>OX063271.1:7751046-8096983 GCA_944039245.1 Nebria salina
AAACGCAATTAGCACCATTCGGAGTACAAAGCTTAAAAGAACTCAAAGAATGCATAGATAAACTATGCATAATACAAGAACGCAAACGGGCGTTAAGAGAAGCGAGAGAAACAGAACGTAGCGCAGTATCAATGCAAGAACAAGCATTACGGTTCGAAAAATTGGCTGATAGATTAGAAAATCAAGAACACGTTCGCGAAAATAGACAAAGACCAAATAATTCAAATTTGGTAAATAACGCGAGATATACCAATACACGCTACAATCAACCTTATGTTGGGCGTGGTTACGGAAATAACGGCTACTGAAATAATGGCTACGGCCAGAATAGATATCAGGCGGGCCAAAGTAATTATGCGAACCCAGGTAGTTATCAGACGCAAAGATACTATCCAACATACCCATCAGGTAGAAATGAATCGGGACCGATGAGGGGTGGTTTTTCAAACCAACCACAGAGCAGGGCGCCCATTAATAATTTTGCGGGGCGTGGAAGAGAGACGACAGGTAACAGACCGCCGCAAGATACGCGGGGCTTTCAACAACGTCTAACACGTACCCACGACGGAAGACCAATATGCTTTAAATGCAGCAAACCAGGTCACGTAGGGCGTATGTGCCCAGGGCCGCAGAGGCCACAACAGACCGATGTTCGTCAAAACATGGCGACAAATTCGGGAAACGCCAATGCACGACGCTAGTGGCCGATAGTGTTGTGTATAGCCAAAACCAGGGCCCAAAGACAACTTGCAAAATATTAACGGTACAAGGTCTTGTAAATTCAAAACCCATAGAGATAATAATTGACACAGGAGCTACGTGCAATATAGTCAAAGTCTGCCACACTGAAGACTACGAAGAAAATAGAATTCATGTTCTCAAATCCGCGGGAGGGCATGTAATCGAAGTTTTGGGTAGCACGGTAGTTAAAGTCATAATTGGGGGATGGACTATAAACCTAGCCTGTTTAGTAGTGAAAGACCTTCCCCGTGATATTTTAATAGGGACTCAATTCCTTTGGGAAAATAGAGCTTGTATAGATTTTGAAAACCAAAAGATAATTTTTAATGCAAAATTAGAAGATAAAGAATACGAAATAAATTTCGCACGTGCCGTGGTAGAATTAAAGATAAAGATGAGGCAGAGGAAGTTGAGGTTTTAGAAAGATTAGACGACATGCCACAAAACGGATGCATGACAGAAGCGCGGTTTTATAATAAAATCATTGTCACCAAGTCAGAAATTTTATATTCTGGTGAGGAAACGGAAATCAAAGTCAAAGAAATCGGACGTTACGCGTTTAGTCATATGTTCATACCACGAACGGAATTTTTGGTTAAAAATGGATTACAAATAAGGAATATAAGCTCTATAGAACCAAATATGGGTATATGGAACTTGGCTATACAAAACATTCGCCGAGTGCCGTTTAGATTATTCGCAAATACGGCATTAGGATACAACGAAGTAATAGAAGAACTGGAAACAAGCGAATATAAAAACAACGAAATATATGTAATAACTGACGAGTCACAAGAAGTACTACGCGAACATGATATAAATAAACAATTAAACGAAAACGAGAAAAATGAATTATTAGATTTGATAGACGAATACACGGATTTATATGCGTGGAATTCAAAACAGATCGGTTTAACAGACACAGCAGAACACGAAATAAATACAGGCGACGCACAGCCTATTCATCAACGACCGTATAGGGTATCTCACAAAGAAAGGGAAGTCATCCAAAATCAAGTCAAAGAAATGCTGGCAGATAATATAATTAGACCATCCTACGGTGCATGGTCATCGCCAGTGGTATTAGTTAAAAAGAAAGATGACACATGGAGATTTTGTGTCGACTATAGAAAACTAAATGCCGTCACAAAAAACGACGTCTACCCACTACCTGTTATTGAAGACATTTTGAGTTATATTGGAAACTCAAAATATTTTTCCGGTCTGGATTTGTTCAGTGGATACTGGCAAATACCGGTAAAAGAAGAGGATAAAACAAAAACGACATTTATAACGCCAGATGGACAGTACGAATTTAACGTACTTAGCTTTGGGCTGTGTTCAGCACCAGCCACGTTTCAAAGAATGGCAGATAGCGTATTTAAAGACATGAAATGGAAAGAAGTATTAATTTATTTAGACGACGTAATTATTTTTAGCGAAACATTCGCAGAGCACCTAATCAAGTTGAGGCACGTATTTGAACGCTTGCGGGAAGCAAAATTAACTTTAAAACCGTCAAAATGTACCTATATGCAAACAGAGATTGATCTGTTAGGATACCGAGTAACTAGCCAAGGACTTAATCCGGATGCAAAGAAAATCGAAGCTGTAGTAAATTTCCCAATCCCACAGAAAGTTAAAAAACTACAATGTTTTTTAGGACTCTGTAATTACTATAGGAAATTCATAGAAAATTTTGCAAAAATTGCTAGACCTTTAAATTTAATGACTAAAAAAGATGTTAAATTTAAAATTGAAGGAAATGCACTAGAGGCATTTAATGAACTTAAACATTAATTAACTACAACTCCCGTATTAGCTCATTTTGACCCAGCTAAAGAAATAGAAATTAGAGTAAACGCATCTGGAGAAGGGCTTGGCGCAGTGTTATTGCAATTAGACAAGGATGAATGGCATCCTATAGCGTATGCTTCCCGAAGGTTGACAAAAGCCGAAGCAAACTATAGTACATCACAACAGGAATGTTTAGCATTCGTATATGCTTTAGGACAGTGGCGCCCATACGTGTGGGGAAAGCCATTTAGAGTCGCAACAGATCACCACGCATTATGCTGGCTGAAGTCAATTAGAGATCCGGTGAATAGATTGGCCAGATGGAGCTTGAAGATACAAGACTATCAATACTCAATCTTTCGCAAAAGCGGAAAAGCACATATTGATGCAGATTGCCTATCGCGCAATCCACTACATATAGCGACGCTAGCAGACGAAGAAGCAACACTAGAGGTGGAGACATACATAGTTATCCCCACTTGTATAAGAAAGAATTACAAGCTGAAGACGAAAATTTAAAAAAGTTGATTAAAGCAATAAAAGACGAGAATTACGGAAGTGCGTTATTGCAACGCAGAGCCAAAAATTACGAGATTAAAAATAATATTTCATTCAAACGCAACCCTAAATTAGACGGCGCGTCAGGATTATTATTGATGCCTAAAGATTTAATCGGAGAAATCTTATACGCTAATCATAATGAACCATTAGCCGGACATTTAGGTTTTGCAAAAACATACGACAGAATAAGAACACGATATTATTGGGATAATATGCTAAATGACGTCAGTAAATATGTAAAAGGGTGCGCGGATTGTCAAGCAAGAAAAGGCGTAACAAACGTTAAGCCAGCGGGTATGCTACACCCGATACCGATCGGACAACCATTCGACAGAGTCGGAATTGACTTATTGGGGCCTTTTAGAAGAAGTAAGCGGGGAAAAACATTCGTAATAGTCGCAACAGAATACGCAACGCGCTGGGCAGAAACGCAAGCTTTACCCAGTGGCAAAGCCGAACCAGTGGCAAGATTCATCTTGGAAAGGATAATCTGTCGCCACGGTACGCCGCGTGTACTGTTAAGTGACAGAGGGAAAGTTTTTCAATCGCAGATGGTCACCGAACTATTGCGGTGCATGGGGTCTAATAGTCAATTCACGACAGCATACCATCCGCAAACCAACGGCTTAACCGAAAGGTTAAACAAAACCATCGCAAATATGTTATGCATGTATACAAACACAGCACAAAATGACTGGGACGAATATTTAGCCCACGTCACATTCGTTTATAATACGGCTAAACAATAAACGACTCAAATGTCACCGTTTAAATTAATTTACGGACGCGATCCGATATTACCTACGGAAGCTCAATTAAATGAGCCGATTGAGAATGAAGTAGTTATTAAAACTAGGGAACAATTAGTAGAGATTAGGGAACAGGCCAAAGAGCGTATACAAAATAAACAGTTAAAGGATAAAGGTCATTATGACAAGAAACACAGGACGGTTGAGTATAAGATAGGAGATAAGGTCGGAGTTCGAAATCCAGAAAGACATGTAGGCAAATGCGACAAATTATTGTGTAAATGGTTCGGACCGTACGAAGTCATAGAGAAAAAATCGGATGTAACATACATAGTTAAAAAAGGGAAAGGAAATAAAGTTAAATTCGAAGCAGTTCACGTCGAACGCATGAAACCATATTTCGCGCAGTGGGAACCACGCAACGACAACGAACGATATCAGTTGCGGCCTAGAAAGGTCGTTGAACAAGACAAAGCGGCAGGACCGCATTTAGCCCAAAAAAAAAACACACACACACACGTAAATTAAACAATTTTGAATTAAATAACATATATTTATAAATATAATAATACACACAGAAAATTACACATATATCTTAAATAAAACTGATACAAAAAAAATATATAAATAAATATATATATATAGAGGCTAACCAAGAGAATTTGTGATGTAAACGAGTGATGTTGAGCGTATGAACCAATACCAAATGACGATTATAAAAATCCATTAATAATTTTCTAGTGAGGAACAAGTGCAGAAGAGGTGGGAAGAGAAGGTGGTGACCACGCTGGGGCTCACCCAGTGGATAATGTTTCGGGGGACCAGGATCCTGGCGGCGGCCCAGAACGAGACGGTGTGGGACGAAGTCCGGGAGAACCTGGTGGAGCGGACCATTAGGCCACTGGTGAGGAGAGCAGCGGACGACGTGCTGCTGATCACGGGTGACGAAGAGATATCGGCGAGAGGAAAGTTGGCCCGCTATCAGAAGATGGGCGTGGAGAGTAGGGTTGGCCTGGCGGATCTGCTGGTGTGTAACTTAGAGCTGCACACCACGGAGATCTTGATGGCCATGTCCCTAGCCACGTTGCAGGTGAGAGCGTTAAAAGAGCTCCCCTCTCCCGGCAATGACGCGGGGAGAGAGCGAGTGTCAAGTATGCTAGAAGCTCTCAACCAGGTAGCGGACCTGGACAGCCTCGAGGTGGCCAACGAAGGGCCGGAGGAGCAGCACGCCGCCCATCAATTTGTGGTCACCATACCAAAGATAGAAACATTTAACGGGGTGGAGGACGATCCAAGCAGTGAGCTGGAGGAAGGCGAATGGGAAGCGCTCGTTGCGGAGGACGTCTGGCCACAGAGGCCACCCACTCCCGTGAGCACAGGAATGTCCTGGGCCGAGTCCATGGAGGACGAACAATGGATGGACGAGGTGGCCCAGGACATAGGGGCAGTCACGGCATGCCAGGGGGCGAGAGTAGAAGAAGAACGCCTCCACTTGACGCAAGTGGAACAACCACAAAACCAGGCCCACCTACAACGAAGGAAGAAGACTGCGTACCTGAATATGCAGGGCTTCCTAATAAACGGGGAGTGCTCTCCAAAGGAAGTGGCGCTCCTGTTAGACGGAGGAGAGTGCATGCACCTCCTCCTACAGGAGCCCTTTCCGGAGAGAGTCGTCAATGGGAAGGGCCTGCAAAACATCAGGTACGCGAGGCAGAACATCCACGGGTTGGCCTGGGGGGATGGCATTGTTAACCACAGCCGGGGAATAGCGCGACTCCTCATGAAGATGGCGAGGGTGGACAGGGTGTTCTTAAAAGAGAACATCAACTCGCCCATCTATCGGTTCCTGAAGCATCGCTTCAGGGGCGTAATAGCCTTTCTGCCACAAGAACCGGCATTTAGAGAGTCGCCCTCGCAGAGACAATGCGGGGCGCATCAAGGAACGGGACTGGCATGCGCCAGGGAAAGGGTATATGCCATGAGGCGTATGAAGAGGAAATTATAAGCCAAGGAAAGGGGAAAACGAGTATCAAGGAGATGAGCCCACTTTTATCAGGGAAAATTGTTGACTGCGCAGGGAAGGGCGCACAATAAAACGGTAAATTGTGGACTAGATAATCAACGAATATAAAGAATAGAAGCAATATACAGCAAAAAAGCTCTCCTTGTCGTCCTCATAATTAAAACAAAAAAGACGTGAGCAGAAAAAAGCATGAACAACCTTACCTCGGCGACCTCTGCTCATTATAATAGCATAAGGAAAGGCTACCGAAGTATGACAATTCAAGCAGACTCATTAAAAAAAAAAAAAAATTTTATTAAAATGGAAATCTTCGTCCCGGTAGGGAAATGTTGCAAATAAAATATCGGATTTAAGAACGTGGACCGTCCACTTCTTAAAAATAGAATAGATGGGGACGGACTACGAACAGAAACCAAACAAATCAGCAGAATCAAAGTAGAATCCAAATTCTACCGACAGTAGAAAAGTGAGGCAACCACAGACAGAGAAAACTACAAAAAAAAAAAAGAAAAAAATCATCATAAAAATAATAATAATAAAAAATATATATACATATATATACACGTACATACATACAGGATAATAATAAGAAGAGATGAAGCACTCAATACGTAAAATAAAGTTAAAATCCTCAAGATGAAGTTGAAAATATACTGTGCAGTAGTCTTATCGGAGTAGTCATCGTTCTAGCTGTTATAAAATACATACAGAGCGACGGCTGCTACTGAGAAAACCACAACACATCCGAAAATATAAATAGATGTAAAATAGCGGAAGTCACCAGTGCGAAAGATATTCAAAGAACAACTAAATTTGAATATCGGCCGCACTGAGGATATCCGACTAATAATCATACAGCTAAAGCCTGTAAGTAGAAAAAGGTAATAAAATATGAAATAGCCAAAAAAGCAAAGTAGAAATATTAATCACGAACATTCTTACAATCGAGTAAAAAACATTGTGAGACGAAAAGAGATTGTTAAAAAGCAAGCATAAAAATTATTGGAAAAGCTATAATTTGTGCAAGACACAACGCGTTATAAGAAATTACAAAGTAAAATAAAAAAAAACGACTCCGTCGGTTGTTAAAACATTGAAAATTAACAAACACGAAATAAATCTTAAAAAATAAATACGCGAAGAAAATTTTTTTTTTAACACTTTAAAATATTTTAATTCTTTGTAGAGAAAAAATGGTCATATCACCCCAAGCGACGAATAAATTATTAACGCTCATGAGAGCAACAATAAATTATAATTACAGATTTCTAATGATGGTGAGCTACGAAGTATCCACGCAGGAGATACCAGTTAAGGTGGTAGCAGGGGCGTACTGGAAGGATTTGCCGGAGGCAATCACCTACGAAGCAACGATTCCACTCAGCTACGAAGCCGACTCGGTATCCAGAGAAGGTGGAGATAAAATAACAAGACCAGCAAGCAGTTGCAAGAACGATCAAATGAGGTGCAACATCAGTGCAAAACTAAATGACATGGGAAACCTATACGACAAAACCTACAACCAAATAGACGAATCCTTGGATCCAAACTATTTCCTAGAAATCGAAGTTGAAAGCGCAATAAGACGAGACAAACGTTCTGCATCCAATCCCCAAGAATTATCCTTTGAATCCCTCATGGAAATCTACGGAATAACAACAATCGCAGTACTATCGATACTGAAAAACAATGTACGGAGACAACTTGGGTTTATCCATGTAGCGAGAGCACAAACGATAAACGACGTAGATCTGCTAATATTAATCGAACTAAGCACACATTTGGTCAGTACGGCCGTAACATTAGCTTACTTTGCATGGAAACTGCAGCAAAAATTAAAGAAAGACGGAATACAGTGCGAAAGACTTGTACATTGCTTTAAGAAGAAAGAAAAAGGTTACGCAGTAACAGACATCGAACAAGGAGTCAGCTTTGGATTGCTGACATTAGCCAGTGGAGAAAAAGTCCAAGTGAAGATAGAAAACAGCGGCGGTGTAGGACGGTCAAACCTAGGCACGGACACGTCAGAGCCTCGGTTGTAAGCGGCAGCCGACCCCTCAGTCAATGGGATCTCGCTGGAAGGTGATCGAATTCCTCCAAACACCCCAGCGTAGGAATCCGTCGGCCCATTGATTGCTACAGAAGAAACAAAGGTTAGTAAACTCAGTTATGGAGAAAAAATAAAATCAGTAATCGAATTAACGAAAAGTATAATAAATTCTTGTAATAAGCAAATAGTTCTTTGCAATTAGCCAAGCAAAATAATTATTGTTTAGACAATATGACCAGTAATATCTGATCAATATGAAAAGTCACATAAAGTCAACAAGTAAAATTTAGAAAAGCGTATCGACAAGCTGATTAAATTTTTTCAAAATAAATGAGATAGAACCACGTTTAAATGATAAAATTAAAAATATTAAACTGAATTAAAATAAATAATAAATGAATTTATATACGAATATAAAAAGTTAAATTGAATAGAATCAAGACATTGATAACGGAATAAATTATTACAAAGATATGCATAACGAAATATTGAATAAATAACATAGGTTAAAAAAACTCGAGGTTAGGGTCAGATTAAAATCACAACAACGGAAATATGATTAGCCATCCGGCCGGTATTAAAGGACAATCATAATAACGTTGAATAGGTCGAAGTTAAATAAAATAAATTTTATTATAAAAATACATCCACGAGTTAGGGAATAAAATAGGGAAATAATAAAGAATAATTAAATGTAAATTATAGGATATTGCGAAATCCTGAGAGTTAATGTTGAAATAAAAGTAATTGAATAATAACGGAATAAATAAATAAAAATTGGTATTAATACCATTGTAGGGACTAGAGATAAATTTACATGGGGGTGTAAATTATATTACTTAGCAGATGTTAAAGCAAAGAAACAAGATTAAAAGCAGGAAATAATTAAATAAATAAAAATTAAAAACAAACTAATTAAAAGAAAAAATGATTACGAATCATTAAAATTTTAAAATTAAATTGCTATGACAAAGGACCATTCTATGGATAAAAATTAACAAAAAAGAATAATAATTTTATAAAAAAAAAAATAAATAAATAATAAAAATAAATAAACAAATATTCACATATTGATAAACAATATTTTAAAATTAGAATAATAAAATATTAAAGGAAATATATTAATCAATAGAATTAATTAAATATTATATATCTGGAATAGTAATCAATAAGAATTAATTATAAGTTGTAGGAACAACACTCGTAGCATTAATGAAATGCATAAATAAAATAAAGTACAATAATTTTATCAATCAAGTATAATAATCTTATCTATAATTTTAAACACGCAACAAGTAATTAAGTTACAATTATAATTAGAGACAAAAATTTATTAATGTTAGCATAATATAAGGGAACAACTAGAATAGGAAACAATAATGTTAATTAATCAAGCAATGTACTGCATAAAGTAATAATAAATACGACAGGAACCAAATACTACAGGGAAACAGAAATAAGAAATTATATAAGAAAATACAATAAACACAAGAATTGTAAGCAGTGGTAAATACATTTACTCAAGGCAAGAGCCATCATATCATATTATCTTTATATTATATTATTTTATATTATATTTGTTTTCACAAGTTCTAAAATGCTTTATATTATACAATCATAAACTATATTAATTTTTATAATAATTTTTATTTTTGAAACATATTTGAAATATTGTAACCATATTTATAGACCGCTTGTTTTAATATTCAAGTACGGGATTAACCAGTGAAAAATAAATTTTCACGTAGAGACATTGTCACATTGTCACCAAGTCAGAAATTTTATATTCTGGTGAGGAAACGGAAATCAAAGTCAAAGAAATCGGACGTTACGCGTTTAGTCATATGTTCATACCGCGAACGGAATTTTTGGTTAAAAAGGGATTACAAATAAGGAATATAAGCTCTATAGAACCAAATATGGGTATATGGAACTTGGCTATACAGAACATTCGCCGAGTGCCGTTTAGATTATTCGCAAATACGGCATTAGGCTACAACGAAGTAATAGAAGAACTTGAAAAAAGCGAATATAAAAACAATGAAATATATGTAATAACTGACGAGTCACAAGAAGTATTATGCGAACATAATATCAATAAACAATTAAATGAAAGCGAGAAAAATGAATTATTAGATTTGATAGACGAATACACGGATTTATACGCGTGGAATTCAAAACAGATCGGTTTAACAGATACAGCAGAACACGAAATAAATACAGGCGACGCACAGCCTATTCATCAACGACCGTATAGGGTATATCACAAAGAAAGGGAAGTTATCCAATATCAAGTCAAAGAAATGCTGGCAGATAATATTATATTATAAACTCAAAATATTTTTCCAGTCTGGATTTGTTCATTGGATACTGGCAAATACCGGTAAAAGAAGAAGATAAAACAAAAACGACTATTTATAACGCCAGACGGGCAGTACGAATTTAACGTACTTAGCTTTGGGCTGTGTTCAGCACCAGCCACGTTTCAAAGAATGGCAGATAGCGTATTTAAAGACATGAAATGGAAAGAAGTATTAATTTATTTAGACGACGTAATTATTTTTAGCGAAACATTCGCAGAGCACCTAATCAAGTTGAGGCACGTATTTGAACGCTTGCGGGAAGCAAAATTAACTTTAAAACCGTCAAAATGTACCTATATGCAAACAGAGATTGATCTGTTAGGATACCGAGTAACTAGCCAAGGACTTAATCCAGATGCAAAGAAAATCGAAGCTGTAGTAAATTTCCCAATCCCACAGAAAGTTAAAAAACTACAAAGTTTTTTAGGACTCTGTAATTACTATAGGAAATTCATAGAAAATTTTGCAAAAATTGCTAGACCTTTATATTTAATGACTAAAAAAGATGTTAAATTTAAAATTGAAGGAAATGCACTTGAGGCATTTAGTGAACTTAAACATTAATTAACTACAACCCCCGTATTAGCTCATTTTGACCCAGCTAAAGAAATACAAATTAGAGTAGACGCATCTGGAGAAGGGCTTGGCGCAGTGTTATTGCAATTAGACAAGGATGAATGGCATCCTATAGCGTATGCTTCCCGAAGGTTGACAAAAGCCGAAGCAAACTATAGTACATCACAACAGGAATGTTTAGCATTCGTATATGCTTTAGGAATGTGGCGCCCATACGCGTGGGGAAAGCCATTTAGAGTCGCAACAGATCACTACGCATTGTGCTGGCTGAAGTCAATTAGAGATCCGGTGAATAGATTGGCCAGATGGAGCTTGAAGATACAAGACTATCAATACTCAATCTTTCACAAAAGCGGAAAAGCACATATTGATGCAGATTGCCTATCGCGCAATCCACTACATATAGCGACGCTAGCAGACGAAGAAGCAACACTAGAGGTGGAGACATACATAGTTATCCCAACGGATATGAAAGAATTACAAGCTGAAGACGAAAATTTAAAAAAGTTGATTAAAGCAATAAAAGACGAGAATTACGGAAGTGCGTTATTGCAACGCAGAGCCAAAAATTACGAGATTAAAAATAATATTTTATTCAAACGCAACCCTAAATTAGACGGCGCGTCAGGATTATTAGTGATGCCTAAATATTTAATCGGAGAAATCTTATACGCTAATCAGAATGAACCATTAGCCGGACATTTAGGCTTTGCAAAAACATACGACAGAATAAGAACACGATATTATTGGGATAATATGCTAAATGACGTCAGTAAATATGTAAAAGGGTGCGCGGATTGTCAAGCAAGAAAAGACGTAACAAACGTTAAGCCAGCGGGTATGCTACACCCGATACCGATCGGACAACCATTCGACAGAGTCGGAATTGACTTATTGGGGCCTTTTAGAAGAAGTAAGCGGGGAAAAACATTCGTAATAGTCGCAACAGAATACGCAACGCGCTGGGCAGAAACGCAAGCTTTACCCAGTGGCAAAGCCGAACCAGTGGCAAGATTCATCTTGGAAAGGATAATCTGTCGCCACGGTACGCCGCGTGTACTGTTAAGTGACAGAGGGAAAGTTTTTCAATCGCAGATGGTCACCGAACTATTGCGGTGCATGGGGTCTAATAGTCAATTCACGACATCATACCATCCGCAAACCAACGGCTTAACCGAAAGGTTAAATAAAACCATCGCAAATATGTTATGCATGTATACAAACACAGCACGAAATGACTAGGACGAATACTTAGCCCACGTCACATTCGCTTATAATACGGCTAAACAAGACACGACTCAAATGTCACCGTTAAAATTTATTTACGGACGCGATCCGATACTACCTACGGAAGCTCAATTAAATGAGCCGATTGAGAATGAAGTAGTTATTAAAGCTAGGAAACAATTAGTAGAGATTAGGTAACAGGCCAAAGAGCGTATACAAAATAAACAGTTAAAAGATAAAGGTCGTTATGACAAAAACACAGGACGGTTGAGTATAAGATAAGAGATAAGGTCGGAGTCCGCAATCCAGAAAGACATGTAGGCAAATGCGACAAATTATTGTGTAAATGGTTCGGACCGTACGAAGTCATAGAGAAAAAATCGGATGTAACATACATAGTTAAAAAAGGGAAAGGAAATAAAGTTAAATTCGAAGCAGTTCACGTCGAACGCATGAAACCGTATTTCGCGCAGTGGGAACCACGCAACGACAAAGAACGATATCAGTTGCGGCCTAGAAAGGTCGTTGAACGAAACAAAGCGGCAGGACCGCATTTAGCCCAATAGAAAAAAAACACATACACACACACACACACACACACGTAAATTAAACAATTTTTGATTAATTAACATATATTTATAAATATAATAATACAAACAGAAAATTACACATATATCTTAAAAAATAAAACCAATACAAATAAAAATAAATATATATATATATATATATATATATATATATATATATATATATATATATATATATATATATAGGCTAACCAAGAGAATTTGTGATGTAAACGAGTGATGTAAACGAGTGATGTAAACGAGTGATGTTAAACGAGTGATGTAAACGAGTGATATTGAGCGTATGAACCAATACCAAATGACGATTATAAAAATACATTAATAATTTTCTAGCGAGGAACAAGTGCAAAAGAGATGGGAAGAGAAGGTGGTGACCACGCTGGGGCTCACCCAGTGGATAATGGTTCGGGGGACCAGGATCCTGGCGGTGGCCCAGAACGAGACGGTATGGAACGAATTCCGGGAGAACCTGGTGGAGCGGACCATTAGACCACTGGTGAGGAGAGCACCGGACGACGTGCTGTTGATCACGGATGACGAGAAAATAACGGCAAGAGGAAAGTTGGCCCGTTATCAGAAGATGGGCGTGGAGAGTAGGGTTGTCCTGGCGGATCTACTGGTATGTAGCTTGGAGCTTCATACCACGGAGATCTTGATGGCCATGTCCCTAGCCACGTTGCGGGTGAGAGCACTAAAAGAGCTCACCTCTCCCAGCAATGACGCGGGGAGAGAGCGAGTGGCTAATATCCTGGAGGCTCTCAACCGGGTAGCGGACCTGGACAGCCTCGAGGTGGCCAACGAGGAGCCGGAGGAGCAGCACGCCGTCCATCAATTCGTGGTTACCATGCCGACGATAGAACCAATTAACGGGGTGGAGGATGAACCAAGTAGCGAGCTGGAGGACAGCCAATCGGGCGGGCTCGCTACGGAGGACGTCTGGCCACAGAGGCCACCCACTCCCGCAAGCACAGGAATATCCAGGGCCGAGTCCATGGAGGACGAACAATGGATGGGCGAGGTGGCCCAGGACGTAGGGGCGATCACGACATGCCAGGAGGCGAGAGTAAAAGAAGAACACCTCCACTTGACGCAAGTGGAACAACCACAGAACCAGGCCTACCTACAACGAAGGAAGAAGACTGCGTACCTGAATAGACGGAGGAGAGTGCATGCACCTCCTCCTACAAGAGCACTTTCCGGTGAGAATTGTCGATGGGAAGGGCCTGCAAAACATCAGGTACGCGAGGTAGAAACTCCATGGGTTGGCCTGGGGGGATGGTAATGTTAACCACAGCCGGGGAATAGCGCGACTCCTCATGAAGATGGCGAGGGTGGACAGGGTGTTCTTGAAAGAAAACATCAACTCGCCCATCTATCGGTTCCTGAAGCATCGCTTCAGGGGCGAGATAGCATTTTTGCCACCAGAACCGGCATTTGGAGAGTCGCCCTCGCAGAGACAATGCGACGCCCATCAAGGAACGGGACTGGCATGCGCCAGGGAAAGGGTATATGCCATGAGGCGTATGAAGAGGAAATTATAAGCCAAGGAAAGGGGAAAACGAGTATCAAGGAAATGAGCCCACTTTTATCAGGAAATTGTTAACTGCGCAGGGAAGGGCGCACAATAAAACGGTAAAACGTGAACTAGATAATCAGCGAATATAAAGAGTAAAAGAAATAAACAGCAAAAAAGCTCTCCTTGTCGTCCTCATAATTAAAACAAAAAAAAAGACGTGAGCAGAAAAAAGCATGAACAACCTTACCTCGATGATCTCTGCTCATTATAATAACATAAGGAAAGGCTACCGAAGTATGACAATACAAGCAAACTCATTAAAAAAATTTTAAATGGAAATCTTCGTCCCGGTAGAGAAATGTTGCAAATAAAATATCGGATTTAAGAACGTGGACCACCCACTTCTTAAAAATAAAAAAGATGTGGACGGACTACGAACAGAAACCAAACAAGTTCAGCAGAATCAAAGTAGAATCCAAATTCTACCGACAGTAGAAAAGTGAGGCAACCACAGCCAGAGAAAACTATAAAAAAAAAAGAAAAAAAATCATCATAAAAATAATAATAATAAAAATATATATACATATATATATATATATATATACACGTACATACATACATGATAATAATAAGAAGAGATGAAGTACTCAATACGTAAAATAAATTTAAAATCCCAAGATAAAGTTGAAAATAAACCGTGCAGCGGCTTTGTCAAAGTAGTCGGTGTTCTAGCTGTTATAAAATACAGACAGAACGACGGCTGCTACTGAAAAAACCACAACACATTCGAAAATATAAATAGATGCAAAATAGCGGAAGTCACCAGTGCAAAAGATATTCAAAGAACAACCAAATTTAAATATCGGCCGCACTGAGGATATCCGACTAATAATCATACAGCTAAAACCTGTAAGTAGAAAAAGGTAATAAAATATAAAATAGCCAAAAAAGCAAAGTAGAAATATTAATCACAAACATTCTTACAATCGAGTAAAAACCATTGTGAGACGAAAAGAGATTGTTAAAAGGCAAGCATAAAAAATTATTGTAAAAGCTATAATTTGTGCAAGACACAACGCGTTATAAACAATTGCAAAGTAAAATAAAAGTACACGACTCCGTCAGTTGTTAAAACATTGAAAATTAACAAACACGAAATTAAATCTAAAAAAAAAAATAATAATAAATAAATACACGAAGTGGAATTTTTTTTTTTTTTTATCACGTTAGAATATTTTACTTCTATTTAGAGAAATAATGGTCATACCACCCCAAGCGACGAATAAATTATTAACGCTCATAAGAGCAACAATAAATTATAATTACAGATTTCTAATGATGGCGAGCTACGAAGTATCCACGCAGGAGATACCAGTTCAATTGGTAGCAGGGGCGTACTGGAAGGATCTGCCGGAGGCAATCACCTACGAAGCAACGATTCCACTCACCTACGAAGCTGACTGGGTATCCAGAGATGATGGAGATATAATAACAAGACCAGCAAGCAGTTGCAAGAACGATCAAATGAGGTGCAACATCAGTGCAAAACCAAATGACATGGGAAAGCTATACGATAAAACCTACAACCAAATAGACGAATCCTTAGATCCAAACTATTTCCTAGATATCGAAGTTGAAAGCGCAATAAAACGAGACAAACGTTCTGCATCCAATCCCCAAGAATTATCCTTTGAATCGCTCATGGAAATCTACGGACATGAACCAAGCAGAGAAGAAAAGAAGAATCAACGCAACAAGAGAGCGCTAGATTTTATTGGCGACGCCTTCAACTGCTGTTGTGGCGTCACGACAGAGACGAAAGTAAAACCGCTAGTAATGAACGAGAGATCACTCGAAAATACAGTAAGAATACTGAAAGCAGGAATGCACGCACAATACAAACACTTATCAGATATAAGTAGTAAATTCATAAAGTATGACAAAGAAGTGCAAGGAGCATTCACGGAACTAAATTATCACGTCAGAGAAATACGACAGTTAGCAGTAGAAATTAGAGGCGAAGTCACCGAGTTACAAAAATCAAAAGAAGAAACAATTGAATTATTATTAAACGACTTCGACAATTTAAAAAGAATTTTATATCTAACAAGATTAATGAGACAAAATGAAATATTACACGCCTGCCAACAAAGAAATATTCCAACAATATTATTGACACCAGCAATCTTAGCAGAAGATTTGGAGAGGTTGTCAACAAAATTAAATCAATATGGCCTGCAGTTAGCCATACCAGCAGAGGAATTGTCGCAATATTACCAACTACTAATTGTAGATTGCGGAATAAGCAAAGACAAAGTTGTAGTCCACGTAAAATTACCAGTAATTCAAGTACACAAAGAATGGAGGCTTGTGGAACTACTAACCACACCCTTCGCTTGGGAAAATGACACGTGCATTTTTATGCATGATGTAATGTATCTAGCAGTGAGCGATAAAGAAATGCGACCAATATCAGGAGCGGGCTTACATCAATGTAGACCATACCACGATAGACTATGTTATCTACCAAGGTTTTCATCGGACGCAGTGTACGGACCACAATGTGCCTTTAAAATGTATTCAGGCGCAACAGTCGAGGAAATTTCAAAAGAATGCGCATTTAGATGTTATAAAGCAACCTCAACGATAATATCGGAAGTGAGTTCTGACACATATGTGATTACACATCCGCAAAAGAATACCAAGATACGCTGTCCGAAGCAGATAATAGAAATCGATGATATATATATATATATATATATATATATATATATATATATATATATATATATATATATATATATATAAAGGACAACCAGGAGCATTGCAAATTCAGTTACCTTGCAACTGCTCGTTGTACGTGAACGAAGTTCAAACAATTCCAAGACGAATCCCAGACAACTTGGGTATATCCATGTAGCGAGAGCACAAACGATCAACGACGTAGATCTGCTAATATTAATCGAACTAAGCACACATTTGGTCATTACGGCCGTAACATTAGCTTACCTCGCATGGAAACTGCAGCAAAAATTAAAGAAAGACGGAATACAGTGCGAAAGACTTGTACATTGCTTTAAGAAGAAAGAAAAAGGTTACGCAGTAACAGACATCGAACAAGGAGTCAGCTTTGGATTGCTGACATTAGCCAGTGGAGAAAAAGTCCAAGTGAAGATAGAAAACAGCGGCGGTGTAGGACGGTCAAACCTAGGCACGGACACGTCAGAGCCTCGGTTGTAAGCGGCAGCCGACCCCTCAGTCAATGGGATCTCGCTGGAAGGTGATCGAATTCCTCCAAACACCCCAGCGTAGGAATCCGTCGGTCCATTGATTGCTACAGAAGAAACAAAGGTTAGTAAACTCAGTTATGGAGAAAAAATAAAATCAGTAATCGAATTAACGAAAAGTATAATAAATTCTTGTAATAAGCAAATAGTTCTTTGCAATTAGCCAAGCAAAATAATTATTCTTTAGACAATATGACCAGTAATATCTGATCAATATGAAAAGTCACATAAAGTCAACAAGTAAAATTTAGAAAAGCGTATCGACAAGCTGATTAAATTTTTTCAAAATAAATGAGATAGAACCACGTTTAAATGATAAAATTAAAAATATTAAACTGAATTAAAATAAATAATAAATGAATTTATATACGAATATAAAAAGTTAAATTGAATAGAATCAAGACATTGATAACGAAATAAATTATTACAAAGATATGCATAACGAAATATTGAATAAATAACATAGGTTAAAAAAACTCGAGGTTAGGCTCAGATTAAAATCACAACAACGGAAATATGATTAGCCATCCGGCCGGTATTAAAGGACAATCATAATAACGTTGAATAGGTCGAAGTTAAATAAAATAAATTTTATTATAAAAATAAATCCACGAGTTAGGGAATAAAATAGGGAAATAATAAAGAATAATTAAATGTAAATTATAGGATATTGCGAAATCCTGAGAGTTAATGTTGAAATAAAAGTAATTGAATAATAACGGAATAAATAAATAAAAATTGGTTATAATACCATTGTAGGGACTAGAGATAAATTTACATGGGGGTGTAAATTATATTACTTAGCAGATGTTAAAGCAAAGAAACAAGATTAAAAGCAGGAAATAATTAAATAAATAAAAATTAAAAACAAACTAATTAAAAGAAAAAATGATTACGAATCATTAAAATTTAAAAATTAAATTGCTATGACAAAGGACCATTCTATGGATAAAAATTAACAAAAAAGAATAATAATATTATAAAAAAATAAATAAATAAATAATAAATATAAATAAACAAATATTCACATATTGATAAACAATATTTTAAAATTAGAATAATAAAATATTAAAGGAAATATATTAATCAATAGAATTAATTAAATATTATAAAGCTGGAATAGTAATCAATAAGAATTAATTATAAGTTGTAGGAACAACACTCGTAGCATTAATGAAATGCATAAATAAAATAAAGTACAATAATTTTATCAATCAAGTATAATAATCTTATCAATAATTTTAAACACGCAACAAGTAATTAAGTTACAATTATAATTAGAGACAAAAATTTATTAATGTTAGCATAATATAAGGGAACAAATAGAATAGGAAACAATAATGTTAATTAATCAAGCAATGTACTGCATAAAGTAATAATAAATACGACAGGAACCAAATACTATAGGGAAACAGAAATAAGAAATTATATAAGAAAATACAATAAACACAAGAATTGTAAGCAGTGGTAAATACATTTACTCAAGGCAAGAGCCATCATATCATATTATCTTTATCTTATATTATTTTATATTATATTTGTTTTCGCAAGTTCTAAAATGCTTTATATTATATAATCATAAACTATATTAATTTTTATAATAATTTTTATTTTTGAAACATATTTGAAATATTGTAACCATATTTATAGACCGCTTGTTTTAATATTCAAGTACGGGATTAACCAGTGAAAAATAAATTTTCTCGTAGAGACTTTGTCACATTGTCACCAAGTCAGAAATTTTATATTCTGGTGAGGAAACGGAAATCAAAGTCAAAGAAATCGGACGTTACGCGTTT
Source organism: Nebria salina (assembly GCA_944039245.1). NCBI lineage: Eukaryota > Metazoa > Arthropoda > Insecta > Coleoptera > Carabidae > Nebria > Nebria salina. Next base: position 7,770,323 of record OX063271.1, read on the forward strand.
AGTCATATGTTCATACCGCGAACGGAATTTTTGGTTAAAATGGATTACAAATAAGGAATATAAGCTCTATAGAACCAAATATGGGTATACGGAACTTGGCTATACAGAACATTCGCCGAGTGCCGTTTAGATTATTCGCAAATACGGCATTAGGCTACAACGAAGTAATAGAAGAACTTGAAACAAGCGAATATAAAAACAACGAAATATATGTAATAACTGACGAGTCACAAGAAGTATTATGCGAACATAATATCAATAAACAATTAAATGAAAGCGAGAAAAATGAATTATTAGATTTGATAGACGAATACACGGATTTATACGCGTGGAATTCAAAACAGATCGGTTTAACAGATACAGCAGAACACGAAATAAATACAGGCGACGCACAGCCTATTCATCAACGACCGTATAGGGTATATCACAAAGAAAGAGAAGTTATCCAAAATCAAGTCAAAGAAATGCTGGCAGATAATATTATCTGCCAGCATTTCTAATTATATAGACCATCCTACGGTGCATGGTCATCGCCAGTGGTATTAGTTAAAAAGAAAGATGACACATTGAGATTTTGTGTCGATTATAGAAAATTAAATGCCGTCACAAAAAAATGACGTCTACCCACTACCTGTTATCGAAGACATTTTGAGTTATATTGGAAACTCAAAATATTTTTCCAGTCTGGATTTGTTCATTGGATACTGGCAAATACCGGTAAAAGAAGAAGATAAAACAAAAACGACATTTATAACGCCAGACGGGCAGTACGAATTTAACGTACTTAGCTTTGGGCTGTGTTCAGCACCAGCCACGTTTCAAAGAATGGCAGATAGCGTATTTAAAGACATGAAATGGAAAGAAGTATTAATTTATTTAGACGACGTAATTATTTTTAGCGAAACATTCGCAGAGCACCTAATCAAGTTGAGGCACGTATTTGAACGCTTGCGGGAAGCAAAATTAACTTTAAAACCGTCAAAATGTACCTATATGCAAACAGAGATTGATCTGTTAGGATACCGAGTAACTAGCCAAGGACTTAATCCGGATGCAAAGAAAATCGAAGCTGTAGTAAATTTCCCAATCCCACAGAAAGTTAAAAAACTACAATGTTTTTTAGGACTCTGTAATTACTATGGGAAATTCATAGAAAATTTTGCAAAAATTGCTAGACCTTTAAATTTAATGACTAAAAAAGATGTTAAATTTAAAATTGAAGGAAATGCACTAGAGGCATTTAATGAACTTAAACATTAATTAACTACAACTCCCGTATTAGCTCATTTTGACCCAGCTAAAGAAATAGAAATTAGAGTAGACGCATCTGGAGAAGGGCTTGGCGCAGTGTTATTGCAATTAGACAAGGATGCTTCCCGTAGGTTGACAAAAGCCGAAGCAAACTATAGTACATCACAACAGGAATGTTTAGCATTCGTATATGATTTAGGACAGTGGCGCCCATACGTGTAGTGAAAGCCATTCAGAGTCGCAACAGATCACCATGCATTGTGCTGGCTGAAGTCAATTAGAGATCCGGTGAATAGATTGGCCAGATGGAGCTTGAAGATACAAGACTATCAATACTCAATCTTTCACAAAAGCGGAAAAGCACATATTGATGCAGATTGCCTATCGCGCAATCCACTACATATAGCGACGCTAGCAGACGAAGAAGCAACACTAGAGGTGGAGACATACATAGTTATCCCAACGGACATGAAAGAATTACAAGCTGAAGACGAAAATTTAAAAAAGTTGATTAAAGCAATAAAAGACGAGAATTACGGAAGTGCGTTATTGCAACGCAGAGCCAAAAATTACGAGATTAAAAATAATATTTTATTCAAACGTAACCCTAAATTAGACGGCGCGTCAGGATTATTAGTGATGCCTAAAGATTTAATCGGAGAAATCTTATACGCTAATCATAATGAACCATTAGCCGGACATTTAGGTTTTGCAAAAACATACGACAGAATAAGAACACGATATTATTGGGATAATATGCTAAATGACGTCAGTAAATATGTAAAAGGGTGCGCGGATTGTCAAGCAAGAAAAGGCGTAACAAACGTTAAGCCAGCGGGTATGCTACACCCGATACCGATCGGACAACCATTCGACAGAGTCGGAATTGACTTATTGGGGCCTTTTAGAAGAAGTAAGCGGGGAAAAACATTCGTAATAGTCGCAACAGAATACGCAACGCGCTGGGCAGAAACGCAAGCTTTACCCAGTGGCAAAGCCGAACCAGTGGCAAGATTCATCTTGGAAAGGATAATCTGTCGCCACGGTACGCCGCGTGTACTGTTAAGTGACAGAGGGAAAGTTTTTCAATCGCAGATGGTCACCGAACTATTGCGGTGCATGGGGTCTAATAGTCAATTCACGACAGCATACCATCCGCAAACCAACGGCTTAACCGAAAGGTTAAATAAAACCATCGCAAATATGTTATGCATGTATACAAACACAGCACGAAATGACTAGGACGAATACTTAGCCCACGTCACATTCGCTTATAATACGGCTAAACAAGACACGACTCAAATGTCACCGTTTAAATTTATTTACGGACGCGATCCGATACTACCTACGGAAGCTCAATTAAATGAGCCGATTGAGAATGAAGTAGTTATTAAAGCTAGGAAACAATTAGTAGAGATTAGGTAACAGGCCAAAGAGCGTATACAAAATAAACAGTTAAAAGATAAAGGTCGTTATGACAAAAAACACAGGACGGTTGAGTATAAGATAAGAGATAAGGTCGGAGTCCGCAATCCAGAAAGACATGTAGGCAAATGCGACAAATTATTGTGTAAATGGTTCGGACCGTACGAAGTCATAGAGAAAAAATCGGATGTAACATACATAGTTAAAAAAGGGAAAGGAAATAAAGTTAAATTCGAAGCAGTTCACGTCGAACGCATGAAACCGTATTTCGCGCAGTGGGAACCACGCAACGACAAAGAACGATATCAGTTGCGGCCTAGAAAGGTCGTTGAACGAAACAAAGCGGCAGGACCGCATTTAGCCCAATAGAAAAAAAACACATACACACACACACACACACACACGTAAATTAAACATTTTTTGATTAATTAACATATATTTATAAATATAATAATACAAACAGAAAATTACACATATATCTTAAAAAATAAAACCAATACAAATAAAAATAAATATATATATATATATATATATATATATATATATATATATATATATATATATATATATATATATATATAGGCTAACCAAGAGAATTTGTGATGTAAACGAGTGATGTAAACGAGTGATGTTAAACGAGTGATGTAAACGAGTGATGTTAAACGAGTGATATTGAGCGTATGAACCAATACCAAATGACGATTATAAAAATACATTAATAATTTTCTAGCGAGGAACAAGTGCAAAAGAGATGGGAAGAGAAGGTGGTGACCACGCTGGGGCTCACCCAATGGATAATGGTTCGGGGGACCAGGATCCTGGCGGTGGCCCAGAACGAGACGGTATGGAACGAATTCCGGGAGAACCTGGTGGAGCGGACCATTAGACCACTGGTGAGGAGAGCACCGGACGACGTGCTGTTGATCACGGATGACGAGAAAATAACGGCAAGAGGAAAGTTGGCCCGTTATCAGAAGATGGGCGTGGAGAGTAGGGTTGTCCTGGCGGATCTACTGGTATGTAGCTTGGAGCTTCATACCACGGAGATCTTGATGGCCATGTCCCTAGCCACGTTGCGGGTGAGAGCACTAAAAGAGCTCACCTCTCCCAGCAATGACGCGGGGAGAGAGCGAGTGGCTAATATCCTGGAGGCTCTCAACCGGGTAGCGGACCTGGACAGCCTCGAGGTGGCCAACGAGGAGCCGGAGGAGCAGCACGCCGTCCATCAATTCGTGGTTACCATGCCGACGATAGAACCAATTAACGGGGTGGAGGATGAACCAAGTAGCGAGCTGGAGGACAGCCAATCGGGCGGGCTCGCTACGGAGGACGTCTGGCCACAGAGGCCACCCACTCCCACAAGCACAGGAATATCCAGGGCCGAGTCCATGGAGGACGAACAATGGATGGGCGAGGTGGCCCAGGACGTAGGGGCGATCACGACATGCCAGGAGGCGAGAGTAAAAGAAGAACACCTCCACTTGACGCAAGTGGAACAACCACAGAACCAGGCCTACCTACAACGAAGGAAGAAGACTGCGTACCTGAATAGACGGAGGAGAGTGCATGCACCTCCTCCTACAAGAGCACTTTCCGGAGAGAATTGTCGATGGGAAGGGCCTGCAAAACATCAGGTACGCGAGGTAGAAACTCCATGGGTTGGCCTGGGGGGATGGTAATGTTAACCACAGCCGGGGAATAGAGCGACTCCTCATGAAGATGGCGAGGGTGGACAGGGTGTTCTTGAAAGAAAACATCAACTCGCCCATCTATCGGTTCCTGAAGCATCGCTTCAGGGGCGAGATAGCATTTTTGCCACCAGAACCGGCATTTGGAGAGTCGCCCTCGCAGAGACAATGCGACGCCCATCAAGGAACGGGACTGGCATGCGCCAGGGAAAGGGTATATGCCATGAGGCGTATGAAGAGGAAATTATAAGCCAAGGAAAGGGGAAAACGAGTATCAAGGAAATGAGCCCACTTTTATCAGGAAATTGTTAACTGCGCAGGGAAGGGCGCACAATAAAACGGTAAAACGTGAACTAGATAATCAGCGAATATAAAGAGTAAAAGAAATAAACAGCAAAAAAGCTCTCCTTGTCGTCCTCATAATTAAAACAAAAAAAAAGACGTGAGCAGAAAAAAGCATGAACAACCCTACCTCGATGATCTCTGCTCATTATAATAACATAAGGAAAGGCTACCGAAGTATGACAATACAAGCAAACTCATTAAAAAAATTTTAAATGGAAATCTTCGTCCCGGTAGAGAAATGTTGCAAATAAAATATCGGATTTAAGAACGTGGACCACCCACTTCTTAAAAATAAAAAAGATGTGGACGGACTACGAACAGAAACCAAACAAGTTCAGCAGAATCAAAGTAGAATCCAAATTCTACCGACAGTAGAAAAGTGAGGCAACCACAGCCAGAGAAAACTATAAAAAAAAAGAAAAAAAATCATCATAAAAATAATAATAATAAAAATATATATACATATATATATATATATATATATATATATATATATATATATATATATATATATATATATATATATATACACGTACATACATACATGATAATAATAAGAAGAGATGAAGTACTCAATACGTAAAATAAATTTAAAATCCCAAGATAAAGTTGAAAATAAACCGTGCAGCGGCTTTGTCAAAGTAGTCGGTGTTCTAGCTGTTATAAAATACAGACAGAACGACGGCTGCTACTGAAAAAACCACAACACATTCGAAAATATAAATAGATGCAAAATAGCGGAAGTCACCAGTGCAAAAGATATTCAAAGAACAACCAAATTTAAATATCGGCCGCACTGAGGATATCCGACTAATAATCATACAGCTAAAACCTGTAAGTAGAAAAAGGTAATAAAATATAAAATAGCCAAAAAAGCAAAGTAGAAATATTAATCACAAACATTCTTACAATCGAGTAAAAACCATTGTGAGACGAAAAGAGATTGTTAAAAGGCAAGCATAAAAAATTATTGTAAAAGCTATAATTTGTGCAAGACACAACGCGTTATAAACAATTGCAAAGTAAAATAAAAGTACACGACTCCGTCAGTTGTTAAAACATTGAAAATTAACAAACACGAAATTAAATCTTAAAAAAAAAATAATAATAAATAAATACACGAAGTGGAATTTTTTTTTTTTTATCACGTTAGAATATTTTACTTCTATTTAGAGAAATAATGGTCATACCACCCCAAGCGACGAATAAATTATTAACGCTCATAAGAGCAACAATAAATTATAATTACAGATTTCTAATGATGGCGAGCTACGAAGTATCCACGCAGGAGATACCAGTTCAATTGGTAGCAGGGGCGTACTGGAAGGATCTGCCGGAGGCAATCACCTACGAAGCAACGATTCCACTCACCTACGAAGCTGACTGGGTATCCAGAGATGATGGAGATATAATAACAAGACCAGCAAGCAGTTGCAAGAACGATCAAATGAGGTGCAACATCAGTGCAAAACCAAATGACATGGGAAAGCTATACGATAAAACCTACAACCAAATAGACGAATCCTTAGATCCAAACTATTTCCTAGATATCGAAGTTGAAAGCGCAATAAAACGAGACAAACGTTCTGCATCCAATCCCCAAGAATTATCCTTTGAATCGCTCATGGAAATCTACGGACATGAACCAAGCAGAGAAGAAAAGAAGAATCAACGCAACAAGAGAGCGCTAGATTTTATTGGCGACGCCTTCAACTGCTGTTGTGGCGTCACGACAGAGACGAAAGTAAAACCGCTAGTAATGAACGAGAGATCACTCGAAAATACAGTAAGAATACTGAAAGCAGGAATGCACGCACAATACAAACACTTATCAGATATAAGTAGTAAATTCATAAAGTATGACAAAGAAGTGCAAGGAGCATTCACGGAACTAAATTATCACGTCAGAGAAATACGACAGTTAGCAGTAGAAATTAGAGGCGAAGTCACCGAGTTACAAAAATCAAAAGAAGAAACAATTGAATTATTATTAAACGACTTCGACAATTTAAAAAGAATTTTATATCTAACAAGATTAATGAGACAAAATGAAATATTACACGCCTGCCAACAAAGAAATATTCCAACAATATTATTGACACCAGCAATCTTAGCAGAAGATTTGGAGAGGTTGTCAACAAAATTAAATCAATATGGCCTGCAGTTAGCCATACCAGCAGAGGAATTGTCGCAATATTACCAACTACTAATTGTAGATTGCGGAATAAGCAAAGACAAAGTTGTAGTCCACGTAAAATTACCAGTAATTCAAGTACACAAAGAATGGAGGCTTGTGGAACTACTAACCACACCCTTCGCTTGGGAAAATGACACGTGCATTTTTATGCATGATGTAATGTATCTAGCAGTGAGCGATAAAGAAATGCGACCAATATCAGGAGCGGGCTTACATCAATGTAGACCATACCACGATAGACTATGTTATCTACCAAGGTTTTCATCGGACGCAGTGTACGGACCACAATGTGCCTTTAAAATGTATTCAGGCGCAACAGTCGAGGAAATTTCAAAAGAATGCGCATTTAGATGTTATAAAGCAACCTCAACGATAATATCGGAAGTGAGTTCTGACACATATGTGATTACACATCCGCAAAAGAATACCAAGATACGCTGTCCGAAGCAGATAAGAGAAATCGATGATATAAATATATATATAGGACAACCAGGAGCATTGCAAATTCAGTTACCTTGCAACTGCTCGTTGTACGTGAACGACGTTCAAACAATTCCAAGACGAATCCCATGTGGAGAAAATAGCGTTACACTTGGGATAATACACGTATTACCAGCAACCTGGTCGAATTTAAAATCATTCCGAATAAATCCGTTATAATCTGCAAATAAACCTACATACAATAACTTATCAGAATGTTTAAACCATAACTGGACAAATCAAATACCACATTTAAACCTTTCATCGATAAGTGGAACGTCAGACATCGATTGGTCCAGCAAACAGAATACACCACTTGAGTGGCCATTACTAACATACCATAGAGATATATTACTTTATGTATGGAACGTAATAACAACAATCGCAGTACTATCGATACTGAAAAACAATGGACTGAGACAACTTGGGTTTATCCATGTAGCGAGAGTACAAACGATAAACGACGTAGATCTGCTAATATTAATCGAACTAAGCACACTTTTGGTCATTACGGCCGTAACATTAGCTTACCTCGCATGGAAACTGCAGCAAAAATTAAAGAAAGACGGAATACAGTGCGAAAGACTTGTACATTGCTTTAAGAAGAAAGAAAAAGGTTACGCAGTAACACATCGAACAAGGAGTCAGCTTTGGATTGCTGACATTAGCCAGTGGAGAAAAAGTACAAGTGAAGATAGAAAACAGCGGCGGTATAGGACGGTCAAACCTAGGCACGGACACGTCAGAGCCTCGGTTGTAAGCGGCAGCCGACCCCTCAGTCAATGGGATCTCGCTGGAAGGTGATCGAATTCCTCCAAACACCCCAGCGTAGGAATCCGTCGGCCCATTGATTGCTACAGAAGAAACAAAGGTTAGTAAACTCAGTTATGGAGAAAAAATAAAATCAGTAATCGAATTAACGAAAAGTATAATAAATTCTTGTAATAAGTAAATAGTTCTTTGCAATTAGCCAAGCAAAATAATTATTCTTTAGACAATATGACCAGTAATATCTGATCAATATGAAAAGTCACATAAAGTCAACAAGTAAAATTTAGAAAAGCGTATCGACAAGCTGATTAAATTTTTTCAAAATAAATGAGATAGAACCACGTTTAAATGATAAAATTAAAAATATTAAACTGAATTAAAATAAATAATAAATGAATTTATATACGAATATAAAAAGTTAAATTGAATAGAATCAAGACATTGATAACGAAATAAATTATTACAAAGATATGCATAACGAAATATTGAATAAATAACATAGGTTAAAAAAACTCGAGGTTAGGCTCAGATTAAAATCACAACAACGGAAATATGATTAGCCATCCGGCCGGTATTAAAGGACAATCATAATAACGTTGAATAGGTCGAAGTTAAATAAAATAAATTTTATTATAAAAATAAATCCACGAGTTAGGGAATAAAATAGGGAAATAATAAAGAATAATTAAATGTAAATTATAGGATATTGCGAAATCCTGAGAGTTAATGTTGAAATAAAAGTAATTGAATAATAACGGAATAAATAAATAAAAATTGGTTATAATACCATTGTAGGGACTAGAGATAAATTTACATGGGGGTGTAAATTATATTACTTAGCAGATGTTAAAGCAAAGAAACAAGATTAAAAGCAGGAAATAATTAAATAAATAAAAATTAAAAACAAACTAATTAAAAGAAAAAATGATTACGAATCATTAAAATTTAAAAATTAAATTGCTATGACAAAGGACCATTCTATGGATAAAAATTAACAAAAAAGAATAATAATATTATAAAAAAATAAATAAATAAATAATAAATATAAATAAACAAATATTCACATATTGATAAACAATATTTTAAAATTAGAATAATAAAATATTAAAGGAAATATATTAATCAATAGAATTAATTAAATATTATAAAGCTGGAATAGTAATCAATAAGAATTAATTATAAGTTGTAGGAACAACACTCGTAGCATTAATGAAATGCATAAATAAAATAAAGTACAATAATTTTATCAATCAAGTATAATAATCTTATCAATAATTTTAAACACGCAACAAGTAATTAAGTTACAATTATAATTAGAGACAAAAATTTATTAATGTTAGCATAATATAAGGGAACAACTAGAATAGGAAACAATAATGTTAATTAATCAAGCAATGTACTGCATAAAGTAATAATAAATACGACAGGAACCAAATACTATAGGGAAACAGAAATAAGAAATTATATAAGAAAATACAATAAACACAAGAATTGTAAGCAGTGGTAAATACATTTACTCAAGGCAAGAGCCATCATATCATATTATCTTTATCTTATATTATTTTATATTATATTTGTTTTCGCAAGTTCTAAAATGCTTTATATTATATAATCATAAACTATATTAATTTTTATAATAATTTTTATTTTTGAAACGTATTTGAAATATTGTAACCATATTTATAGACCGCTTGTTTTAATATTCAAGTACGGGATTAACCAGTGAAAAATAAATTTTCTCGTAGAGACATTGTCACATTGTCACCAAGTCAGAAATTTTATATTCTGGTGAGGAAACGGAAATCAAAGTCAAAGAAATCGGACGTTACGCGTTTAGTCATATGTTCATACCGCGAACGGAATTTTTGGTTAAAATGGATTACAAATAAGGAATATAAGCTCTATAGAACCAAATATGGGTATACGGAACTTGGCTATACAGAACATTCGCCGAGTGCCGTTTAGATTATTCGCAAATACGGCATTAGGCTACAACGAAGTAATAGAAGAACTTGAAACAAGCGAATATAAAAACAACGAAATATATGTAATAACTGACGAGTCACAAGAAGTATTATGCGAACATAATATCAATAAACAATTACATGAAAGCGAGAAGAATGAATTATTAGATTTGATAGACGAATACACGGATTTATACGCGTGGAATTCAAAACAGATCGGTTTAACAGATACAGCAGAACACGAAATAAATACAGGCGACGCACACCCTATTCATCAACGACCGTATAGGGTATATCACAAAGAAAGAGAAGTTATCCAAAATCAAGTCAAAGAAATGCTGGCAGATAATATTATCTGCCAGCATTTCTAATTATATAGACCATCCTACGGTGCATGGTCATCGCCAGTGGTATTAGTTAAAAAGAAAGATGACACATTGAGATTTTGTGTCGATTATAGAAAATTAAATGCCGTCACAAAAAAATGACGTCTACCCACTACCTGTTATCGAAGACATTTTGAGTTATATTGGAAACTCAAAATATTTTTCCAGTCTGGATTTGTTCATTGGATACTGGCAAATACCGGTAAAAGAAGAAGATAAAACAAAAACGACATTTATAACGCCAGACGGGCAGTACGAATTTAACGTACTTAGCTTTGGGCTGTGTTCAGCACCAGCCACGTTTCAAAGAATGGCAGATAGCGTATTTAAAGACATGAAATGGAAAGAAGTATTAATTTATTTAGACGACGTAATTATTTTTAGCGAAACATTCGCAGAGCACCTAATCAAGTTGAGGCACGTATTTGAACGCTTGCGGGAAGCAAAATTAACTTTAAAACCGTCAAAATGTACCTATATGCAAACAGAGATTGATCTGTTAGGATACCGAGTAACTAGCCAAGGACTTAATCCGGATGCAAAGAAAATCGAAGCTGTAGTAAATTTCCCAATCCCACAGAAAGTTAAAAAACTACAATGTTTTTTAGGACTCTGTAATTACTATGGGAAATTCATAGAAAATTTTGCAAAAATTGCTAGACCTTTAAATTTAATGACTAAAAAAGATGTTAAATTTAAAATTGAAGGAAATGCACTAGAGGCATTTAATGAACTTAAACATTAATTAACTACAACTCCCGTATTAGCTCATTTTGACCCAGCTAAAGAAATAGAAATTAGAGTAGACGCATCTGGAGAAGGGCTTGGCGCAGTGTTATTGCAATTAGACAAGGATGCTTCCCGTAGGTTGACAAAAGCCGAAGCAAACTATAGTACATCACAACAGGAATGTTTAGCATTCGTATATGATTTAGGACAGTGGCGCCCATACGTGTAGTGAAAGCCATTCAGAGTCGCAACAGATCACCATGCATTGTGCTGGCTGAAGTCAATTAGAGATCCGGTGAATAGATTGGCCAGATGGAGCTTGAAGATACAAGACTATCAATACTCAATCTTTCACAAAAGCGGAAAAGCACATATTGATGCAGATTGCCTATCGCGCAATCCACTACATATAGCGACGCTAGCAGACGAAGAAGCAACACTAGAGGTGGAGACATACATAGTTATCCCAACGGACATGAAAGAATTACAAGCTGAAGACGAAAATTTAAAAAAGTTGATTAAAGCAATAAAAGACGAGAATTACGGAAGTGCGTTATTGCAACGCAGAGCCAAAAATTACGAGATTAAAAATAATATTTTATTCAAACGTAACCCTAAATTAGACGGCGCGTCAGGATTATTAGTGATGCCTAAAGATTTAATCGGAGAAATCTTATACGCTAATCATAATGAACCATTAGCCGGACATTTAGGCTTTGCAAAAACATACGACAGAATAAGAACACGATATTATTGGGATAATATGCTAAATGACGTCAGTAAATATGTAAAAGGGTGCGCGGATTGTCAAGCAAGAAAAGGCGTAACAAACGTTAAGCCAGCGGGTATGCTACACCCGATACCGATCGGACAACCATTCGACAGAGTCGGAATTGACTTATTGGGGCCTTTTAGAAGAAGTAAGCGGGGAAAAACATTCGTAATAGTCGCAACAGAATACGCAACGCGCTGGGCAGAAACGCAAGCTTTACCCAGTGGCAAAGCCGAACCAGTGGCAAGATTCATCTTGGAAAGGATAATCTGTCGCCACGGTACGCCGCGTGTACTGTTAAGTGACAGAGGGAAAGTTTTTCAATCGCAGATGGTCACCGAACTATTGCGGTGCATGGGGTCTAATAGTCAATTCACGACAGCATACCATCCGCAAACCAACGGCTTAACCGAAAGGTTAAATAAAACCATCGCAAATATGTTATGCATGTATACAAACACAGCACGAAATGACTAGGACGAATACTTAGCCCACGTCACATTCGCTTATAATACGGCTAAACAAGACACGACTCAAATGTCACCGTTAAAATTTATTTACGGACGCGATCCGATACTACCTACGGAAGCTCAATTAAATGAGCCGATTGAGAATGAAGTAGTTATTAAAGCTAGGAAACAATTAGTAGAGATTAGGTAACAGGCCAAAGAGCGTATACAAAATAAACAGTTAAAAGATAAAGGTCGTTATGACAAAAAACACAGGACGGTTGAGTATAAGATAAGAGATAAGGTCGGAGTCCGCAATCCAGAAAGACATGTAGGCAAATGCGACAAATTATTGTGTAAATGGTTCGGACCGTACGAAGTCATAGAGAAAAAATCGGATGTAACATACATAGTTAAAAAAGGGAAAGGAAATAAAGTTAAATTCGAAGCAGTTCACGTCGAACGCATGAAACCGTATTTCGCGCAGTGGGAACCACGCAACGACAAAGAACGATATCAGTTGCGGCCTAGAAAGGTCGTTGAACGAAACAAAGCGGCAGGACCGCATTTAGCCCAATAGAAAAAAAACACATACACACACACACACACACACACGTAAATTAAACAATTTTTGATTAATTAACATATATTTATAAATATAATAATACAAACAGAAAATTACACATATATCTTAAAAAATAAAACCAATACAAATAAAAATAAATATATATATATATATATATATATATATATATATATATATATATATATATATATATATATAGGCTAACCAAGAGAATTTGTGATGTATACGAGTGATGTAAACGAGTGATGTAAACGAGTGATGTTAAACGAGTGATGTAAACGAGTGATGTTAAACGAGTGATATTGAGCGTATGAACCAATACCAAATGACGATTATAAAAATACATTAATAATTTTCTAGCGAGGAACAAGTGCAAAAGAGATGGGAAGAGAAGGTGGTGACCACGCTGGGGCTCACCCAGTGGATAATGGTTCGGGGGACCAGGATCCTGGCGGTGGCCCAGAACGAGACGGTATGGAACGAATTCCGGGAGAACCTGGTGGAGCGGACCATTAGACCACTGGTGAGGAGAGCACCGGACGACGTGCTGTTGATCACGGATGACGAGAAAATAACGGCAAGAGGAAAGTTGGCCCGTTATCAGAAGATGGGCGTGGAGAGTAGGGTTGTCCTGGCGGATCTACTGGTATGTAGCTTGGAGCTTCATACCACGGAGATCTTGATGGCCATGTCCCTAGCCACGTTGCGGGTGAGAGCACTAAAAGAGCTCACCTCTCCCAGCAATGACGCGGGGAGAGAGCGAGTGGCTAATATCCTGGAGGCTCTCAACCGGGTAGCGGACCTGGACAGCCTCGAGGTGGCCAACGAGGAGCCGGAGGAGCAGCACGCCGTCCATCAATTCGTGGTTACCATGCCGACGATAGAACCAATTAACGGGGTGGAGGATGAACCAAGTAGCGAGCTGGAGGACAGCCAATCGGGCGGGCTCGCTACGGAGGACGTCTGGCCACAGAGGCCACCCACTCCCGCAAGCACAGGAATATCCAGGGCCGAGTCCATGGAGGACGAACAATGGATGGGCGAGGTGGCCCAGGACGTAGGGGCGATCACGACATGCCAGGAGGCGAGAGTAAAAGAAGAACACCTCCACTTGACGCAAGTGGAACAACCACAGAACCAGGCCTACCTACAACGAAGGAAGAAGACTGCGTACCTGAATAGACGGAGGAGAGTGCATGCACCTCCTCCTACAAGAGCACTTTCCGGAGAGAATTGTCGATGGGAAGGGCCTGAAAAACATCAGGTACGCGAGGTAGAAACTCCATGGGTTGGCCTGGGGGGATGGTAATGTTAACCACAGCCGGGGAATAGCGCGACTCCTCATGAAGATGGCGAGGGTGGACAGGGTGTTCTTGAAAGAAAACATCAACTCGCCCATCTATCGGTTCCTGAAGCATCGCTTCAGGGGCGAGATAGCATTTTTGCCACCAGAACCGGCATTTGGAGAGTCGCCCTCGCAGAGACAATGCGACGCCCATCAAGGAACGGGACTGGCATGCGCCAGGGAAAGGGTATATGCCATGAGGCGTATGAAGAGGAAATTATAAGCCAAGGAAAGGGGAAAACGAGTATCAAGGAAATGAGCCCACTTTTATCAGGAAATTGTTAACTGCGCAGGGAAGGGCGCACAATAAAACGGTAAAACGTGAACTAGATAATCAGCGAATATAAAGAGTAAAAGAAATAAACAGCAAAAAAGCTCTCCTTGTCGTCCTCATAATTAAAACAAAAAAAAAGACGTGAGCAGAAAAAAGCATGAACAACCCTACCTCAATGATCTCTGCTCATTATAATAACATAAGGAAAGGCTACCGAAGTATGACAATACAAGCAAACTCATTAAAAAAATTTTAAATGGAAATCTTCGTCCCGGTAGAGAAATGTTGCAAATAAAATATCGGATTTAAGAACGTGGACCACCCACTTCTTAAAAATAAAAAAGATGTGGACGGACTACGAACAGAAACCAAACAAGTTCAGCAGAATCAAAGTAGAATCCAAATTCTGCCGACAGTAGAAAAGTGAGGCAACCACAGCCAGAGAAAACTATAAAAAAAAAGAAAAAAAATCATCATAAAAATAATAATAAAAAAAATATATATACATATATATATATATATATATATATATATATATATATATATACACGTACATACATACATGATAATAATAAGAAGAGATGAAGTACTCAATACGTAAAATAAATTTAAAATCCCAAGATAAAGTTGAAAATAAACCGTGCAGCGGCTTTGTCAAAGTAGTCGGTGTTCTAGCTGTTATAAAATACAGACAGAACGACGGCTGCTACTGAAAAAACCACAACACATTCGAAAATATAAATAGATGCAAAATAGCGGAAGTCACCAGTGCAAAAGATATTCAAAGAACAACCAAATTTAAATATCGGCCGCACTGAGGATATCCGACTAATAATCATACAGCTAAAACCTGTAAGTAGAAAAAGGTAATAAAATATAAAATAGCCAAAAAAGCAAAGTAGAAATATTAATCACAAACATTCTTACAATCGAGTAAAAACCATTGTGAGACGAAAAGAGATTGTTAAAAGGCAAGCATAAAAAATTATTGTAAAAGCTATAATTTGTGCAAGACACAACGCGTTATAAACAATTGCAAAGTAAAATAAAAGTACACGACTCCGTCAGTTGTTAAAACATTGAAAATTAACAAACACGAAATTAAATCTTAAAAAAAAAATAATAATAAATAAATACACGAAGTGGAATTTTTTTTTTTTTATCACGTTAGAATATTTTACTTCTATTTAGAGAAATAATGGTCATACCACCCCAAGCGACGAATAAATTATTAACGCTCATAAGAGCAACAATAAATTATAATTACAGATTTCTAATGATGGCGAGCTACGAAGTATCCACGCAGGAGATACCAGTTCAATTGGTAGCAGGGGCGTACTGGAAGGATCTGCCGGAGGCAATCACCTACGAAGCAACGATTCCACTCACCTACGAAGCTGACTGGGTATCCAGAGATGATGGAGATATAATAACAAGACCAGCAAGCAGTTGCAAGAACGATCAAATGAGGTGCAACATCAGTGCAAAACCAAATGACATGGGAAAGCTATACGATAAAACCTACAACCAAATAGACGAATCCTTAGATCCAAACTATTTCCTAGATATCGAAGTTGAAAGCGCAATAAAACGAGACAAACGTTCTGCATCCAATCCCCAAGAATTATCCTTTGAATCGCTCATGGAAATCTACGGACATGAACCAAGCAGAGAAGAAAAGAAGAATCAACGCAACAAGAGAGCGCTAGATTTTATTGGCGACGCCTTCAACTGCTGTTGTGGCGTCACGACAGAGACGAAAGTAAAACCGCTAGTAATGAACGAGAGATCACTCGAAAATACAGTAAGAATACTGAAAGCAGGAATGCACGCACAATACAAACACTTATCAGATATAAGTAGTAAATTCATAAAGTATGACAAAGAAGTGCAAGGAGCATTCACGGAACTAAATTATCACGTCAGAGAAATACGACAGTTAGCAGTAGAAATTAGAGGCGAAGTCACCGAGTTACAAAAATCAAAAGAAGAAACAATTGAATTATTATTAAACGACTTCGACAATTTAAAAAGAATTTTATATCTAACAAGATTAATGAGACAAAATGAAATATTACACGCCTGCCAACAAAGAAATATTCCAACAATATTATTGACACCAGCAATCTTAGCAGAAGATTTGGAGAGGTTGTCAACAAAATTAAATCAATATGGCCTGCAGTTAGCCATACCAGCAGAGGAATTGTCGCAATATTACCAACTACTAATTGTAGATTGCGGAATAAGCAAAGACAAAGTTGTAGTCCACGTAAAATTACCAGTAATTCAAGTACACAAAGAATGGAGGCTTGTGGAACTACTAACCACACCCTTCGCTTGGGAAAATGACACGTGCATTTTTATGCATGATGTAATGTATCTAGCAGTGAGCGATAAAGAAATGCGACCAATATCAGGAGCGGGCTTACATCAATGTAGACCATACCACGATAGACTATGTTATCTACCAAGGTTTTCATCGGACGCAGTGTACGGACCACAATGTGCCTTTAAAATGTATTCAGGCGCAACAGTCGAGGAAATTTCAAAAGAATGCGCATTTAGATGTTATAAAGCAACCTCAACGATAATATCGGAAGTGAGTTCTGACACATATGTGATTACACATCCGCAAAAGAATACCAAGATACGCTGTCCGAAGCAGATAATAGAAATCGATGATATATATATATATATATATATATATATATATATATATATATATATATATATATATATATATATATAAAGGACAACCAGGAGCATTGCAAATTCAGTTACCTTGCAACTGCTCGTTGTACGTGAACGACGTTCAAACAATTCCAAGACGAATCCCAGACAACTTGGGTATATCCATGTAGCGAGAGCACAAACGATAAACGACGTAGATCTGCTAATATTAATCGAACTAAGCACACATTTGGTCATTACGGCCGTAACATTAGCTTACCTCGCATGGAAACTGCAGCAAAAATTAAAGAAAGACGGAATACAGTGCGAAAGACTTGTACATTGCTTTAAGAAGAAAGAAAAAGGTTACGCAGTAACAGACATCGAACAAGGAGTCAGCTTTGGATTGCTGACATTAGCCAGTGGAGAAAAAGTCCAAGTGAAGATAGAAAACAGCGGCGGTGTAGGACGGTCAAACCTAGGCACGGACACGTCAGAGCCTCGGTTGTAAGCGGCAGCCGACCCCTCAGTCAATGGGAGCTCGCTGGAAGGTGATCGAATTCCTCCAAACACCCCAGCGTAGGAATCCGTCGGCCCATTGATTGCTACAGAAGAAACAAAGGTTAGTAAACTCAGTTATGGAGAAAAAATAAAATCAGTAATCGAATTAACGAAAAGTATAATAAATTCTTGTAATAAGTAAATAGTTCTTTGCAATTAGCCAAGCAAAATAATTATTCTTTAGACAATATGACCAGTAATATCTGATCAATATGAAAAGTCACATAAAGTCAACAAGTAAAATTTAGAAAAGCGTATCGACAAGCTGATTAAATTTTTTCAAAATAAATGAGATAGAACCACGTTTAAATGATAAAATTAAAAATATTAAACTGAATTAAAATAAATAATAAATGAATTTATATACGAATATAAAAAGTTAAATTGAATAGAATCAAGACATTGATAACGAAATAAATTATTACAAAGATATGCATAACGAAATATTGAATAAATAACATAGGTTAAAAAAACTCGAGGTTAGGCTCAGATTAAAATCACAACAACGGAAATATGATTAGCCATCCGGCCGGTATTAAAGGACAATCATAATAACGTTGAATAGGTCGAAGTTAAATAAAATAAATTTTATTATAAAAATAAATCCACGAGTTAGGGAATAAAATAGGGAAATAATAAAGAATAATTAAATGTAAATTATAGGATATTGCGAAATCCTGAGAGTTAATGTTGAAATAAAAGTAATTGAATAATAACGGAATAAATAAATAAAAATTGGTTATAATACCATTGTAGGGACTAGAGATAAATTTACATGGGGGTGTAAATTATATTACTTAGCAGATGTTAAAGCAAAGAAACAAGATTAAAAGCAGGAAATAATTAAATAAATAAAAATTAAAAACAAACTAATTAAAAGAAAAAATGATTACGAATCATTAAAATTTAAAAATTAAATTGCTATGACAAAGGACCATTCTATGGATAAAAATTAACAAAAAAGAATAATAATATTATAAAAAAATAAATAAATAAATAATAAATATAAATAAACAAATATTCACATATTGATAAACAATATTTTAAAATTAGAATAATAAAATATTAAAGGAAATATATTAATCAATAGAATTAATTAAATATTATAAAGCTGGAATAGTAATCAATAAGATGTAGCGTAACCAATTCTAGCGTCTCTAGCCTTATGTCTAATTCCCGTGCACTCACTTTAGCACTTTGTCTTCAACTGTCCGTCCCTTACTGTTCTACCTACTTAGTCTACCAAGCACAGGCGGGGTCGAGGGATAAGGGAGCATACTCATCAATTCCTTATCGCTTGCTGGCGCGCCACACTACCTCCTCCTTACTTCATACTTCCTCCTGGAAGCGTATTTTGAGCAGGGCTTCTTCTCTTGCTCTTCGTGGTGGCAATACACGAAGACGTGTAGGTATTGGATCCGGCACTAGGGGAGTTATGGTCTGGTCAAGGGGAACCTCCTCTTCGCTTGATGTCTGCCTCTCCAAGGCAACTTCCCCTTCGAGAGGTTCCTGATTTCGTGGTGGTGTAGCATCTCCGACACTCGAATAGCCCGGGACGTCTTCTGCTGGCCCCGGCGTCTCTACTTCGGTTCTCTCTGGCGTCATCAGAGGAGTGGAGTACCGAGTATTCCTCGACTCCGGTGATCCCGTCGGAGTCGCGAGGAACGCTTCGGATAAGGGGGTTATTCTGTCAGAACTCCGGCTCCATGATGATGTATTAAGCGGAGAGTTGGTTGTCCGGGTTGGCTCTATAATTCGGGATGAATACCTCTGCGGTAGATGTCTCCTTCTAGGGGTTTCGGGCCTCCGGTAGATTCGGATTTCTACATCGGTTTCTTCAAAGACTTCGTGCAACAAATCCTTGACTCGATCTTCCGTTAATCCGTCCAGTCCACATGCTATCATTGGTATAGCTAATTTAACAATATTTTCCTCAACTAATTTCCGCCGTAGAGAAATTAAAACCTTGCGTAAGTTGGTATACGTAGGTTTCTGATAACTTCTCTCCTTAGTTATTAAGTAAAATATTGCTCGCCCTTCCCGCTTTAGCATCGCAGTGGTCCCCACTGTAGATTCCTGTTTCCTCAATTCGGGTAGCCCTCCGAATCGCGATTTGAATTCTGCAGCAATACCGGCCCCCATACGCAAATCTCGTGCTACACAATGCGCTAACGCATATTGAGGGGGAGCATCAAAGAGATCTCCGCTTACTTCCAACAAGGAGAATTTGGCCGGGGTAGCACCTCGGCTGACTACTGGCTCGTCCCGCTTGCTCGGTCGTCCGGGACGTCGGTTGGCCCTTTCTTCTATTCTGGCTTGCTCAGGACCCGGTTGCTTATAGCATGGTTTCATTCGGTTTGCATGCAGTACCATGCGTTTGTGACGAAACGCGCAATGTTGCACCCGGAAGGTATTCATACCCATGCTTTTTAACACGCGATATGGTCCGGTCCATGGCCGGTGCAACTTGAAACTCTCACCAACTTTAGGTGTTGGTTGATGAACCCATACCAAATCGCCCACTTGAAAAGTTGGTGTTCGAGCATCCTTATCGTAATACTCCTTACGTCTCTGGTGTGAAGCTTCCAGCTGATGTCTCACGGTCGCATGGGCATAGTCCAATGAAGAACGGAGCTGCTGAAGATATTTCTCTTCGGATTGGTATGATGTTCCCGGAGGGAGGCCATACTGGATATCTGCTGGTAGCCGGGATTCCCTCCCAAACATCAAGGAGAAAGGAGTGTGTTTGGTACTGTCATGTTGGCTCGACCGATAAGCCATCATAACCAAGGGGAGCTCCTCATCCCACGTTCGTTGTCGTTCGCCTGCATAATGAGATAGCATGGCGATCAGTGTTCGGTTAAACCGTTCTACCATACCGTCCGACTGCGGATGGAACGGTGTCGTACGAGTCTTATTAATTCCGAACAATCGACACATTTCTTGAAATAGCAGGGCCTCAAACTCTTTGCCCTGATCCGAGTGTAATGTCTCCGGAGCACCGTATCTACACACAAACTCCTGCACGAAAACACGCGCAACTGTCGTTGCCGACTTATCTGGCAACGGGTAAGCTTCCGTCCATTTCGTAAAGTAATCACCCACTACTGCGACGTATTTATTTCCATTTTTAGTTGTTGGTAATGTAAGCAAATCGATCGCGACTCTTTCAAGTGGTCGTGTTACCAGTTGTGTCTGTAGTGGGGCTTTTGGTCCTGGGGTAATAGCTTTCCG
Organism: Nebria salina; assembly: GCA_944039245.1. Taxonomy (NCBI): domain Eukaryota; kingdom Metazoa; phylum Arthropoda; class Insecta; order Coleoptera; family Carabidae; genus Nebria; species Nebria salina. The sequence continues at coordinate 7,791,450 of OX063271.1, forward strand.
TCTATTGCATGACTCACAATCGCGGCACCACTGTTCTACATCACGTTGCATGTTATTCCAATAATAACGGTCTTTTAGTTTCGAAAGCGTTTTTGTTACCCCCAAATGTGCACCCGAGGCTGCATTGTCGTGATACGCTTTCAACACTTCGCACACTTTACTACGCGGTACTACAACACGATATTTACCAAATTTATTGTCCCGAATACACAATCCATATTCGTCTGTCCACTCCGGTTTTAAATCAAACAGACTTTTTGCTTCTTTTGATAGTTCAGTCGAATTAAAACGTTCACCGCGTAAAAACCGAATCACTGGTTCGCACCGATCATCTTCCAGTTGTGCTTGCACCAGTGGTTTCACGTACTCTACCGGTAGAGTATTGGGTACAGACCCTACCGACACTGTATTAATGATATTCGGGTCATACGCGTTCCTAGTATCCGGTGGTACTGTCGAATTTTCGTTGACTGCCTCCATTCCACATTGCCTGCATGGTCGTCGGGACAACCCATCAGCGTTCAAATGTTTCTTGCCTGGCCTGTGACATACTTCCATGTTATATTCGGCGAGAATTTCTAACCACCGGGCCACCTGACCCTCTGGTTCCTTAAAGTTTTTCAACCACCTTAAACAATTGTGATCGGTCCGGGCTAGAAATTGTGTTCCGATTAGATATCCTTTGAAATGTCTACAAGTTGATACCAGGGCCAGTAGTTCTCTTCTAGTCACGCAGTAACCGCGCTCTTGCTTTGTTAATGCTCGACTGAAGTAGGCAATTACTCGCTCATAACCATCTTGAACTTGACTGAGAACGCCTCCCAGCCCAACACCGCTTGCGTCGACATCGACAATGAATGGCCGATCAAATCTCGGATAAGCCAGGATTGGGGCGCTGATGAGACATTGTTTTAATTTCTTAAAAGCTGCCTCCGTATCTTCATTCCAGCTATAGTTTACCCCCTTGTTCAATAGGCGATGCAAAGGTTCAGCTTCTTTGGCGAAGCCACTAATGAAGCGTCTGTAGTACGAGGCCAATCCCAGAAAAGAACGCAGTTCCGTAAGGTTCCTAGGAGTGGGCCAGTCGCGTACAACTTGTACCTTAGCCGGATCTGTAGCCACTCCATGACGACCCACGACATGACCAAGAAACTCTACTTTTTCCTGAAATAGTCTGCATTTCTTCGGGTTGACTTTTAGGCCCGCTTGTCGCAGACGAGTCATGACTGCCTCTAGCCGCTGGAGATGCTCTTCGAAATTACGGCCCCACACAATAACGTCATCTAGATAGACTAACGCGCTTTCCCAATTTAGGCCTTCCAGTACAACGTCCATTATCCTCTGGAATGTGGCTGGTCCATTACACACTCCGAACGGAAGAACATTAAACTCATAAAGACCCGTTCCCATTGAAAATGCGGTCTTAGCTCGGTCCTCCGGAGCCACTTCCACCTGCCAGTAGCCCGACTGCAGATCCAACGCGGTAAACAGAGTAGCACCAGATAATGAATCGAGTATTGTGTCCATTCGTGGCAGTGGATAACTATCCTTGATGGTTACGTCATTTACCTTCCGGAAATCGACACAGAAACGAGTAGATCCATCTTTCTTCCGGACAAGCACGACAGGCGAGCACCAGGGTGATAATGATGGTCTTATAACACCTGCCTCGAGCATTCGCTGACACTCGTGTTTGGCTTCCTCTCGCCGTCCCGCTGGAAGTCGTCGTGGTGATTGGCGAATAGGTTTTGCGTTTCCAGTGTCAATCTGATGTTGAAGAATACGTGTGCGTCCCGTATCGTTCTTGCTATGTGCTACAGTGTCTTTGAATTGATCAATGCACAATTTAGCCCGCCGTAATTCCTCGGTAGACAAATGACAAGAAGCTTCACTCCAATCGAATTCACTTGAAGTCGAAACATCCGGGGGAGACTTCACATTCACTACCGCGCACTCATACGCGGTTCCTACGCGTGCATTTTTCCGTAAGGTGATTGGTTCAGTTGTTGGATTACGTAATAACACAGTCCCGTGTTCGGCCGACACTAACCCGCGCCCCAACATACAGTTAAATTTGTCCCAACATTGCGGCGATGGTTCTACTACACGCGGCAAGTTCAAATGTTCACCAACTAATTGTATACAACCAAGAATCTCCGTACGTGCGGGAATGACTATTGTCTCACATAATATCGCGGCTACTGGAGAGATAGTGTATTCCTCTACTCGTCTCCCTTGTAGTTCAATGTAACCACCGGCCGGGTAACACACACACTGTTGTTGTCGTAAAAAATCACATCCCAACACACAATCGTCTGTCAAGTTCTCACAAATACTAACTTGTATTCGTATACGTAAATCGGCTATCCGGACTACAATGTCACATATTCCGAGAACCGGTAAAACCTCCCGATTTGCCTGTACTACATGTCCGTTCGCGACTCGTAACGGCGCACTTCCTAACTGTTTCCACAAGGACTTACGCATGAAGCACCGAGATGCGCCTGTGTCCACCAAGAATATCACCGAATATTCGTTTATATGTCCTTTCACTCGTACTACTGCTGTATCCTCCTGAATTCCAGCCTGTCCCATCGTAGTACCAAGCGTCACTCCGGGACTGAACAACGCTTGCTTTAGTTTCCCGAATCCCTACTATCGCGATTTGGACAGTTTCTACAAAAATGACCGTAAGCGTTGCACAGATAGCAACGTTTATTCCCCGATCCATCAGTCTGTCCACGTCGCACTGGAGCAGGTGATGTTACACGGTTTTGAGCACTACGTCGACGGGTATCCCTGAACTGCGTTGGCGAACGCTCCCCACTGTAGACTCTCTGCGACCTTTCCTTATGATAAAAGTGCGTGTCTACTGGTGGTGTTGGTGAACGCCAGCGAACTCTAGGTTCTCTCGGCCTCTCATTGTCTTGTTGATTTCTTTCTAATTCACGAGTGGATGTAGTCAGCTTGCTAACAGCGGTAGCAAGCTCTCCCACTAACTTTGTAAGGCCCTCCAGATCTGTATTTGGTGTGGTACCTGCTGCGCAAATTGTTGCAGTGCTCGCAGGTTGAGAATGATGTTCACGTATCTCAGACAACCTCAGCTTAATCCTTAATGCCACTTGAGCCTCCTCCAGAGCTTCATTAAGTGTACCTGGGTTTTTCCGTGCTGTCTCCTCCGCCACTTGAGCATCAATTCCCAACAAGAACTGTTTTAATACCAACCTCTCACGTGTGATGTCGCTATGATCCGTAAACGCGAGTCCGCTCAAAAACCGTAAACCCGCCGCGAACATAGCCAGCGTTTCGCCATTCTCTTGTTTGCGCGCGCGAAATCGTATTTCCGCGTCATTTATTTCTTTGGTAAATGTCGGTTTTAACGCAGCGCATGCAGTAACCCAATCCGCACGTTGTTCGTTTGATAAACTCCGATACACCTGACACGCGGATCCTTCCAAGTAGAAAGGCAACGCCGTAATCTTTTTCTTATTGTCCCAGTCTTTAATTAACGCGAAAGCATCGAATCTTTCAATCCACTCTTCCCAGTTTCCACAACTAAACTTTGGGCACTGCACATCACTCATTTTTAATCTTTTAATTTTAATTTGCGTGTAATAAGTTCGATCACACCGCTGTCACCATTGTAGCGTAACCAATTCTAGCGTCTCTAGCCTTATGTCTAATTCCCGTGCACTCACTTTAGCACTTTGTCTTCAACTGTCCGTCCCTTACTGTTCTACCTACTTAGTCTACCAAGCACAGGCGGGGTCGAGGGATAAGGGAGCATACTCATCAATTCCTTATCGCTTGCTGGCGCGCCACAAAGAATTAATTATAAGTTGTAGGAACAACACTCGTAGCATTAATGAAATGCATAAATAAAATAAAGTACAATAATTTTATCAATCAAGTATAATAATCTTATCAATAATTTTAAACACGCAACAAGTAATTAAGTTACAATTATAATTAGAGACAAAAATTTATTAATGTTAGCATAATATAAGGGAACAACTAGAATAGGAAACAATAATGTTAATTAATCAAGCAATGTACTGCATAAAGTAATAATAAATACGACAGGAACCAAATACTATAGGGAAACAGAAATAAGAAATTATATAAGAAAATACAATAAACACAAGAATTGTAAGCAGTGGTAAATACATTTACTCAAGGCAAGAGCCATCATATCATATTATCTTTATCTTATATTATTTTATATTATATTTGTTTTCGCAAGTTCTAAAATGCTTTATATTATATAATCATAAACTATATTAATTTTTATAATAATTTTTATTTTTGAAACATATTTGAAATATAGTAACCATATTTATAGACCGCTTGTTTTAATATTCAAGTACGGGATTAACCAGTGAAAAATAAATTTTCTCGTAGAGACTTTGTCACATTGTCACCAAGTCAGAAATTTTATATTCTGGTGAGGAAACGGAAATCAAAGTCAAAGAAATCGGACGTTACGCGTTTAGTCATATGTTCATACCGCGAACGGAATTTTTGGTTAAAATGGATTACAAATAAGGAATATAAGCTCTATAGAACCAAATATGGGTATACGGAACTTGGCTATACAGAACATTCGCCGAGTGCCGTTTAGATTATTCGCAAATACGGCATTAGGCTACAACGAAGTAATAGAAGAACTTGAAACAAGCGAATATAAAAACAACGAAATATATGTAATAACTGACGAGTCACAAGAAGTATTATGCGAACATAATATCAATAAACAATTAAATGAAAGCGAGAAAAATGAATTATTAGATTTGATAGACGAATACACGGATTTATACGCGTGGAATTCAAAACAGATCGGTTTAACAGATACAGCAGAACACGAAATAAATACAGGCGACGCACACCCTATTCATCAACGACCGTATAGGGTATATCACAAAGAAAGAGAAGTTATCCAAAATCAAGTCAAAGAAATGCTGGCAGATAATATTATCTGCCAGCATTTCTAATTATATAGACCATCCTACGGTGCATGGTCATCGCCAGTGGTATTAGTTAAAAAGAAAGATGACACATTGAGATTTTGTGTCGATTATAGAAAATTAAATGCCGTCACAAAAAAATGACGTCTACCCACTACCTGTTATCGAAGACATTTTGAGTTATATTGGAAACTCAAAATATTTTTCCAGTCTGGATTTGTTCATTGGATACTGGCAAATACCGGTAAAAGAAGAAGATAAAACAAAAACGACATTTATAACGCCAGACGGGCAGTACGAATTTAACGTACTTAGCTTTGGGCTGTGTTCAGCACCAGCCACGTTTCAAAGAATGGCAGATAGCGTATTTAAAGACATGAAATGGAAAGAAGTATTAATTTATTTAGACGACGTAATTATTTTTAGCGAAACATTCGCAGAGCACCTAATCAAGTTGAGGCACGTATTTGAACGCTTGCGGGAAGCAAAATTAACTTTAAAACCGTCAAAATGTACCTATATGCAAACAGAGATTGATCTGTTAGGATACCGAGTAACTAGCCAAGGACTTAATCCGGATGCAAAGAAAATCGAAGCTGTAGTAAATTTCCCAATCCCACAGAAAGTTAAAAAACTACAATGTTTTTTAGGACTCTGTAATTACTATGGGAAATTCATAGAAAATTTTGCAAAAATTGCTAGACCTTTAAATTTAATGACTAAAAAAGATGTTAAATTTAAAATTGAAGGAAATGCACTAGAGGCATTTAATGAACTTAAACATTAATTAACTACAACTCCCGTATTAGCTCATTTTGACCCAGCTAAAGAAATAGAAATTAGAGTAGACGCATCTGGAGAAGGGCTTGGCGCAGTGTTATTGCAATTAGACAAGGATGCTTCCCGTAGGTTGACAAAAGCCGAAGCAAACTATAGTACATCACAACAGGAATGTTTAGCATTCGTATATGATTTAGGACAGTGGCGCCCATACGTGTAGTGAAAGCCATTCAGAGTCGCAACAGATCACCATGCATTGTGCTGGCTGAAGTCAATTAGAGATCCGGTGAATAGATTGGCCAGATGGAGCTTGAAGATACAAGACTATCAATACTCAATCTTTCACAAAAGCGGAAAAGCACATATTGATGCAGATTGCCTATCGCGCAATCCACTACATATAGCGACGCTAGCAGACGAAGAAGCAACACTAGAGGTGGAGACATACATAGTTATCCCAACGGACATGAAAGAATTACAAGCTGAAGACGAAAATTTAAAAAAGTTGATTAAAGCAATAAAAGACGAGAATTACGGAAGTGCGTTATTGCAACGCAGAGCCAAAAATTACGAGATTAAAAATAATATTTTATTCAAACGTAACCCTAAATTAGACGGCGCGTCAGGATTATTAGTGATGCCTAAAGATTTAATCGGAGAAATCTTATACGCTAATCATAATGAACCATTAGCCGGACATTTAGGTTTTGCAAAAACATACGACAGAATAAGAACACGATATTATTGGGATAATATGCTAAATGACGTCAGTAAATATGTAAAAGGGTGCGCGGATTGTCAAGCAAGAAAAGGCGTAACAAACGTTAAGCCAGCGGGTATGCTACACCCGATACCGATCGGACAACCATTCGACAGAGTCGGAATTGACTTATTGGGGCCTTTTAGAAGAAGTAAGCGGGGAAAAACATTCGTAATAGTCGCAACAGAATACGCAACGCGCTGGGCAGAAACGCAAGCTTTACCCAGTGGCAAAGCCGAACCAGTGGCAAGATTCATCTTGGAAAGGATAATCTGTCGCCACGGTACGCCGCGTGTACTGTTAAGTGACAGAGGGAAAGTTTTTCAATCGCAGATGGTCACCGAACTATTGCGGTGCATGGGGTCTAATAGTCAATTCACGACAGCATACCATCCGCAAACCAACGGCTTAACCGAAAGGTTAAATAAAACCATCGCAAATATGTTATGCATGTATACAAACACAGCACGAAATGACTAGGACGAATACTTAGCCCACGTCACATTCGCTTATAATACGGCTAAACAAGACACGACTCAAATGTCACCGTTAAAATTTATTTACGGACGCGATCCGATACTACCTACGGAAGCTCAATTAAATGAGCCGATTGAGAATGAAGTAGTTATTAAAGCTAGGAAACAATTAGTAGAGATTAGGTAACAGGCCAAAGAGCGTATACAAAATAAACAGTTAAAAGATAAAGGTCGTTATGACAAAAAACACAGGACGGTTGAGTATAAGATAAGAGATAAGGTCGGAGTCCGCAATCCAGAAAGACATGTAGGCAAATGCGACAAATTATTGTGTAAATGGTTCGGACCGTACGAAGTCATAGAGAAAAAATCGGATGTAACATACATAGTTAAAAAAGGGAAAGGAAATAAAGTTAAATTCGAAGCAGTTCACGTCGAACGCATGAAACCGTATTTCGCGCAGTGGGAACCACGCAACGACAAAGAACGATATCAGTTGCGGCCTAGAAAGGTCGTTGAACGAAACAAAGCGGCAGGACCGCATTTAGCCCAATAGAAAAAAAACACACACACACACACACACACACACACACGTAAATTAAACAATTTTTGATTAATTAACATATATTTATAAATATAATAATACAAACAGAAAATTACACATATATCTTAAAAAATAAAACCAATACAAATAAAAATAAATATATATATATATATATATATATATATATATATATATATATATATATATATATATAGGCTAACCAAGAGAATTTGTGATGTAAACGAGTGATGTAAACGAGTGATGTAAACGAGTGATGTTAAACGAGTGATGTAAACGAGTGATGTTAAACGAGTGATATTGAGCGTATGAACCAATACCAAATGACGATTATAAAAATACATTAATAATTTTCTAGCGAGGAACAAGTGCAAAAGAGATGGGAAGAGAAGGTGGTGACCACGCTGGGGCTCACCCAGTGGATAATGGTTCGGGGGACCAGGATCCTGGCGGTGGCCCAGAACGAGACGGTATGGAACGAATTCCGGGAGAACCTGGTGGAGCGGACCATTAGACCACTGGTGAGGAGAGCACCGGACGACGTGCTGTTGATCACGGATGACGAGAAAATAACGGCAAGAGGAAAGTTGGCCCGTTATCAGAAGATGGGCGTGGAGAGTAGGGTTGTCCTGGCGGATCTACTGGTATGTAGCTTGGAGCTTCATACCACGGAGATCTTGATGGCCATGTCCCTAGCCACGTTGCGGGTGAGAGCGCTAAAAGAGCTCACCTCTCCCAGCAATGACGCGGGGAGAGAGCGAGTGGCTAATATCCTGGAGGCTCTCAACCGGGTAGCGGACCTGGACAGCCTCGAGGTGGCCAACGAGGAGCCGGAGGAGCAGCACGCCGTCCATCAATTCGTGGTTACCATGCCGACGATAGAACCAATTAACGGGGTGGAGGATGAACCAAGTAGCGAGCTGGAGGACAGCCAATCGGGCGGGCTCGCTACGGAGGACGTCTGGCCACAGAGGCCACCCACTCCCGCAAGCACAGGAATATCCAGGGCCGAGTCCATGGAGGACGAACAATGGATGGGCGAGGTGGCCCAGGACGTAGGGGCGATCACGACATGCCAGGAGGCGAGAGTAAAAGAAGAACACCTCCACTTGACGCAAGTGGAACAACCACAGAACCAGGCCTACCTACAACGAAGGAAGAAGACTGCGTACCTGAATAGACGGAGGAGAGTGCATGCACCTCCTCCTACAAGAGCACTTTCCGGAGAGAATTGTCGATGGGAAGGGCCTGCAAAACATCAGGTACGCGAGGTAGAAACTCCATGGGTTGGCCTGGGGGGATGGTAATGTTAACCACAGCCGGGGAATAGCGCGACTCCTCATGAAGATGGCGAGGGTGGACAGGGTGTTCTTGAAAGAAAACATCAACTCGCCCATCTATCGGTTCCTGAAGCATCGCTTCAGGGGCGAGATAGCATTTTTGCCACCAGAACCGGCATTTGGAGAGTCGCCCTCCCAGAGACAATGCGACGCCCATCAAGGAACGGGACTGGCATGCGCCAGGGAAAGGGTATATGCCATGAGGCGTATGAAGAGGAAATTATAAGCCAAGGAAAGGGGAAAACGAGTATCAAGGAAATGAGCCCACTTTTATCAGGAAATTGTTAACTGCGCAGGGAAGGGCGCACAATAAAACGGTAAAACGTGAACTAGATAATCAGCGAATATAAAGAGTAAAAGAAATAAACAGCAAAAAAGCTCTCCTTGTCGTCCTCATAATTAAAACAAAAAAAAAGACGTGAGCAGAAAAAAGCATGAACAACCCTACCTCGATGATCTCTGCTCATTATAATAACATAAGGAAAGGCTACCGAAGTATGACAATACAAGCAAACTCATTAAAAAAATTTTAAATGGAAATCTTCGTCCCGGTAGAGAAATGTTGCAAATAAAATATCGGATTTAAGAACGTGGACCACCCACTTCTTAAAAATAAAAAAGATGTGGACGGACTACGAACAGAAACCAAACAAGTTCAGCAGAATCAAAGTAGAATCCAAATTCTACCGACAGTAGAAAAGTGAGGCAACCACAGCCAGAGAAAACTATAAAAAAAAAAGAAAAAAAATCATCATAAAAATAATAATAATAAAAATATATATACATATATATATATATATATATATATATATATATATATACACGTACATACATACATGATAATAATAAGAAGAGATGAAGTACTCAATACGTAAAATAAATTTAAAATCCCAAGATAAAGTTGAAAATAAACCGTGCAGCGGCTTTGTCAAAGTAGTCGGTGTTCTAGCTGTTATAAAATACAGACAGAACGACGGCTGCTACTGAAAAAACCACAACACATTCGAAAATATAAATAGATGCAAAATTGCGGAAGTCACCAGTGCAAAAGATATTCAAAGAACAACCAAATTTAAATATCGGCCGCACTGAGGATATCCGACTAATAATCATACAGCTAAAACCTGTAAGTAGAAAAAGGTAATAAAATATAAAATAGCCAAAAAAGCAAAGTAGAAATATTAATCACAAACATTCTTACAATCGAGTAAAAACCATTGTGAGACGAAAAGAGATTGTTAAAAGGCAAGCATAAAAAATTATTGTAAAAGCTATAATTTGTGCAAGACACAACGCGTTATAAACAATTGCAAAGTAAAATAAAAGTACACGACTCCGTCAGTTGTTAAAACATTGAAAATTAACAAACACGAAATTAAATCTTAAAAAAAAAATAATAATAAATAAATACACGAAGTGGAATTTTTTTTTTTTTTATCACGTTAGAATATTTTACTTCTATTTAGAGAAATAATGGTCATACCACCCCAAGCGACGAATAAATTATTAACGCTCATAAGAGCAACAATAAATTATAATTACAGATTTCTAATGATGGCGAGCTACGAAGTATCCACGCAGGAGATACCAGTTCAATTGGTAGCAGGGGCGTACTGGAAGGATCTGCCGGAGGCAATCACCTACGAAGCAACGATTCCACTCACCTACGAAGCTGACTGGGTATCCAGAGATGATGGAGATATAATAACAAGACCAGCAAGCAGTTGCAAGAACGATCAAATGAGGTGCAACATCAGTGCAAAACCAAATGACATGGGAAAGCTATACGATAAAACCTACAACCAAATAGACGAATCCTTAGATCCAAACTATTTCCTAGATATCGAAGTTGAAAGCGCAATAAAACGAGACAAACGTTCTGCATCCAATCCCCAAGAATTATCCTTTGAATCGCTCATGGAAATCTACGGACATGAACCAAGCAGAGAAGAAAAGAAGAATCAACGCAACAAGAGAGCGCTAGATTTTATTGGCGACGCCTTCAACTGCTGTTGTGGCGTCACGACAGAGACGAAAGTAAAACCGCTAGTAATGAACGAGAGATCACTCGAAAATACAGTAAGAATACTGAAAGCAGGAATGCACGCACAATACAAACACTTATCAGATATAAGTAGTAAATTCATAAAGTATGACAAAGAAGTGCAAGGAGCATTCACGGAACTAAATTATCACGTCAGAGAAATACGACAGTTAGCAGTAGAAATTAGAGGCGAAGTCACCGAGTTACAAAAATCAAAAGAAGAAACAATTGAATTATTATTAAACGACTTCGACAATTTAAAAAGAATTTTATATCTAACAAGATTAATGAGACAAAATGAAATATTACACGCCTGCCAACAAAGAAATATTCCAACAATATTATTGACACCAGCAATCTTAGCAGAAGATTTGGAGAGGTTGTCAACAAAATTAAATCAATATGGCCTGCAGTTAGCCATACCAGCAGAGGAATTGTCGCAATATTACCAACTACTAATTGTAGATTGCGGAATAAGCAAAGACAAAGTTGTAGTCCACGTAAAATTACCAGTAATTCAAGTACACAAAGAATGGAGGCTTGTGGAACTACTAACCACACCCTTCGCTTGGGAAAATGACACGTGCATTTTTATGCATGATGTAATGTATCTAGCAGTGAGCGATAAAGAAATGCGACCAATATCAGGAGCGGGCTTACATCAATGTAGACCATACCACGATAGACTATGTTATCTACCAAGGTTTTCATCGGACGCAGTGTACGGACCACAATGTGCCTTTAAAATGTATTCAGGCGCAACAGTCGAGGAAATTTCAAAAGAATGCGCATTTAGATGTTATAAAGCAACCTCAACGATAATATCGGAAGTGAGTTCTGACACATATGTGATTACACATCCGCAAAAGAATACCAAGATACGCTGTCCGAAGCAGATAATAGAAATCGATGATATATATATATATATATATATATATATATATATATATATATATATATATATATATATATAAAGGACAACCAGGAGCATTGCAAATTCAGTTACCTTGCAACTGCTCGTTGTACGTGAACGAAGTTCAAACAATTCCAAGACGAATCCCAGACAACTTGGGTATATCCATGTAGCGAGAGCACAAACGATCAACGACGTAGATCTGCTAATATTAATCGAACTAAGCACACATTTGGTCATTACGGCCGTAACATTAGCTTACCTCGCATGGAAACTGCAGCAAAAATTAAAGAAAGACGGAATACAGTGCGAAAGACTTGTACATTGCTTTAAGAAGAAAGAAAAAGGTTACGCAGTAACAGACATCGAACAAGGAGTCAGCTTTGGATTGCTGACATTAGCCAGTGGAGAAAAAGTACAAGTGAAGATAGAAAACAGCGGCGGTGTAGGACGGTCAAACCTAGGCACGGACACGTCAGAGCCTCGGTTGTAAGCGGCAGCCGACCCCTCAGTCAATGGGATCTCGCTGGAAGGTGATCGAATTCCTCCAAACACCCCAGCGTAGGAATCCGTCGGCCCATTGATTGCTACAGAAGAAACAAAGGTTAGTAAACTCAGTTATGGAGAAAAAATAAAATCAGTAATCGAATTAACGAAAAGTATAATAAATTCTTGTAATAAGCAAATAGTTCTTTGCAATTAGCCAAGCAAAATAATTATTCTTTAGACAATATGACCAGTAATATCTGATCAATATGAAAAGTCACATAAAGTCAACAAGTAAAATTTAGAAAAGCGTATCGACAAGCTGATTAAATTTTTTCAAAATAAATGAGATAGAACCACGTTTAAATGATAAAATTTAAAATATTAAACTGAATTAAAATAAATAATAAATGAATTTATATACGAATATAAAAAGTTAAATTGAATAGAATCAAGACATTGATAACGAAATAAATTATTACAAAGATATGCATAACGAAATATTGAATAAATAACATAGGTTAAAAAAACTCGAGGTTAGGCTCAGATTAAAATCACAACAACGGAAATATGATTAGCCATCCGGCCGGTATTAAAGGACAATCATAATAACGTTGAATAGGTCGAAGTTAAATAAAATAAATTTTATTATAAAAATAAATCCACGAGTTAGGGAATAAAATAGGGAAATAATAAAGAATAATTAAATGTAAATTATAGGATATTGCGAAATCCTGAGAGTTAATGTTGAAATAAAAGTAATTGAATAATAACGGAATAAATAAATAAAAATTGGTTATAATACCATTGTAGGGACTAGAGATAAATTTACATGGGGGTGTAAATTATATTACTTAGCAGATGTTAAAGCAAAGAAACAAGATTAAAAGCAGGAAATAATTAAATAAATAAAAATTAAAAACAAACTAATTAAAAGAAAAAATGATTACGAATCATTAAAATTTAAAAATTAAATTGCTATGACAAAGGACCATTCTATGGATAAAAATTAACAAAAAAGAATAATAATATTATAAAAAAATAAATAAATAAATAATAAATATAAATAAACAAATATTCACATATTGATAAACAATATTTTAAAATTAGAATAATAAAATATTAAAGGAAATATATTAATCAATAGAATTAATTAAATATTATAAAGCTGGAATAGTAATCAATAAGAATTAATTATAAGTTGTAGGAACAACACTCGTAGCATTAATGAAATGCATAAATAAAATAAAGTACAATAATTTTATCAATCAAGTATAATAATCTTATCAATAATTTTAAACACGCAACAAGTAATTAAGTTACAATTATAATTAGAGACAAAAATTTATTAATGTTAGCATAATATAAGGGAACAACTAGAATAGGAAACAATAATGTTAATTAATCAAGCAATGTACTGCATAAAGTAATAATAAATACGACAGGAACCAAATACTATAGGGAAACAGAAATAAGAAATTATATAAGAAAATACAATAAACACAAGAATTGTAAGCAGTGGTAAATACATTTACTCAAGGCAAGAGCCATCATATCATATTATCTTTATCTTATATTATTTTATATTATATTTGTTTTCGCAAGTTCTAAAATGCTTTATATTATATAATCATAAACTATATTAATTTTTATAATAATTTTTATTTTTGAAACATATTTGAAATATTGTAACCATATTTATAGACCGCTTGTTTTAATATTCAAGTACGGGATTAACCAGTGAAAAATAAATTTTCTCGTAGAGACTTTGTCACATTGTCACCAAGTCAGAAATTTTATATTCTGGTGAGGAAACGGAAATCAAAGTCAAAGAAATCGGACGTTACGCGTTTAGTCATATGTTCATACCGCGAACGGAATTTTTGGTTAAAATGGATTACAAATAAGGAATATAAGCTCTATAGAACCAAATATGGGTATACGGAACTTGGCTATACAGAACATTCGCCGAGTGCCGTTTAGATTATTCGCAAATACGGCATTAGGCTACAACGAAGTAATAGAAGAACTTGAAACAAGCGAATATAAAAACAACGAAATATATGTAATAACTGACGAGTCACAAGAAGTATTATGCGAACATAATATCAATAAACAATTAAATGAAAGCGAGAAAAATGAATTATTAGATTTGATAGACGAATACACGGATTTATACGCGTGGAATTCAAAACAGATCGGTTTAACAGATACAGCAGAACACGAAATAAATACAGGCGACGCACACCCTATTCATCAACGACCGTATAGGGTATATCACAAAGAAAGAGAAGTTATCCAAAATCAAGTCAAAGAAATGCTGGCAGATAATATTATCTGCCAGCATTTCTAATTATATAGACCATCCTACGGTGCATGGTCATCGCCAGTGGTATTAGTTAAAAAGAAAGATGACACATTGAGATTTTGTGTCGATTATAGAAAATTAAATGCCGTCACAAAAAAATGACGTCTACCCACTACCTGTTATCGAAGACATTTTGAGTTATATTGGAAACTCAAAATATTTTTCCAGTCTGGATTTGTTCATTGGATACTGGCAAATACCGGTAAAAGAAGAAGATAAAACAAAAACGACATTTATAACGCCAGACGGGCAGTACGAATTTAACGTACTTAGCTTTGGGCTGTGTTCAGCACCAGCCACGTTTCAAAGAATGGCAGATAGCGTATTTAAAGACATGAAATGGAAAGAAGTATTAATTTATTTAGACGACGTAATTATTTTTAGCGAAACATTCGCAGAGCACCTAATCAAGTTGAGGCACGTATTTGAACGCTTGCGGGAAGCAAAATTAACTTTAAAACCGTCAAAATGTACCTATATGCAAACAGAGATTGATCTGTTAGGATACCGAGTAACTAGCCAAGGACTTAATCCGGATGCAAAGAAAATCGAAGCTGTAGTAAATTTCCCAATCCCACAGAAAGTTAAAAAACTACAATGTTTTTTAGGACTCTGTAATTACTATGGGAAATTCATAGAAAATTTTGCAAAAATTGCTAGACCTTTAAATTTAATGACTAAAAAAGATGTTAAATTTAAAATTGAAGGAAATGCACTAGAGGCATTTAATGAACTTAAACATTAATTAACTACAACTCCCGTATTAGCTCATTTTGACCCAGCTAAAGAAATAGAAATTAGAGTAGACGCATCTGGAGAAGGGCTTGGCGCAGTGTTATTGCAATTAGACAAGGATGCTTCCCGTAGGTTGACAAAAGCCGAAGCAAACTATAGTACATCACAACAGGAATGTTTAGCATTCGTATATGATTTAGGACAGTGGCGCCCATACGTGTAGTGAAAGCCATTCAGAGTCGCAACAGATCACCATGCATTGTGCTGGCTGAAGTCAATTAGAGATCCGGTGAATAGATTGGCCAGATGGAGCTTGAAGATACAAGACTATCAATACTCAATCTTTCACAAAAGCGGAAAAGCACATATTGATGCAGATTGCCTATCGCGCAATCCACTACATATAGCGACGCTAGCAGACGAAGAAGCAACACTAGAGGTGGAGACATACATAGTTATCCCAACGGACATGAAAGAATTACAAGCTGAAGACGAAAATTTAAAAAAGTTGATTAAAGCAATAAAAGACGAGAATTACGGAAGTGCGTTATTGCAACGCAGAGCCAAAAATTACGAGATTAAAAATAATATTTTATTCAAACGTAACCCTAAATTAGACGGCGCGTCAGGATTATTAGTGATGCCTAAAGATTTAATCGGAGAAATCTTATACGCTAATCATAATGAACCATTAGCCGGACATTTAGGCTTTGCAAAAACATACGACAGAATAAGAACACGATATTATTGGGATAATATGCTAAATGACGTCAGTAAATATGTAAAAGGGTGCGCGGATTGTCAAGCAAGAAAAGGCGTAACAAACGTTAAGCCAGCGGGTATGCTACACCCGATACCGATCGGACAACCATTCGACAGAGTCGGAATTGACTTATTGGGGCCTTTTAGAAGAAGTAAGCGGGGAAAAACATTCGTAATAGTCGCAACAGAATACGCAACGCGCTGGGCAGAAACGCAAGCTTTACCCAGTGGCAAAGCCGAACCAGTGGCAAGATTCATCTTGGAAAGGATAATCTGTCGCCACGGTACGCCGCGTGTACTGTTAAGTGACAGAGGGAAAGTTTTTCAATCGCAGATGGTCACCGAACTATTGCGGTGCATGGGGTCTAATAGTCAATTCACGACAGCATACCATCCGCAAACCAACGGCTTAACCGAAAGGTTAAATAAAACCATCGCAAATATGTTATGCATGTATACAAACACAGCACGAAATGACTAGGACGAATACTTAGCCCACGTCACATTCGCTTATAATACGGCTAAACAAGACACGACTCAAATGTCACCGTTAAAATTTATTTACGGACGCGATCCGATACTACCTACGGAAGCTCAATTAAATGAGCCGATTGAGAATGAAGTAGTTATTAAAGCTAGGAAACAATTAGTAGAGATTAGGTAACAGGCCAAAGAGCGTATACAAAATAAACAGTTAAAAGATAAAGGTCGTTATGACAAAAAACACAGGACGGTTGAGTATAAGATAAGAGATAAGGTCGGAGTCCGCAATCCAGAAAGACATGTAGGCAAATGCGACAAATTATTGTGTAAATGGTTCGGACCGTACGAAGTCATAGAGAAAAAATGAAGCTTTACCCAGTGGCAAAGCCGAACCAGTGGCAAGATTCATCTTGGAAAGGATA
The DNA here is from genome assembly GCA_944039245.1 of Nebria salina. Classification (NCBI taxonomy): domain Eukaryota; kingdom Metazoa; phylum Arthropoda; class Insecta; order Coleoptera; family Carabidae; genus Nebria; species Nebria salina. The sequence goes on from OX063271.1 coordinate 7,808,545, forward strand.
ATCTGTCGCCACGGTACGCCGCGTGTACTGTTAAGTGACAGAGGGAAAGTTTTTCAATCGCAGATGGTCACCGAACTATTGCGGTGCATGGGGTCTAATAGTCAATTCACGACAGCATACCATCCGCAAACCAACGGCTTAACCGAAAGGTTAAATAAAACCATCGCAAATATGTTATGCATGTATACAAACACAGCACGAAATGACTAGGACGAATACTTAGCCCACGTCACATTCGCTTATAATACGGCTAAACAAGACACGACTCAAATGTCACCGTTAAAATTTATTTACGGACGCGATCCGATACTACCTACGGAAGCTCAATTAAATGAGCCGATTGAGAATGAAGTAGTTATTAAAGCTAGGAAACAATTAGTAGAGATTAGGTAACAGGCCAAAGAGCGTATACAAAATAAACAGTTAAAAGATAAAGGTCGTTATGACAAAAAACACAGGACGGTTGAGTATAAGATAAGAGATAAGGTCGGAGTCCGCAATCCAGAAAGACATGTAGGCAAATGCGACAAATTATTGTGTAAATGGTTCGGACCGTACGAAGTCATAGAGAAAAAATAGGATGTAACATACATAGTTAAAAAAGGGAAAGGAAATAAAGTTAAATTCGAAGCAGTTCACGTCGAACGCATGAAACCGTATTTCGCGCAGTGGGAACCACGCAACGACAAAGAACGATATCAGTTGCGGCCTAGAAAGGTCGTTGAACGAAACAAAGCGGCAGGACCGCATTTAGCCCAATAGAAAAAAAACACATACACACACACACACACACACGTAAATTAAACAATTTTTGATTAATTAACATATATTTATAAATATAATAATACAAACAGAAAATTACACATATATCTTAAAAAATAAAACCAATACAAATAAAAATAAATATATATATATATATATATATATATATATATATATATATATATATATATATATATATATATATATAGGCTAACCAAGAGAATTTGTGATGTAAACGAGTGATGTAAACGAGTGATGTAAACGAGTGATGTTAAACGAGTGATGTAAACGAGTGATGTTAAACGAGTGATATTGAGCGTATGAACCAATACCAAATGACGATTATAAAAATACATTAATAATTTTCTAGCGAGGAACAAGTGCAAAAGAGATGGGAAGAGAAGGTGGTGACCACGCTGGGGCTCACCCAGTGGATAATGGTTCGGGGGACCAGGATCCTGGCGGTGGCCCAGAACGAGACGGTATGGAACGAATTCCGGGAGAACCTGGTGGAGCGGACCATTAGACCACTGGTGAGGAGAGCACCGGACGACGTGCTGTTGATCACGGATGACGAGAAAATAACGGCAAGAGGAAAGTTGGCCCGTTATCAGAAGATGGGCGTGGAGAGTAGGGTTGTCCTGGCGGATCTACTGGTATGTAGCTTGGAGCTTCATACCACGGAGATCTTGATGGCCATGTCCCTAGCCACGTTGCGGGTGAGAGCGCTAAAAGAGCTCACCTCTCCCAGCAATGACGCGGGGAGAGAGCGAGTGGCTAATATCCTGGAGGCTCTCAACCGGGTAGCGGACCTGGACAGCCTCGAGGTGGCCAACGAGGAGCCGGAGGAGCAGCACGCCGTCCATCAATTCGTGGTTACCATGCCGACGATAGAACCAATTAACGGGGTGGAGGATGAACCAAGTAGCGAGCTGGAGGACAGCCAATCGGGCGGGCTCGCTACGGAGGACGTCTGGCCACAGAGGCCACCCACTCCCGCAAGCACAGGAATATCCAGGGCCGAGTCCATGGAGGACGAACAATGGATGGGCGAGGTGGCCCAGGACGTAGGGGCGATCACGACATGCCAGGAGGCGAGAGTAAAAGAAGAACACCTCCACTTGACGCAAGTGGAACAACCACAGAACCAGGCCTACCTACAACGAAGGAAGAAGACTGCGTACCTGAATAGACGGAGGAGAGTGCATGCACCTCCTCCTACAAGAGCACTTTCCGGAGAGAATTGTCGATGGGAAGGGCCTGCAAAACATCAGGTACGCGAGGTAGAAACTCCATGGGTTGGCCTGGGGGATGGTAATGTTAACCACAGCCGGGGAATAGCGCGACTCCTCATGAAGATGGCGAAGGTGGACAGGGTGTTCTTGAAAGAAAACATCAACTCGCCCATCTATCGGTTCCTGAAGCATCGCTTCAGGGGCGAGATAGCATTTTTGCCACCAGAACCGGCATTTGGAGAGTCGCCCTCGCAGAGACAATGCGACGCCCATCAAGGAACGGGACTGGCATGCGCCAGGGAAAGGGTATATGCCATGAGGCGTATGAAGAGGAAATTATAAGCCAAGGAAAGGGGAAAACGAGTATCAAGGAAATGAGCCCACTTTTATCAGGAAATTGTTAACTGCGCAGGGAAGGGCGCACAATAAAACGGTAAAACGTGAACTAGATAATCAGCGAATATAAAGAGTAAAAGAAATAAACAGCAAAAAAGCTCTCCTTGTCGTCCTCATAATTAAAACAAAAAAAAAGACGTGAGCAGAAAAAAGCATGAACAACCCTACCTCGATGATCTCTGCTCATTATAATAACATAAGGAAAGGCTACCGAAGTATGACAATACAAGCAAACTCATTAAAAAAATTTTAAATGGAAATCTTCGTCCCGGTAGAGAAATGTTGCAAATAAAATATCGGATTTAAGAACGTGGACCACCCACTTCTTAAAAATAAAAAAGATGTGGACGGACTACGAACAGAAACCAAACAAGTTCAGCAGAATCAAAGTAGAATCCAAATTCTACCGACAGTAGAAAAGTGAGGCAACCACAGCCAGAGAAAACTATAAAAAAAAAAGAAAAAAAATCATCATAAAAATAATAATAATAAAAATATATATACATATATATATATATATATATATATATATATATATATATATATATATATATACACGTACATACATACATGATAATAATAAGAAGAGATGAAGTACTCAATACGTAAAATAAATTTAAAATCCCAAGATAAAGTTGAAAATAAACCGTGCAGCGGCTTTGTCAAAGTAGTCGGTGTTCTAGCTGTTATAAAATACAGACAGAACGACGGCTGCTACTGAAAAAACCACAACACATTCGAAAATATAAATAGATGCAAAATTGCGGAAGTCACCAGTGCAAAAGATATTCAAAGAACAACCAAATTTAAATATCGGCCGCACTGAGGATATCCGACTAATAATCATACAGCTAAAACCTGTAAGTAGAAAAAGGTAATAAAATATAAAATAGCCAAAAAAGCAAAGTAGAAATATTAATCACAAACATTCTTACAATCGAGTAAAAACCATTGTGAGACGAAAAGAGATTGTTAAAAGGCAAGCATAAAAAATTATTGTAAAAGCTATAATTTGTGCAAGACACAACGCGTTATAAACAATTGCAAAGTAAAATAAAAGTACACGACTCCGTCAGTTGTTAAAACATTGAAAATTAACAAACACGAAATTAAATCTTAAAAAAAAAATAATAATAAATAAATACACGAAGTGGAATTTTTTTTTTTTTATCACGTTAGAATATTTTACTTCTATTTAGAGAAATAATGGTCATACCACCCCAAGCGACGAATAAATTATTAACGCTCATAAGAGCAACAATAAATTATAATTACAGATTTCTAATGATGGCGAGCTACGAAGTATCCACGCAGGAGATACCAGTTCAATTGGTAGCAGGGGCGTACTGGAAGGATCTGCCGGAGGCAATCACCTACGAAGCAACGATTCCACTCACCTACGAAGCTGACTGGGTATCCAGAGATGATGGAGATATAATAACAAGACCAGCAAGCAGTTGCAAGAACGATCAAATGAGGTGCAACATCAGTGCAAAACCAAATGACATGGGAAAGCTATACGATAAAACCTACAACCAAATAGACGAATCCTTAGATCCAAACTATTTCCTAGATATCGAAGTTGAAAGCGCAATAAAACGAGACAAACGTTCTGCATCCAATCCCCAAGAATTATCCTTTGAATCGCTCATGGAAATCTACGGACATGAACCAAGCAGAGAAGAAAAGAAGAATCAACGCAACAAGAGAGCGCTAGATTTTATTGGCGACGCCTTCAACTGCTGTTGTGGCGTCACGACAGAGACGAAAGTAAAACCGCTAGTAATGAACGAGAGATCACTCGAAAATACAGTAAGAATACTGAAAGCAGGAATGCACGCACAATACAAACACTTATCAGATATAAGTAGTAAATTCATAAAGTATGACAAAGAAGTGCAAGGAGCATTCACGGAACTAAATTATCACGTCAGAGAAATACGACAGTTAGCAGTAGAAATTAGAGGCGAAGTCACCGAGTTACAAAAATCAAAAGAAGAAACAATTGAATTATTATTAAACGACTTCGACAATTTAAAAAGAATTTTATATCTAACAAGATTAATGAGACAAAATGAAATATTACACGCCTGCCAACAAAGAAATATTCCAACAATATTATTGACACCAGCAATCTTAGCAGAAGATTTGGAGAGGTTGTCAACAAAATTAAATCAATATGGCCTGCAGTTAGCCATACCAGCAGAGGAATTGTCGCAATATTACCAACTACTAATTGTAGATTGCGGAATAAGCAAAGACAAAGTTGTAGTCCACGTAAAATTACCAGTAATTCAAGTACACAAAGAATGGAGGCTTGTGGAACTACTAACCACACCCTTCGCTTGGGAAAATGACACGTGCATTTTTATGCATGATGTAATGTATCTAGCAGTGAGCGATAAAGAAATGCGACCAATATCAGGAGCGGGCTTACATCAATGTAGACCATACCACGATAGACTATGTTATCTACCAAGGTTTTCATCGGACGCAGTGTACGGACCACAATGTGCCTTTAAAATGTATTCAGGCGCAACAGTCGAGGAAATTTCAAAAGAATGCGCATTTAGATGTTATAAAGCAACCTCAACGATAATATCGGAAGTGAGTTCTGACACATATGTGATTACACATCCGCAAAAGAATACCAAGATACGCTGTCCGAAGCAGATAATAGAAATCGATGATATATATATATATATATATATATATATATATATATATATATATATATATATATATAAAAAGGACAACCAGGAGCATTGCAAATTCAGTTACCTTGCAACTGCTCGTTGTACGTGAACGACGTTCAAACAATTCCAAGACGAATCCCAGACAACTTGGGTATATCCATGTAGCGAGAGCACAAACGATCAACGACGTAGATCTGCTAATATTAATCGAACTAAGCACACATTTGGTCATTACGGCCGTAACATTAGCTTACCTCGCATGGAAACTGCAGCAAAAATTAAAGAAAGACGGAATACAGTGCGAAAGACTTGTACATTGCTTTAAGAAGAAAGAAAAAGGTTACGCAGTAACAGACATCGAACAAGGAGTCAGCTTTGGATTGCTGACATTAGCCAGTGGAGAAAAAGTCCAAGTGAAGATAGAAAACAGCGGCGGTGTAGGACGGTCAAACCTAGGCACGGACACGTCAGAGCCTCGGTTGTAAGCGGCAGCCGACCCCTCAGTCAATGGGATCTCGCTGGAAGGTGATCGAATTCCTCCAAACACCCCAGCGTAGGAATCCGTCGGCCCATTGATTGCTACAGAAGAAACAAAGGTTAGTAAACTCAGTTATGGAGAAAAAATAAAATCAGTAATCGAATTAACGAAAAGTATAATAAATTCTTGTAATAAGCAAATAGTTCTTTGCAATTAGCCAAGCAAAATAATTATTCTTTAGACAATATGACCAGTAATATCTGATCAATATGAAAAGTCACATAAAGTCAACAAGTAAAATTTAGAAAAGCGTATCGACAAGCTGATTAAATTTTTTCAAAATAAATGAGATAGAACCACGTTTAAATGATAAAATTAAAAATATTAAACTGAATTAAAATAAATAATAAATGAATTTATATACGAATATAAAAAGTTAAATTGAATAGAATCAAGACATTGATAACGAAATAAATTATTACAAAGATATGCATAACGAAATATTGAATAAATAACATAGGTTAAAAAAACTCGAGGTTAGGCTCAGATTAAAATCACAACAACGGAAATATGATTAGCCATCCGGCCGGTATTAAAGGACAATCATAATAACGTTGAATAGGTCGAAGTTAAATAAAATAAATTTTATTATAAAAATAAATCCACGAGTTAGGGAATAAAATAGGGAAATAATAAAGAATAATTAAATGTAAATTATAGGATATTGCGAAATCCTGAGAGTTAATGTTGAAATAAAAGTAATTGAATAATAACGGAATAAATAAATAAAAATTGGTTATAATACCATTGTAGGGACTAGAGATAAATTTACATGGGGGTGTAAATTATATTACTTAGCAGATGTTAAAGCAAAGAAACAAGATTAAAAGCAGGAAATAATTAAATAAATAAAAATTAAAAACAAACTAATTAAAAGAAAAAATGATTACGAATCATTAAAATTTAAAAATTAAATTGCTATGACAAAGGACCATTCTATGGATAAAAATTAACAAAAAAGAATAATAATATTATAAAAAAATAAATAAATAAATAATAAATATAAATAAACAAATATTCACATATTGATAAACAATATTTTAAAATTAGAATAATAAAATATTAAAGGAAATATATTAATCAATAGAATTAATTAAATATTATAAAGCTGGAATAGTAATCAATAAGAATTAATTATAAGTTGTAGGAACAACACTCGTAGCATTAATGAAATGCATAAATAAAATAAAGTACAATAATTTTATCAATCAAGTATAATAATCTTATCAATAATTTTAAACACGCAACAAGTAATTAAGTTACAATTATAATTAGAGACAAAAATTTATTAATGTTAGCATAATATAAGGGAACAACTAGAATAGGAAACAATAATGTTAATTAATCAAGCAATGTACTGCATAAAGTAATAATAAATACGACAGGAACCAAATACTATAGGGAAACAGAAATAAGAAATTATATAAGAAAATACAATAAACACAAGAATTGTAAGCAGTGGTAAATACATTTACTCAAGGCAAGAGCCATCATATCATATTATCTTTATCTTATATTATTTTATATTATATTTGTTTTCGCAAGTTCTAAAATGCTTTATATTATATAATCATAAACTATATTAATTTTTATAATAATTTTTATTTTTGAAACATATTTGAAATATTGTAACCATATTTATAGACCGCTTGTTTTAATATTCAAGTACGGGATTAACCAGTGAAAAATAAATTTTCTCGTAGAGACTTTGTCACATTGTCACCAAGTCAGAAATTTTATATTCTGGTGAGGAAACGGAAATCAAAGTCAAAGAAATCGGACGTTACGCGTTTAGTCATATGTTCATACCGCGAACGGAATTTTTGGTTAAAATGGATTACAAATAAGGAATATAAGCTCTATAGAACCAAATATGGGTATACGGAACTTGGCTATACAGAACATTCGCCGAGTGCCGTTTAGATTATTCGCAAATACGGCATTAGGCTACAACGAAGTAATAGAAGAACTTGAAACAAGCGAATATAAAAACAACGAAATATATGTAATAACTGACGAGTCACAAGAAGTATTATGCGAACATAATATCAATAAACAATTAAATGAAAGCGAGAAAAATGAATTATTAGATTTGATAGACGAATACACGGATTTATACGCGTGGAATTCAAAACAGATCGGTTTAACAGATACAGCAGAACACGAAATAAATACAGGCGACGCACACCCTATTCATCAACGACCGTATAGGGTATATCACAAAGAAAGAGAAGTTATCCAAAATCAAGTCAAAGAAATGCTGGCAGATAATATTATCTGCCAGCATTTCTAATTATATAGACCATCCTACGGTGCATGGTCATCGCCAGTGGTATTAGTTAAAAAGAAAGATGACACATTGAGATTTTGTGTCGATTATAGAAAATTAAATGCCGTCACAAAAAAATGACGTCTACCCACTACCTGTTATCGAAGACATTTTGAGTTATATTGGAAACTCAAAATATTTTTCCAGTCTGGATTTGTTCATTGGATACTGGCAAATACCGGTAAAAGAAGAAGATAAAACAAAAACGACATTTATAACGCCAGACGGGCAGTACGAATTTAACGTACTTAGCTTTGGGCTGTGTTCAGCACCAGCCACGTTTCAAAGAATGGCAGATAGCGTATTTAAAGACATGAAATGGAAAGAAGTATTAATTTATTTAGACGACGTAATTATTTTTAGCGAAACATTCGCAGAGCACCTAATCAAGTTGAGGCACGTATTTGAACGCTTGCGGGAAGCAAAATTAACTTTAAAACCGTCAAAATGTACCTATATGCAAACAGAGATTGATCTGTTAGGATACCGAGTAACTAGCCAAGGACTTAATCCGGATGCAAAGAAAATCGAAACTGTAGTAAATTTCCCAATCCCACAGAAAGTTAAAAAACTACAATGTTTTTTAGGACTCTGTAATTACTATGGGAAATTCATAGAAAATTTTGCAAAAATTGCTAGACCTTTAAATTTAATGACTAAAAAAGATGTTAAATTTAAAATTGAAGGAAATGCACTAGAGGCATTTAATGAACTTGAACATTAATTAACTACAACTCCCGTATTAGCTCATTTTGACCCAGCTAAAGAAATAGAAATTAGAGTAGACGCATCTGGAGAAGGGCTTGGCGCAGTGTTATTGCAATTAGACAAGGATGCTTCCCGTAGGTTGACAAAAGCCGAAGCAAACTATAGTACATCACAACAGGAATGTTTAGCATTCGTATATGATTTAGGACAGTGGCGCCCATACGTGTAGTGAAAGCCATTCAGAGTCGCAACAGATCACCATGCATTGTGCTGGCTGAAGTCAATTAGAGATCCGGTGAATAGATTGGCCAGATGGAGCTTGAAGATACAAGACTATCAATACTCAATCTTTCACAAAAGCGGAAAAGCACATATTGATGCAGATTGCCTATCGCGCAATCCACTACATATAGCGACGCTAGCAGACGAAGAAGCAACACTAGAGGTGGAGACATACATAGTTATCCCAACGGACATGAAAGAATTACAAGCTGAAGACGAAAATTTAAAAAAGTTGATTAAAGCAATAAAAGACGAGAATTACGGAAGTGCGTTATTGCAACGCAGAGCCAAAAATTACGAGATTAAAAATAATATTTTATTCAAACGTAACCCTAAATTAGACGGCGCGTCAGGATTATTAGTGATGCCTAAAGATTTAATCGGAGAAATCTTATACGCTAATCATAATGAACCATTAGCCGGACATTTAGGTTTTGCAAAAACATACGACAGAATAAGAACACGATATTATTGGGATAATATGCTAAATGACGTCAGTAAATATGTAAAAGGGTGCGCGGATTGTCAAGCAAGAAAAGGCGTAACAAACGTTAAGCCAGCGGGTATGCTACACCCGATACCGATCGGACAACCATTCGACAGAGTCGGAATTGACTTATTGGGGCCTTTTAGAAGAAGTAAGCGGGGAAAAACATTCGTAATAGTCGCAACAGAATACGCAACGCGCTGGGCAGAAACGCAAGCTTTACCCAGTGGCAAAGCCGAACCAGTGGCAAGATTCATCTTGGAAAGGATAATCTGTCGCCACGGTACGCCGCGTGTACTGTTAAGTGACAGAGGGAAAGTTTTTCAATCGCAGATGGTCACCGAACTATTGCGGTGCATGGGGTCTAATAGTCAATTCACGACAGCATACCATCCGCAAACCAACGGCTTAACCGAAAGGTTAAATAAAACCATCGCAAATATGTTATGCATGTATACAAACACAGCACGAAATGACTAGGACGAATACTTAGCCCACGTCACATTCGCTTATAATACGGCTAAACAAGACACGACTCAAATGTCACCGTTAAAATTTATTTACGGACGCGATCCGATACTACCTACGGAAGCTCAATTAAATGAGCCGATTGAGAATGAAGTAGTTATTAAAGCTAGGAAACAATTAGTAGAGATTAGGTAACAGGCCAAAGAGCGTATACAAAATAAACAGTTAAAAGATAAAGGTCGTTATGACAAAAAACACAGGACGGTTGAGTATAAGATAAGAGATAAGGTCGGAGTCCGCAATCCAGAAAGACATGTAGGCAAATGCGACAAATTATTGTGTAAATGGTTCGGACCGTACGAAGTCATAGAGAAAAAATCGGATGTAACATACATAGTTAAAAAAGGGAAAGGAAATAAAGTTAAATTCGAAGCAGTTCACGTCGAACGCATGAAACCGTATTTCGCGCAGTGGGAACCACGCAACGACAAAGAACGATATCAGTTGCGGCCTAGAAAGGTCGTTGAACGAAACAAAGCGGCAGGACCGCATTTAGCCCAATAGAAAAAAAACACATACACACACACACACACACACACGTAAATTAAACAATTTTTGATTAATTAACATATATTTATAAATATAATAATACAAACAGAAAATTACACATATATCTTAAAAAATAAAACCAATACAAATAAAAATAAATATATATATATATATATATATATATATATATATATATATATATATATATATATATATATATATAGGCTAACCAAGAGAATTTGTGATGTAAACGAGTGATGTAAACGAGTGATGTAAACGAGTGATGTTAAACGAGTGATGTAAACGAGTGATGTTAAACGAGTGATATTGAGCGTATGAACCAATACCAAATGACGATTATAAAAATACATTAATAATTTTCTAGCGAGGAACAAGTGCAAAAGAGATGGGAAGAGAAGGTGGTGACCACGCTGGGGCTCACCCAGTGGATAATGGTTCGGGGGACCAGGATCCTGGCGGTGGCCCAGAACGAGACGGTATGGAACGAATTCCGGGAGAACCTGGTGGAGCGGACCATTAGACCACTGGTGAGGAGAGCACCGGACGACGTGCTGTTGATCACGGATGACGAGAAAATAACGGCAAGAGGAAAGTTGGCCCGTTATCAGAAGATGGGCGTGGAGAGTAGGGTTGTCCTGGCGGATCTACTGGTATGTAGCTTGGAGCTTCATACCACGGAGATCTTGATGGCCATGTCCCTAGCCACGTTGCGGGTGAGAGCACTAAAAGAGCTCACCTCTCCCAGCAATGACGCGGGGAGAGAGCGAGTGGCTAATATCCTGGAGGCTCTCAACCGGGTAGCGGACCTGGACAGCCTCGAGGTGGCCAACGAGGAGCCGGAGGAGCAGCACGCCGTCCATCAATTCGTGGTTACCATGCCGACGATAGAACCAATTAACGGGGTGGAGGATGAACCAAGTAGCGAGCTGGAGGACAGCCAATCGGGCGGGCTCGCTACGGAGGACGTCTGGCCACAGAGGCCACCCACTCCCGCAAGCACAGGAATATCCAGGGCCGAGTCCATGGAGGACGAACAATGGATGGGCGAGGTGGCCCAGGACGTAGGGGCGATCACGACATGCCAGGAGGCGAGAGTAAAAGAAGAACACCTCCACTTGACGCAAGTGGAACAACCACAGAACCAGGCCTACCTACAACGAAGGAAGAAGACTGCGTACCTGAATAGACGGAGGAGAGTGCATGCACCTCCTCCTACAAGAGCACTTTCCGGAGAGAATTGTCGATGGGAAGGGCCTGCAAAACATCAGGTACGCGAGGTAGAAACTCCATGGGTTGGCCTGGGGGGATGGTAATGTTAACCACAGCCGGGGAATAGCGCGACTCCTCATGAAGATGGCGAGGGTGGACAGGGTGTTCTTGAAAGAAAACATCAACTCGCCCATCTATCGGTTCCTGAAGCATCGCTTCAGGGGCGAGATAGCATTTTTGCCACCAGAACCGGCATTTGGAGAGTCGCCCTCGCAGAGACAATGCGACGCCCATCAAGGAACGGGACTGGCATGCGCCAGGGAAAGGGTATATGCCATGAGGCGTATGAAGAGGAAATTATAAGCCAAGGAAAGGGGAAAACGAGTATCAAGGAAATGAGCCCACTTTTATCAGGAAATTGTTAACTGCGCAGGGAAGGGCGCACAATAAAACGGTAAAACGTGAACTAGATAATCAGCGAATATAAAGAGTAAAAGAAATAAACAGCAAAAAAGCTCTCCTTGTCGTCCTCATAATTAAAACAAAAAAAAAGACGTGAGCAGAAAAAAGCATGAACAACCCTACCTCGATGATCTCTGCTCATTATAATAACATAAGGAAAGGCTACCGAAGTATGACAATAAAAGCAAACTCATTAAAAAAATTTTAAATGGAAATCTTCGTCCCGGTAGAGAAATGTTGCAAATAAAATATCGGATTTAAGAACGTGGACCACCCACTTCTTAAAAATAAAAAAGATGTGGACGGACTACGAACAGAAACCAAACAAGTTCAGCAGAATCAAAGTAGAATCCAAATTCTACCGACAGTAGAAAAGTGAGGCAACCACAGCCAGAGAAAACTATAAAAAAAAAGAAAAAAAATCATCATAAAAATAATAATAATAAAAATATATATACATATATATATATATATATATATATATATATATATATATATATATACACGTACATACATACATGATAATAATAAGAAGAGATGAAGTACTCAATACGTAAAATAAATTTAAAATCCCAAGATAAAGTTGAAAATAAACCGTGCAGCGGCTTTGTCAAAGTAGTCGGTGTTCTAGCTGTTATAAAATACAGACAGAACGACGGCTGCTACTGAAAAAACCACAACACATTCGAAAATATAAATAGATGCAAAATAGCGGAAGTCACCAGTGCAAAAGATATTCAAAGAACAACCAAATTTAAATATCGGCCGCACTGAGGATATCCGACTAATAATCATACAGCTAAAACCTGTAAGTAGAAAAAGGTAATAAAATATAAAATAGCCAAAAAAGCAAAGTAGAAATATTAATCACAAACATTCTTACAATCGAGTAAAAACCATTGTGAGACGAAAAGAGATTGTTAAAAGGCAAGCATAAAAAATTATTGTAAAAGCTATAATTTGTGCAAGACACAACGCGTTATAAACAATTGCAAAGTAAAATAAAAGTACACGACTCCGTCAGTTGTTAAAACATTGAAAATTAACAAACACGAAATTAAATCTTAAAAAAAAAATAATAATAAATAAATACACGAAGTGGAATATTTTTTTTTTTATCACGTTAGAATATTTTACTTCTATTTAGAGAAATAATGGTCATACCACCCCAAGCGACGAATAAATTATTAACGCTCATAAGAGCAACAATAAATTATAATTACAGATTTCTAATGATGGCGAGCTACGAAGTATCCACGCAGGAGATACCAGTTCAATTGGTAGCAGGGACGTACTGGAAGGATCTGCCGGAGGCAATCACCTACGAAGCAACGATTCCACTCACCTACGAAGCTGACTGGGTATCCAGAGATGATGGAGATATAATAACAAGACCAGCAAGCAGTTGCAAGAACGATCAAATGAGGTGCAACATCAGTGCAAAACCAAATGACATGGGAAAGCTATACGATAAAACCTACAACCAAATAGACGAATCCTTAGATCCAAACTATTTCCTAGATATCGAAGTTGAAAGCGCAATAAAACGAGACAAACGTTCTGCATCCAATCCCCAAGAATTATCCTTTGAATCGCTCATGGAAATCTACGGACATGAACCAAGCAGAGAAGAAAAGAAGAATCAACGCAACAAGAGAGCGCTAGATTTTATTGGCGACGCCTTCAACTGCTGTTGTGGCGTCACGACAGAGACGAAAGTAAAACCGCTAGTAATGAACGAGAGATCACTCGAAAATACAGTAAGAATACTGAAAGCAGGAATGCACGCACAATACAAACACTTATCAGATATAAGTAGTAAATTCATAAAGTATGACAAAGAAGTGCAAGGAGCATTCACGGAACTAAATTATCACGTCAGAGAAATACGACAGTTAGCAGTAGAAATTAGAGGCGAAGTCACCGAGTTACAAAAATCAAAAGAAGAAACAATTGAATTATTATTAAACGACTTCGACAATTTAAAAAGAATTTTATATCTAACAAGATTAATGAGACAAAATGAAATATTACACGCCTGCCAACAAAGAAATATTCCAACAATATTATTGACACCAGCAATCTTAGCAGAAGATTTGGAGAGGTTGTCAACAAAATTAAATCAATATGGCCTGCAGTTAGCCATACCAGCAGAGGAATTGTCGCAATATTACCAACTACTAATTGTAGATTGCGGAATAAGCAAAGACAAAGTTGTAGTCCACGTAAAATTACCAGTAATTCAAGTACACAAAGAATGGAGGCTTGTGGAACTACTAACCACACCCTTCGCTTGGGAAAATGACACGTGCATTTTTATGCATGATGTAATGTATCTAGCAGTGAGCGATAAAGAAATGCGACCAATATCAGGAGCGGGCTTACATCAATGTAGACCATACCACGATAGACTATGTTATCTACCAAGGTTTTCATCGGACGCAGTGTACGGACCACAATGTGCCTTTAAAATGTATTCAGGCGCAACAGTCGAGGAAATTTCAAAAGAATGCGCATTTAGATGTTATAAAGCAACCTCAACGATAATATCGGAAGTGAGTTCTGACACATATGTGATTACACATCCGCAAAAGAATACCAAGATACGCTGTCCGAAGCAGATAATAGAAATCGATGATATATATATATATATATATATATATATATATATATATATATATATATAAAGGACAACCAGGAGCATTGCAAATTCAGTTACCTTGCAACTGCTCGTTGTACGTGAACGACGTTCAAACAATTTCAAGACGAATCCCAGACAACTTGGGTATATCCATGTAGCGAGAGCACAAACGATAAACGACGTAGATCTGCTAATATTAATCGAACTAAGCACACATTTGGTCATTACGGCCGTAACATTAGCTTACCTCGCATGGAAACTGCAGCAAAAATTAAAGAAAGACGGAATACAGTGCGAAAGACTTGTACATTGCTTTAAGAAGAAAGAAAAAGGTTACGCAGTAACAGACATCGAACAAGGAGTCAGCTTTGGATTGCTGACATTAGCCAGTGGAGAAAAAGTCCAAGTGAAGATAGAAAACAGCGGCGGTGTAGGACGGTCAAACCTAGGCACGGACACGTCAGAGCCTCGGTTGTAAGCGGCAGCCGACCCCTCAGTCAATGGGATCTCGCTGGAAGGTGATCGAATTCCTCCAAACACCCCAGCGTAGGAATCCGTCGGCCCATTGATTGCTACAGAAGAAACAAAGGTTAGTAAACTCAGTTATGGAGAAAAAATAAAATCAGTAATCGAATTAACGAAAAGTATAATAAATTCTTGTAATAAGCAAATAGTTCTTTGCAATTAGCCAAGCAAAATAATTATTCTTTAGACAATATGACCAGTAATATCTGATCAATATGAAAAGTCACATAAAGTCAACAAGTAAAATTTAGAAAAGCGTATCGACAAGCTGATTAAATTTTTTCAAAATAAATGAGATAGAACCACGTTTAAATGATAAAATTAAAAATATTAAACTGAATTAAAATAAATAATAAATGAATTTATATACGAATATAAAAAGTTAAATTGAATAGAATCAAGACATTGATAACGAAATAAATTATTACAAAGATATGCATAACGAAATATTGAATAAATAACATAGGTTAAAAAAACTCGAGGTTAGGCTCAGATTAAAATCACAACAACGGAAATATGATT
Organism: Nebria salina; assembly: GCA_944039245.1. NCBI lineage: Eukaryota > Metazoa > Arthropoda > Insecta > Coleoptera > Carabidae > Nebria > Nebria salina. The sequence continues at coordinate 7,824,375 of OX063271.1, forward strand.
AGCCATCCGGCCGGTATTAAAGGACAATCATAATAACGTTGAATAGGTCGAAGTTAAATAAAATAAATTTTATTATAAAAATAAATCCACGAGTTAGGGAATAAAATAGGGAAATAATAAAGAATAATTAAATGTAAATTATAGGATATTGCGAAATCCTGAGAGTTAATGTTGAAATAAAAGTAATTGAATAATAACGGAATAAATAAATAAAAATTGGTTATAATACCATTGTAGGGACTAGAGATAAATTTACATGGGGGTGTAAATTATATTACTTAGCAGATGTTAAAGCAAAGAAACAAGATTAAAAGCAGGAAATAATTAAATAAATAAAAATTAAAAACAAACTAATTAAAAGAAAAAATGATTACGAATCATTAAAATTTAAAAATTAAATTGCTATGACAAAGGACCATTCTATGGATAAAAATTAACAAAAAAGAATAATAATATTATAAAAAAATAAATAAATAAATAATAAATATAAATAAACAAATATTCACATATTGATAAACAATATTTTAAAATTAGAATAATAAAATATTAAAGGAAATATATTAATCAATAGAATTAATTAAATATTATAAAGCTGGAATAGTAATCAATAAGAATTAATTATAAGTTGTAGGAACAACACTCGTAGCATTAATGAAATGCATAAATAAAATAAAGTACAATAATTTTATCAATCAAGTATAATAATCTTATCAATAATTTTAAACACGCAACAAGTAATTAAGTTACAATTATAATTAGAGACAAAAATTTATTAATGTTAGCATAATATAAGGGAACAACTAGAATAGGAAACAATAATGTTAATTAATCAAGCAATGTACTGCATAAAGTAATAATAAATACGACAGGAACCAAATACTATAGGGAAACAGAAATAAGAAATTATATAAGAAAATACAATAAACACAAGAATTGTAAGCAGTGGTAAATACATTTACTCAAGGCAAGAGCCATCATATCATATTATCTTTATCTTATATTATTTTATATTATATTTGTTTTCGCAAGTTCTAAAATGCTTTATATTATATAATCATAAACTATATTAATTTTTATAATAATTTTTATTTTTGAAACATATTTGAAATATTGTAACCATATTTATAGACCGCTTGTTTTAATATTCAAGTACGGGATTAACCAGTGAAAAATAAATTTTCTCGTAGAGACTTTGTCACATTGTCACCAAGTCAGAAATTTTATATTCTGGTGAGGAAACGGAAATCAAAGTCAAAGAAATCGGACGTTACGCGTTTAGTCATATGTTCATACCGCGAACGGAATTTTTGGTTAAAATGGATTACAAATAAGGAATATAAGCTCTATAGAACCAAATATGGGTATACGGAACTTGGCTATACAGAACATTCGCCGAGTGCCGTTTAGATTATTCGCAAATACGGCATTAGGCTACAACGAAGTAATAGAAGAACTTGAAACAAGCGAATATAAAAACAACGAAATATATGTAATAACTGACGAGTCACAAGAAGTATTATGCGAACATAATATCAATAAACAATTAAATGAAAGCGAGAAAAATGAATTATTAGATTTGATAGACGAATACACGGATTTATACGCGTGGAATTCAAAACAGATCGGTTTAACAGATACAGCAGAACACGAAATAAATACAGGCGACGCACACCCTATTCATCAACGACCGTATAGGGTATATCACAAAGAAAGAGAAGTTATCCAAAATCAAGTCAAAGAAATGCTGGCAGATAATATTATCTGCCAGCATTTCTAATTATATAGACCATCCTACGGTGCATGGTCATCGCCAGTGGTATTAGTTAAAAAGAAAGATGACACATTGAGATTTTGTGTCGATTATAGAAAATTAAATGCCGTCACAAAAAAATGACGTCTACCCACTACCTGTTATCGAAGACATTTTGAGTTATATTGGAAACTCAAAATATTTTTCCAGTCTGGATTTGTTCATTGGATACTGGCAAATACCGGTAAAAGAAGAAGATAAAACAAAAACGACATTTATAACGCCAGACGGGCAGTACGAATTTAACGTACTTAGCTTTGGGCTGTGTTCAGCACCAGCCACGTTTCAAAGAATGGCAGATAGCGTATTTAAAGACATGAAATGGAAAGAAGTATTAATTTATTTAGACGACGTAATTATTTTTAGCGAAACATTCGCAGAGCACCTAATCAAGTTGAGGCACGTATTTGAACGCTTGCGGGAAGCAAAATTAACTTTAAAACCGTCAAAATGTACCTATATGCAAACAGAGATTGATCTGTTAGGATACCGAGTAACTAGCCAAGGACTTAATCCGGATGCAAAGAAAATCGAAGCTGTAGTAAATTTCCCAATCCCACAGAAAGTTAAAAAACTACAATGTTTTTTAGGACTCTGTAATTACTATGGGAAATTCATAGAAAATTTTGCAAAAATTGCTAGACCTTTAAATTTAATGACTAAAAAAGATGTTAAATTTAAAATTGAAGGAAATGCACTAGAGGCATTTAATGAACTTAAACATTAATTAACTACAACTCCCGTATTAGCTCATTTTGACCCAGCTAAAGAAATAGAAATTAGAGTAGACGCATCTGGAGAAGGGCTTGGCGCAGTGTTATTGCAATTAGACAAGGATGCTTCCCGTAGGTTGACAAAAGCCGAAGCAAACTATAGTACATCACAACAGGAATGTTTAGCATTCGTATATGATTTAGGACAGTGGCGCCCATACGTGTAGTGAAAGCCATTCAGAGTCGCAACAGATCACCATGCATTGTGCTGGCTGAAGTCAATTAGAGATCCGGTGAATAGATTGGCCAGATGGAGCTTGAAGATACAAGACTATCAATACTCAATCTTTCACAAAAGCGGAAAAGCACATATTGATGCAGATTGCCTATCGCGCAATCCACTACATATAGCGACGCTAGCAGACGAAGAAGCAACACTAGAGGTGGAGACATACATAGTTATCCCAACGGACATGAAAGAATTACAAGCTGAAGACGAAAATTTAAAAAAGTTGATTAAAGCAATAAAAGACGAGAATTACGGAAGTGCGTTATTGCAACGCAGAGCCAAAAATTACGAGATTAAAAATAATATTTTATTCAAACGTAACCCTAAATTAGACGGCGCGTCAGGATTATTAGTGATGCCTAAAGATTTAATCGGAGAAATCTTATACGCTAATCATAATGAACCATTAGCCGGACATTTAGGCTTTGCAAAAACATACGACAGAATAAGAACACGATATTATTGGGATAATATGCTAAATGACGTCAGTAAATATGTAAAAGGGTGCGCGGATTGTCAAGCAAGAAAAGGCGTAACAAACGTTAAGCCAGCGGGTATGCTACACCCGATACCGATCGGACAACCATTCGACAGAGTCGGAATTGACTTATTGGGGCCTTTTAGAAGAAGTAAGCGGGGAAAAACATTCGTAATAGTCGCAACAGAATACGCAACGCGCTGGGCAGAAACGCAAGCTTTACCCAGTGGCAAAGCCGAACCAGTGGCAAGATTCATCTTGGAAAGGATAATCTGTCGCCACGGTACGCCGCGTGTACTGTTAAGTGACAGAGGGAAAGTTTTTCAATCGCAGATGGTCACCGAACTATTGCGGTGCATGGGGTCTAATAGTCAATTCACGACAGCATACCATCCGCAAACCAACGGCTTAACCGAAAGGTTAAATAAAACCATCGCAAATATGTTATGCATGTATACAAACACAGCACGAAATGACTAGGACGAATACTTAGCCCACGTCACATTCGCTTATAATACGGCTAAACAAGACACGACTCAAATGTCACCGTTAAAATTTATTTACGGACGCGATCCGATACTACCTACGGAAGCTCAATTAAATGAGCCGATTGAGAATGAAGTAGTTATTAAAGCTAGGAAACAATTAGTAGAGATTAGGTAACAGGCCAAAGAGCGTATACAAAATAAACAGTTAAAAGATAAAGGTCGTTATGACAAAAAACACAGGACGGTTGAGTATAAGATAAGAGATAAGGTCGGAGTCCGCAATCCAGAAAGACATGTAGGCAAATGCGACAAATTATTGTGTAAATGGTTCGGACCGTACGAAGTCATAGAGAAAAAATCGGATGTAACATACATAGTTAAAAAAGGGAAAGGAAATAAAGTTAAATTCGAAGCAGTTCACGTCGAACGCATGAAACCGTATTTCGCGCAGTGGGAACCACGCAACGACAAAGAACGATATCAGTTGCGGCCTAGAAAGGTCGTTGAACGAAACAAAGCGGCAGGACCGCATTTAGCCCAATAGAAAAAAAACACATACACACACACACACACACACACGTAAATTAAACAATTTTTGATTAATTAACATATATTTATAAATATAATAATACAAACAGAAAATTACACATATATCTTAAAAAATAAAACCAATACAAATAAAAATAAATATATATATATATATATATATATATATATATATATATATATATATATATATATATATATATATATATATATATATATATATATATAGGCTAACCAAGAGAATTTGTGATGTAAACGAGTGATGTAAACGAGTGATGTAAACGAGTGATGTTAAACGAGTGATGTAAACGAGTGATGTTAAACGAGTGATATTGAGCGTATGAACCAATACCAAATGACGATTATAAAAATACATTAATAATTTTCTAGCGAGGAACAAGTGCAAAAGAGATGGGAAGAGAAGGTGGTGACCACGCTGGGGCTCACCCAGTGGATAATGGTTCGGGGGACCAGGATCCTGGCGGTGGCCCAGAACGAGACGGTATGGAACGAATTCCGGGAGAACCTGGTGGAGCGGACCATTAGACCACTGGTGAGGAGAGCACCGGACGACGTGCTGTTGATCACGGATGACGAGAAAATAACGGCAAGAGGAAAGTTGGCCCGTTATCAGAAGATGGGCGTGGAGAGTAGGGTTGTCCTGGCGGATCTACTGGTATGTAGCTTGGAGCTTCATACCACGGAGATCTTGATGGCCATGTCCCTAGCCACGTTGCGGGTGAGAGCACTAAAAGAGCTCACCTCTCCCAGCAATGACGCGGGGAGAGAGCGAGTGGCTAATATCCTGGAGGCTCTCAACCGGGTAGCGGACCTGGACAGCCTCGAGGTGGCCAACGAGGAGCCGGAGGAGCAGCACGCCGTCCCTCAATTCGTGGTTACCATGCCGACGATAGAACCAATTAACGGGGTGGAGGATGAACCAAGTAGCGAGCTGGAGGACAGCCAATCGGGCGGGCTCGCTACGGAGGACGTCTGGCCACAGAGGCCACCCACTCCCACAAGCACAGGAATATCCAGGGCCGAGTCCATGGAGGACGAACAATGGATGGGCGAGGTGGCCCAGGACGTAGGGGCGATCACGACATGCCAGGAGGCGAGAGTAAAAGAAGAACACCTCCACTTGACGCAAGTGGAACAACCACAGAACCAGGCCTACCTACAACGAAGGAAGAAGACTGCGTACCTGAATAGACGGAGGAGAGTGCATGCACCTCCTCCTACAAGAGCACTTTCCGGAGAGAATTGTCGATGGGAAGGGCCTGAAAAACATCAGGTACGCGAGGTAGAAACTCCATGGGTTGGCCTGGGGGGATGGTAATGTTAACCACAGCCGGGGAATAGCGCGACTCCTCATGAAGATGGCGAGGGTGGACAGGGTGTTCTTGAAAGAAAACATCAACTCGCCCATCTATCGGTTCCTGAAGCATCGCTTCAGGGGCGAGATAGCATTTTTGCCACCAGAACCGGCATTTGGAGAGTCGCCCTCGCAGAGACAATGCGACGCCCATCAAGGAACGGGACTGGCATGCGCCAGGGAAAGGGTATATGCCATGAGGCGTATGAAGAGGAAATTATAAGCCAAGGAAAGGGGAAAACGAGTATCAAGGAAATGAGCCCACTTTTATCAGGAAATTGTTAACTGCGCAGGGAAGGGCGCACAATAAAACGGTAAAACGTGAACTAGATAATCAGCGAATATAAAGAGTAAAAGAAATAAACAGCAAAAAAGCTCTCCTTGTCGTCCTCATAATTAAAACAAAAAAAAAGACGTGAGCAGAAAAAAGCATGAACAACCCTACCTCGATGATCTCTGCTCATTATAATAACATAAGGAAAGGCTACCGAAGTATGACAATACAAGCAAACTCATTAAAAAAATTTTAAATGGAAATCTTCGTCCCGGTAGAGAAATGTTGCAAATAAAATATCGGATTTAAGAACGTGGACCACCCACTTCTTAAAAATAAAAAAGATGTGGACGGACTACGAACAGAAACCAAACAAGTTCAGCAGAATCAAAGTAGAATCCAAATTCTACCGACAGTAGAAAAGTGAGGCAACCACAGCCAGAGAAAACTATAAAAAAAAAAGAAAAAAAATCATCATAAAAATAATAATAATAAAAATATATATACATATATATATATATATATATATATATATATATATATATATATATATATATATATATATATATACACGTACATACATACATGATAATAATAAGAAGAGATGAAGTACTCAATACGTAAAATAAATTTAAAATCCCAAGATAAAGTTGAAAATAAACCGTGCAGCGGCTTTGTCAAAGTAGTCGGTGTTCTAGCTGTTATAAAATACAGACAGAACGACGGCTGCTACTGAAAAAACCACAACACATTCGAAAATATAAATAGATGCAAAATTGCGGAAGTCACCAGTGCAAAAGATATTCAAAGAACAACCAAATTTAAATATCGGCCGCACTGAGGATATCCGACTAATAATCATACAGCTAAAACCTGTAAGTAGAAAAAGGTAATAAAATATAAAATAGCCAAAAAAGCAAAGTAGAAATATTAATCACAAACATTCTTACAATCGAGTAAAAACCATTGTGAGACGAAAAGAGATTGTTAAAAGGCAAGCATAAAAAATTATTGTAAAAGCTATAATTTGTGCAAGACACAACGCGTTATAAACAATTGCAAAGTAAAATAAAAGTACACGACTCCGTCAGTTGTTAAAACATTGAAAATTAACAAACACGAAATTAAATCTTAAAAAAAAAATAATAATAAATAAATACACGAAGTGGAATTTTTTTTTTTTTTATCACGTTAGAATATTTTACTTCTATTTAGAGAAATAATGGTCATACCACCCCAAGCGACGAATAAATTATTAACGCTCATAAGAGCAACAATAAATTATAATTACAGATTTCTAATGATGGCGAGCTACGAAGTATCCACGCAGGAGATACCAGTTCAATTGGTAGCAGGGGCGTACTGGAAGGATCTGCCGGAGGCAATCACCTACGAAGCAACGATTCCACTCACCTACGAAGCTGACTGGGTATCCAGAGATGATGGAGATATAATAACAAGACCAGCAAGCAGTTGCAAGAACGATCAAATGAGGTGCAACATCAGTGCAAAACCAAATGACATGGGAAAGCTATACGATAAAACCTACAACCAAATAGACGAATCCTTAGATCCAAACTATTTCCTAGATATCGAAGTTGAAAGCGCAATAAAACGAGACAAACGTTCTGCATCCAATCCCCAAGAATTATCCTTTGAATCGCTCATGGAAATCTACGGACATGAACCAAGCAGAGAAGAAAAGAAGAATCAACGCAACAAGAGAGCGCTAGATTTTATTGGCGACGCCTTCAACTGCTGTTGTGGCGTCACGACAGAGACGAAAGTAAAACCGCTAGTAATGAACGAGAGATCACTCGAAAATACAGTAAGAATACTGAAAGCAGGAATGCACGCACAATACAAACACTTATCAGATATAAGTAGTAAATTCATAAAGTATGACAAAGAAGTGCAAGGAGCATTCACGGAACTAAATTATCACGTCAGAGAAATACGACAGTTAGCAGTAGAAATTAGAGGCGAAGTCACCGAGTTACAAAAATCAAAAGAAGAAACAATTGAATTATTATTAAACGACTTCGACAATTTAAAAAGAATTTTATATCTAACAAGATTAATGAGACAAAATGAAATATTACACGCCTGCCAACAAAGAAATATTCCAACAATATTATTGACACCAGCAATCTTAGCAGAAGATTTGGAGAGGTTGTCAACAAAATTAAATCAATATGGCCTGCAGTTAGCCATACCAGCAGAGGAATTGTCGCAATATTACCAACTACTAATTGTAGATTGCGGAATAAGCAAAGACAAAGTTGTAGTCCACGTAAAATTACCAGTAATTCAAGTACACAAAGAATGGAGGCTTGTGGAACTACTAACCACACCCTTCGCTTGGGAAAATGACACGTGCATTTTTATGCATGATGTAATGTATCTAGCAGTGAGCGATAAAGAAATGCGACCAATATCAGGAGCGGGCTTACATCAATGTAGACCATACCACGATAGACTATGTTATCTACCAAGGTTTTCATCGGACGCAGTGTACGGACCACAATGTGCCTTTAAAATGTATTCAGGCGCAACAGTCGAGGAAATTTCAAAAGAATGCGCATTTAGATGTTATAAAGCAACCTCAACGATAATATCGGAAGTGAGTTCTGACACATATGTGATTACACATCCGCAAAAGAATACCAAGATACGCTGTCCGAAGCAGATAAGAGAAATCGATGATATAAATATATATATAGGACAACCAGGAGCATTGCAAATTCAGTTACCTTGCAACTGCTCGTTGTACGTGAACGACGTTCAAACAATTCCAAGACGAATCCCATGTGGAGAAAATAGCGTTACACTTGGGATAATACACGTATTACCAGCAACCTGGTCGAATTTAAAATCATTCCGAATAAATCCGTTATAATCTGCAAATAAACCTACATACAATAACTTATCAGAATGTTTAAACCATAACTGGACAAATCAAATACCACATTTAAACCTTTCATCGATAAGTGGAACGTCAGACATCGATTGGTCCAGCAAACAGAATACACCACTTGAGTGGCCATTACTAACATACCATAGAGATATATTACTTTATGTATGGAACGTAATAACAACAATCGCAGTACTATCGATACTGAAAAACAATGGACTGAGACAACTTGGGTTTATCCATGTAGCGAGAGTACAAACGATAAACGACGTAGATCTGCTAATATTAATCGAACTAAGCACACTTTTGGTCATTACGGCCGTAACATTAGCTTACCTCGCATGGAAACTGCAGCAAAAATTAAAGAAAGACGGAATACAGTGCGAAAGACTTGTACATTGCTTTAAGAAGAAAGAAAAAGGTTACGCAGTAACACATCGAACAAGGAGTCAGCTTTGGATTGCTGACATTAGCCAGTGGAGAAAAAGTACAAGTGAAGATAGAAAACAGCGGCGGTATAGGACGGTCAAACCTAGGCACGGACACGTCAGAGCCTCGGTTGTAAGCGGCAGCCGACCCCTCAGTCAATGGGATCTCGCTGGAAGGTGATCGAATTCCTCCAAACACCCCAGCGTAGGAATCCGTCGGCCCATTGATTGCTACAGAAGAAACAAAGGTTAGTAAACTCAGTTATGGAGAAAAAATAAAATCAGTAATCGAATTAACGAAAAGTATAATAAATTCTTGTAATAAGCAAATAGTTCTTTGCAATTAGCCAAGCAAAATAATTATTCTTTAGACAATATGACCAGTAATATCTGATCAATATGAAAAGTCACATAAAGTCAACAAGTAAAATTTAGAAAAGCGTATCGACAAGCTGATTAAATTTTTTCAAAATAAATGAGATAGAACCATGTTTAAATGATAAAATTAAAAATATTAAACTGAATTAAAATAAATAATAAATGAATTTATATACGAATATAAAAAGTTAAATTGAATAGAATCAAGACATTGATAACGAAATAAATTATTACAAAGATATGCATAACGAAATATTGAATAAATAACATAGGTTAAAAAAACTCGAGGTTAGGCTCAGATTAAAATCACAACAACGGAAATATGATTAGCCATCCGGCCGGTATTAAAGGACAATCATAATAACGTTGAATAGGTCGAAGTTAAATAAAATAAATTTTATTATAAAAATAAATCCACGAATTAGGGAATAAAATAGGGAAATAATAAAGAATAATTAAATGTAAATTATAGGATATTGCGAAATCCTGAGAGTTAATGTTGAAATAAAAGTAATTGAATAATAACGGAATAAATAAATAAAAATTGGTTATAATACCATTGTAGGGACTAGAGATAAATTTACATGGGGGTGTAAATTATATTACTTAGCAGATGTTAAAGCAAAGAAACAAGATTAAAAGCAGGAAATAATTAAATAAATAAAAATTAAAAACAAACTAATTAAAAGAAAAAATGATTACGAATCATTAAAATTTAAAAATTAAATTGCTATGACAAAGGACCATTCTATGGATAAAAATTAACAAAAAAGAATAATAATATTATAAAAAAATAAATAAATAAATAATAAATATAAATAAACAAATATTCACATATTGATAAACAATATTTTAAAATTAGAATAATAAAATATTAAAGGAAATATATTAATCAATAGAATTAATTAAATATTATAAAGCTGGAATAGTAATCAATAAGAATTAATTATAAGTTGTAGGAACAACACTCGTAGCATTAATGAAATGCATAAATAAAATAAAGTACAATAATTTTATCAATCAAGTATAATAATCTTATCAATAATTTTAAACACGCAACAAGTAATTAAGTTACAATTATAATTAGAGACAAAAATTTATTAATGTTAGCATAATATAAGGGAACAACTAGAATAGGAAACAATAATGTTAATTAATCAAGCAATGTACTGCATAAAGTAATAATAAATACGACAGGAACCAAATACTATAGGGAAACAGAAATAAGAAATTATATAAGAAAATACAATAAACACAAGAATTGTAAGCAGTGGTAAATACATTTACTCAAGGCAAGAGCCATCATATCATATTATCTTTATCTTATATTATTTTATATTATATTTGTTTTCGCAAGTTCTAAAATGCTTTATATTATATAATCATAAACTATATTAATTTTTATAATAATTTTTATTTTTGAAACATATTTGAAATATTGTAACCATATTTATAGACCGCTTGTTTTAATATTCAAGTACGGGATTAACCAGTGAAAAATAAATTTTCTCGTAGAGACATTGTCACATTGTCACCAAGTCAGAAATTTTATATTCTGGTGAGGAAACGGAAATCAAAGTCAAAGAAATCGGACGTTACGCGTTTAGTCATATGTTCATACCGCGAACGGAATTTTTGGTTAAAATGGATTACAAATAAGGAATATAAGCTCTATAGAACCAAATATGGGTATACGGAACTTGGCTATACAGAACATTCGCCGAGTGCCGTTTAGATTATTCGCAAATACGGCATTAGGCTACAACGAAGTAATAGAAGAACTTGAAACAAGCGAATATAAAAACAACGAAATATATGTAATAACTGACGAGTCACAAGAAGTATTATGCGAACATAATATCAATAAACAATTAAATGAAAGCGAGAAAAATGAATTATTAGATTTGATAGACGAATACACGGATTTATACGCGTGGAATTCAAAACAGATCGGTTTAACAGATACAGCAGAACACGAAATAAATACAGGCGACGCACACCCTATTCATCAACGACCGTATAGGGTATATCACAAAGAAAGAGAAGTTATCCAAAATCAAGTCAAAGAAATGCTGGCAGATAATATTATCTGCCAGCATTTCTAATTATATAGACCATCCTACGGTGCATGGTCATCGCCAGTGGTATTAGTTAAAAAGAAAGATGACACATTGAGATTTTGTGTCGATTATAGAAAATTAAATGCCGTCACAAAAAAATGACGTCTACCCACTACCTGTTATCGAAGACATTTTGAGTTATATTGGAAACTCAAAATATTTTTCCAGTCTGGATTTGTTCATTGGATACTGGCAAATACCGGTAAAAGAAGAAGATAAAACAAAAACGACATTTATAACGCCAGACGGGCAGTACGAATTTAACGTACTTAGCTTTGGGCTGTGTTCAGCACCAGCCACGTTTCAAAGAATGGCAGATAGCGTATTTAAAGACATGAAATGGAAAGAAGTATTAATTTATTTAGACGACGTAATTATTTTTAGCGAAACATTCGCAGAGCACCTAATCAAGTTGAGGCACGTATTTGAACGCTTGCGGGAAGCAAAATTAACTTTAAAACCGTCAAAATGTACCTATATGCAAACAGAGATTGATCTGTTAGGATACCGAGTAACTAGCCAAGGACTTAATCCGGATGCAAAGAAAATCGAAGCTGTAGTAAATTTCCCAATCCCACAGAAAGTTAAAAAACTACAATGTTTTTTAGGACTCTGTAATTACTATGGGAAATTCATAGAAAATTTTGCAAAAATTGCTAGACCTTTAAATTTAATGACTAAAAAAGATGTTAAATTTAAAATTGAAGGAAATGCACTAGAGGCATTTAATGAACTTAAACATTAATTAACTACAACTCCCGTATTAGCTCATTTTGACCCAGCTAAAGAAATAGAAATTAGAGTAGACGCATCTGGAGAAGGGCTTGGCGCAGTGTTATTGCAATTAGACAAGGATGCTTCCCGTAGGTTGACAAAAGCCGAAGCAAACTATAGTACATCACAACAGGAATGTTTAGCATTCGTATATGATTTAGGACAGTGGCGCCCATACGTGTGGCGAAAGCCATTCAGAGTCGCAACAGATCACCATGCATTGTGCTGGCTGAAGTCAATTAGAGATCCGTTGAATAGATTGGCCAGATGGAGCTTGAAGATACAAGACTATCAATACTCAATCTTTCACAAAAGCGGAAAAGCACATATTGATGCAGATTGCCTATCGCGCAATCCACTACATATAGCGACGCTAGCAGACGAAGAAGCAACACTAGAGGTGGAGACATACATAGTTATCCCAACGGACATGAAAGAATTACAAGCTGAAGACGAAAATTTAAAAAAGTTGATTAAAGCAATAAAAGACGAGAATTACGGAAGTGCGTTATTGCAACGCAGAGCCAAAAATTACGAGATTAAAAATAATATTTTATTCAAACGTAACCCTAAATTAGACGGCGCGTCAGGATTATTAGTGATGCCTAAAGATTTAATCGGAGAAATCTTATACGCTAATCATAATGAACCATTAGCCGGACATTTAGGTTTTGCAAAAACATACGACAGAATAAGAACACGATATTATTGGGATAATATGCTAAATGACGTCAGTAAATATGTAAAAGGGTGCGCGGATTGTCAAGCAAGAAAAGGCGTAACAAACGTTAAGCCAGCGGGTATCCTACACCCGATACCGATCGGACAACCATTCGACAGAGTCGGAATTGACTTATTGGGGCCTTTTAGAAGAAGTAAGCGGGGAAAAACATTCGTAATAGTCGCAACAGAATACGCAACGCGCTGGGCAGAAACGCAAGCTTTACCCAGTGGCAAAGCCGAACCAGTGGCAAGATTCATCTTGGAAAGGATAATCTGTCGCCACGGTACGCCGCGTGTACTGTTAAGTGACAGAGGGAAAGTTTTTCAATCGCAGATGGTCACCGAACTATTGCGGTGCATGGGGTCTAATAGTCAATTCACGACAGCATACCATCCGCAAACCAACGGCTTAACCGAAAGGTTAAATAAAACCATCGCAAATATGTTATGCATGTATACAAACACAGCACGAAATGACTAGGACGAATACTTAGCCCACGTCACATTCGCTTATAATACGGCTAAACAAGACACGACTCAAATGTCACCGTTAAAATTTATTTACGGACGCGATCCGATACTACCTACGGAAGCTCAATTAAATGAGCCGATTGAGAATGAAGTAGTTATTAAAGCTAGGAAACAATTAGTAGAGATTAGGTAACAGGCCAAAGAGCGTATACAAAATAAACAGTTAAAAGATAAAGGTCGTTATGACAAAAAACACAGGACGGTTGAGTATAAGATAAGAGATAAGGTCGGAGTCCGCAATCCAGAAAGACATGTAGGCAAATGCGACAAATTATTGTGTAAATGGTTCGGACCGTACGAAGTCATAGAGAAAAAATCGGATGTAACATACATAGTTAAAAAAGGGAAAGGAAATAAAGTTAAATTCGAAGCAGTTCACGTCGAACGCATGAAACCGTATTTCGCGCAGTGGGAACCACGCAACGACAAAGAACGATATCAGTTGCGGCCTAGAAAGGTCGTTGAACGAAACAAAGCGGCAGGACCGCATTTAGCCCAATAGAAAAAAAACACATACACACACACACACACACACACGTAAATTAAACAATTTTTGATTAATTAACATATATTTATAAATATAATAATACAAACAGAAAATTACACATATATCTTAAAAAATAAAACCAATACAAATAAAAATAAATATATATATATATATATATATATATATATATATATATATATATATATATATATATATATATATATATATATATAGGCTAACCAAGAGAATTTGTGATGTAAACGAGTGATGTAAACGAGTGATGTAAACGAGTGATGTTAAACGAGTGATGTAAACGAGTGATGTTAAACGAGTGATATTGAGCGTATGAACCAATACCAAATGACGATTATAAAAATACATTAATAATTTTCTAGCGAGGAACAAGTGCAAAAGAGATGGGAAGAGAAGGTGGTGACCACGCTGGGGCTCACCCAGTGGATAATGGTTCGGGGGACCAGGATCCTGGCGGTGGCCCAGAACGAGACGGTATGGAACGAATTCCGGGAGAACCTGGTGGAGCGGACCATTAGACCACTGGTGAGGAGAGCACCGGACGACGTGCTGTTGATCACGGATGACGAGAAAATAACGGCAAGAGGAAAGTTGGCCCGTTATCAGAAGATGGGCGTGGAGAGTAGGGTTGTCCTGGCGGATCTACTGGTATGTAGCTTGGAGCTTCATACCACGGAGATCTTGATGGCCATGTCCCTAGCCACGTTGCGGGTGAGAGCACTAAAAGAGCTCACCTCTCCCAGCAATGACGCGGGGAGAGAGCGAGTGGCTAATATCCTGGAGGCTCTCAACCGGGTAGCGGACCTGGACAGCCTCGAGGTGGCCAACGAGGAGCCGGAGGAGCAGCACGCCGTCCATCAATTCGTGGTTACCATGCCGACGATAGAACCAATTAACGGGGTGGAGGATGAACCAAGTAGCGAGCTGGAGGACAGCCAATCGGGCGGGCTCGCTACGGAGGACGTCTGGCCACAGAGGCCACCCACTCCCGCAAGCACAGGAATATCCAGGGCCGAGTCCATGGAGGACGAACAATGGATGGGCGAGGTGGCCCAGGACGTAGGGGCGATCACGACATGCCAGGAGGCGAGAGTAAAAGAAGAACACCTCCACTTGACGCAAGTGGAACAACCACAGAACCAGGCCTACCTACAACGAAGGAAGAAGACTGCGTACCTGAATAGACGGAGGAGAGTGCATGCACCTCCTCCTACAAGAGCACTTTCCGGAGAGAATTGTCGATGGGAAGGGCCTGCAAAACATCAGGTACGCGAGGTAGAAACTCCATGGGTTGGCCTGGGGGGATGGTAATGTTAACCACAGCCGGGGAATAGCGCGACTCCTCATGAAGATGGCGAGGGTGGACAGGGTGTTCTTGAAAGAAAACATCAACTCGCCCATCTATCGGTTCCTGAAGCATCGCTTCAGGGGCGAGATAGCATTTTTGCCACCAGAACCGGCATTTGGAGAGTCGCCCTCCCAGAGACAATGCGACGCCCATCAAGGAACGGGACTGGCATGCGCCAGGGAAAGGGTATATGCCATGAGGCGTATGAAGAGGAAATTATAAGCCAAGGAAAGGGGAAAACGAGTATCAAGGAAATGAGCCCACTTTTATCAGGAAATTGTTAACTGCGCAGGGAAGGGCGCACAATAAAACGGTAAAACGTGAACTAGATAATCAGCGAATATAAAGAGTAAAAGAAATAAACAGCAAAAAAGCTCTCCTTGTCGTCCTCATAATTAAAACAAAAAAAAAGACGTGAGCAGAAAAAAGCATGAACAACCCTACCTCGATGATCTCTGCTCATTATAATAACATAAGGAAAGGCTACCGAAGTATGACAATACAAGCAAACTCATTAAAAAAATTTTAAATGGAAATCTTCGTCCCGGTAGAGAAATGTTGCAAATAAAATATCGGATTTAAGAACGTGGACCACCCACTTCTTAAAAATAAAAAAGATGTGGACGGACTACGAACAGAAACCAAACAAGTTCAGCAGAATCAAAGTAGAATCCAAATTCTACCGACAGTAGAAAAGTGAGGCAACCACAGCCAGAGAAAACTATAAAAAAAAAAGAAAAAAAATCATCATAAAAATAATAATAATAAAAATATATATACATATATATATATATATATATATATATATATATATATATACACGTACATACATACATGATAATAATAAGAAGAGATGAAGTACTCAATACGTAAAATAAATTTAAAATCCCAAGATAAAGTTGAAAATAAACCGTGCAGCGGCTTTGTCAAAGTAGTCGGTGTTCTAGCTGTTATAAAATACAGACAGAACGACGGCTGCTACTGAAAAAACCACAACACATTCGAAAATATAAATAGATGCAAAATTGCGGAAGTCACCAGTGCAAAAGATATTCAAAGAACAACCAAATTTAAATATCGGCCGCACTGAGGATATCCGACTAATAATCATACAGCTAAAACCTGTAAGTAGAAAAAGGTAATAAAATATAAAATAGCCAAAAAAGCAAAGTAGAAATATTAATCACAAACATTCTTACAATCGAGTAAAAACCATTGTGAGACGAAAAGAGATTGTTAAAAGGCAAGCATAAAAAATTATTGTAAAAGCTATAATTTGTGCAAGACACAACGCGTTATAAACAATTGCAAAGTAAAATAAAAGTACACGACTCCGTCAGTTGTTAAAACATTGAAAATTAACAAACACGAAATTAAATCTTAAAAAAAAAATAATAATAAATAAATACACGAAGTGGAATTTTTTTTTTTTTATCACGTTAGAATATTTTACTTCTATTTAGAGAAATAATGGTCATACCACCCCAAGCGACGAATAAATTATTAACGCTCATAAGAGCAACAATAAATTATAATTACAGATTTCTAATGATGGCGAGCTACGAAGTATCCACGCAGGAGATACCAGTTCAATTGGTAGCAGGGGCGTACTGGAAGGATCTGCCGGAGGCAATCACCTACGAAGCAACGATTCCACTCACCTACGAAGCTGACTGGGTATCCAGAGATGATGGAGATATAATAACAAGACCAGCAAGCAGTTGCAAGAACGATCAAATGAGGTGCAACATCAGTGCAAAACCAAATGACATGGGAAAGCTATACGATAAAACCTACAACCAAATAGACGAATCCTTAGATCCAAACTATTTCCTAGATATCGAAGTTGAAAGCGCAATAAAACGAGACAAACGTTCTGCATCCAATCCCCAAGAATTATCCTTTGAATCGCTCATGGAAATCTACGGACATGAACCAAGCAGAGAAGAAAAGAAGAATCAACGCAACAAGAGAGCGCTAGATTTTATTGGCGACGCCTTCAACTGCTGTTGTGGCGTCACGACAGAGACGAAAGTAAAACCGCTAGTAATGAACGAGAGATCACTCGAAAATACAGTAAGAATACTGAAAGCAGGAATGCACGCACAATACAAACACTTATCAGATATAAGTAGTAAATTCATAAAGTATGACAAAGAAGTGCAAGGAGCATTCACGGAACTAAATTATCACGTCAGAGAAATACGACAGTTAGCAGTAGAAATTAGAGGCGAAGTCACCGAGTTACAAAAATCAAAAGAAGAAACAATTGAATTATTATTAAACGACTTCGACAATTTAAAAAGAATTTTATATCTAACAAGATTAATGAGACAAAATGAAATATTACACGCCTGCCAACAAAGAAATATTCCAACAATATTATTGACACCAGCAATCTTAGCAGAAGATTTGGAGAGGTTGTCAACAAAATTAAATCAATATGGCCTGCAGTTAGCCATACCAGCAGAGGAATTGTCGCAATATTACCAACTACTAATTGTAGATTGCGGAATAAGCAAAGACAAAGTTGTAGTCCACGTAAAATTACCAGTAATTCAAGTACACAAAGAATGGAGGCTTGTGGAACTACTAACCACACCCTTCGCTTGGGAAAATGACACGTGCATTTTTATGCATGATGTAATGTATCTAGCAGTGAGCGATAAAGAAATGCGACCAATATCAGGAGCGGGCTTACATCAATGTAGACCATACCACGATAGACTATGTTATCTACCAAGGTTTTCATCGGACGCAGTGTACGGACCACAATGTGCCTTTAAAATGTATTCAGGCGCAACAGTCGAGGAAATTTCAAAAGAATGCGCATTTAGATGTTATAAAGCAACCTCAACGATAATATCGGAAGTGAGTTCTGACACATATGTGATTACACATCCGCAAAAGAATACCAAGATACGCTGTCCGAAGCAGATAAGAGAAATCGATGATATAAATATATATATAGGACAACCAGGAGCATTGCAAATTCAGTTACCTTGCAACTGCTCGTTGTACGTGAACGACGTTCAAACAATTCCAAGACGAATCCCATGTGGAGAAAATAGCGTTACACTTGGGATAATACACGTATTACCAGCAACCTGGTCGAATTTAAAATCATTCCGAATAAATCCGTTATAATCTGCAAATAAACCTACATACAATAACTTATCAGAATGTTTAAACCATAACTGGACAAATCAAATACCACATTTAAACCTTTCATCGATAAGTGGAACGTCAGACATCGATTGGTCCAGCAAACAGAATACACCACTTGAGTGGCCATTACTAACATACCATAGAGATATATTACTTTATGTATGGAACGTAATAACAACAATCGCAGTACTATCGATACTGAAAAACAATGGACTGAGACAACTTGGGTTTATCCATGTAGCGAGAGTACAAACGATAAACGACGTAGATCTGCTAATATTAATCGAACTAAGCACACTTTTGGTCATTACGGCCGTAACATTAGCTTACCTCGCATGGAAACTGCAGCAAAAATTAAAGAAAGACGGAATACAGTGCGAAAGACTTGTACATTGCTTTAAGAAGAAAGAAAAAGGTTACGCAGTAACACATCGAACAAGGAGTCAGCTTTGGATTGCTGACATTAGCCAGTGGAGAAAAAGTACAAGTGAAGATAGAAAACAGCGGCGGTATAGGACGGTCAAACCTAGGCACGGACACGTCAGAGCCTCGGTTGTAAGCGGCAGCCGACCCCTCAGTCAATGGGATCTCGCTGGAAGGTGATCGAATTCCTCCAAACACCCCAGCGTAGGAATCCGTCGGCCCATTGATTGCTACAGAAGAAACAAAGGTTAGTAAACTCAGTTATGGAGAAAAAATAAAATCAGTAATCGAATTAACGAAAAGTATAATAAATTCTTGTAATAAGCAAATAGTTCTTTGCAATTAGCCAAGCAAAATAATTATTCTTTAGACAATATGACCAGTAATATCTGATCAATATGAAAAGTCACATAAAGTCAACAAGTAAAATTTAGAAAAGCGTATCGACAAGCTGATTAAATTTTTTCAAAATAAATGAGATAGAACCACGTTTAAATGATAAAATTAAAAATATTAAACTGAATTAAAATAAATAATAAATGAATTTATATACGAATATAAAAAGTTAAATTGAATAGAATCAAGACATTGATAACGAAATAAATTATTACAAAGATATGCATAACGAAATATTGAATAAATAACATAGGTTAAAAAAACTCGAGGTTAGGCTCAGATTAAAATCACAACAACGGAAATATGATTAGCCATCCGGCCGGTATTAAAGGACAATCATAATAACGTTGAATAGGTCGAAGTTAAATAAAATAAATTTTATTATAAAAATAAATCCACGAGTTAGGGAATAAAATAGGGAAATAATAAAGAATAATTAAATGTAAATTATAGGATATTGCGAAATCCTGAGAGTTAATGTTGAAATAAAAGTAATTGAATAATAACGGAATAAATAAATAAAAATTGGTATTAATACCATTGTAGGGACTAGAGATAAATTTACATGGGGGTGTAAATTATATTACTTAGCAGATGTTAAAGCAAGGAAACAAGATTAAAAGCAGGAAATAATTAAATAAATAAAAATTAAAAACAAACTAATTAAAAGAAAAAATGATTACGAATCATTAAAATTTAAAAATTAAATTGCTATGACAAAGGACCATTCTATGGATAAAAATTAACAAAAAAGAATAATAATATTATAAAAAAATAAATAAATAAATAATAAATATAAATAAACAAATATTCACATATTGATAAACAATATTTTAAAATTAGAATAATAAAATATTAAAGGAAATATATTAATCAATAGAATTAATTAAATATTATAAAGCTGGAATAGTAATCAATAAGAATTAATTATAAGTTGTAGGAACAACACTCGTAGCATTAATGAAATGCATAAATAAAATAAAGTACAATAATTTTATCAATCAAGTATAATAATCTTATCAATAATTTTAAACACGCAACAAGTAATTAAGTTACAATTATAATTAGAGACAAAAATTTATTAATGTTAGCATAATATAAGGGAACAACTAGAATAGGAAACAATAATGTTAATTAATCAAGCAATGTACTGCATAAAGTAATAATAAATACGACAGGAACCAAATACTATAGGGAAACAGAAATAAGAAATTATATAAGAAAATACAATAAACACAAGAATTGTAAGCAGTGGTAAATACATTTACTCAAGGCAAGAGCCATCATATCATATTATCTTTATATTATATTATTTTATATTATATTTGTTTTCGCAAGTTCTAAAATGCTTTATATTATATAATCATAAACTATATTAATTTTTATAATAATTTTTATTTTTGAAACATATTTGAAATATTGTAACCATATTTATAGACCGCTTGTTTTAATATTCAAGTACGGGATTAACCAGTGAAAAATAAATTTTCTCGTAGAGACATTGTCACATTGTCACCAAGTCAGAAATTTTATATTCTGGTGAGGAAACGGAAATCAAAGTCAAAGAAATCGGACGTTACGCGTTTAGTCATATGTTCATACCGCGAACGGAATTTTTGGTTAAAATGGATTACAAATAAGGAATATAAGCTCTATAGAACCAAATATGGGTATACGGAACTTGGCTATACAGAACATTCGCCGAGTGCCGTTTAGATTATTCGCAAATACGGCATTAGGCTACAACGAAGTAATAGAAGAACTTGAAACAAGCGAATATAAAAACAACGAAATATATGTAATAACTGACGAGTCACAAGAAGTATTATGCGAACATAATATCAATAAACAATTAAATGAAAGCGAGAAAAATGAATTATTAGATTTGATAGACGAATACACGGATTTATACGCGTGGAATTCAAAACAGATCGGTTTAACAGATACAGCAGAACACGAAATAAATACAGGCGACGCACACCCTATTCATCAACGACCGTATAGGGTATATCACAAAGAAAGAGAAGTTATCCAAAATCAAGTCAAAGAAATGCTGGCAGATAATATTATCTGCCAGCATTTCTAATTATATAGACCATCCTACGGTGCATGGTCATCGCCAGTGGTATTAGTTAAAAAGAAAGATGACACATTGAGATTTTGTGTCGATTATAGAAAATTAAATGCCGTCACAAAAAAATGACGTCTACCCACTACCTGTTATCGAAGACATTTTGAGTTATATTGGAAACTCAAAATATTTTTCCAGTCTGGATTTGTTCATTGGATACTGGCAAATACCGGTAAAAGAAGAAGATAAAACAAAAACGACATTTATAACGCCAGACGGGCAGTACGAATTTAACGTACTTAGCTTTGGGCTGTGTTCAGCACCAGCCACGTTTCAAAGAATGGCAGATAGCGTATTTAAAGACATGAAATGGAAAGAAGTATTAATTTATTTAGACGACGTAATTATTTTTAGCGAAACATTCGCAGAGCACCTAATCAAGTTGAGGCACGTATTTGAACGCTTGCGGGAAGCAAAATTAACTTTAAAACCGTCAAAATGTACCTATATGCAAACAGAGATTGATCTGTTAGGATACCGAGTAACTAGCCAAGGACTTAATCCGGATGCAAAGAAAATCGAAGCTGTAGTAAATTTCCCAATCCCACAGAAAGTTAAAAAACTACAATGTTTTTTAGGACTCTGTAATTACTATGGGAAATTCATAGAAAATTTTGCAAAAATTGCTAGACCTTTAAATTTAATGACTAAAAAAGATGTTAAATTTAAAATTGAAGGAAATGCACTAGAGGCATTTAATGAACTTAAACATTAATTAACTACAACTCCCGTATTAGCTCATTTTGACCCAGCTAAAGAAATAGAAATTAGAGTAGACGCATCTGGAGAAGGGCTTGGCGCAGTGTTATTGCAATTAGACAAGGATGCTTCCCGTAGGTTGACAAAAGCCGAAGCAAACTATAGTACATCACAACAGGAATGTTTAGCATTCGTATATGATTTAGGACAGTGGCGCCCATACGTGTAGTGAAAGCCATTCAGAGTCGCAACAGATCACCATGCATTGTGCTGGCTGAAGTCAATTAGAGATCCGGTGAATAGATTGGCCAGATGGAGCTTGAAGATACAAGACTATCAATACTCAATCTTTCACAAAAGCGGAAAAGCACATATTGATGCAGATTGCCTATCGCGCAATCCACTACATATAGCGACGCTAGCAGACGAAGAAGCAACACTAGAGGTGGAGACATACATAGTTATCCCAACGGACATGAAAGAATTACAAGCTGAAGACGAAAATTTAAAAAAGTTGATTAAAGCAATAAAAGACGAGAATTACGGAAGTGCGTTATTGCAACGCAGAGCCAAAAATTACGAGATTAAAAATAATATTTTATTCAAACGTAACCCTAAATTAGACGGCGCGTCAGGATTATTAGTGATGCCTAAAGATTTAATCGGAGAAATCTTATACGCTAATCATAATGAACCATTAGCCGGACATTTAGGTTTTGCAAAAACATACGACAGAATAAGAACACGATATTATTGGGATAATATGCTAAATGACGTCAGTAAATATGTAAAAGGGTGCGCGGATTGTCAAGCAAGAAAAGGCGTAACAAACGTTAAGCCAGCGGGTATGCTACACCCGATACCGATCGGACAACCATTCGACAGAGTCGGAATTGACTTATTGGGGCCTTTTAGAAGAAGTAAGCGGGGAAAAACATTCGTAATAGTCGCAACAGAATACGCAACGCGCTGGGCAGAAACGCAAGCTTTACCCAGTGGCAAAGCCGAACCAGTGGCAAGATTCATCTTGGAAAGGATAATCTGTCGCCACGGTACGCCGCGTGTACTGTTAAGTGACAGAGGGAAAGTTTTTCAATCGCAGATGGTCACCGAACTATTGCGGTGCATGGGGTCTAATAGTCAATTCACGACAGCATACCATCCGCAAACCAACGGCTTAACCGAAAGGTTAAATAAAACCATCGCAAATATGTTATGCATGTATACAAACACAGCACGAAATGACTAGGACGAATACTTAGCCCACGTCACATTCGCTTATAATACGGCTAAACAAGACACGACTCAAATGTCACCGTTAAAATTTATTTACGGACGCGATCCGATACTACCTACGGAAGCTCAATTAAATGAGCCGATTGAGAATGAAGTAGTTATTAAAGCTAGGAAACAATTAGTAGAGATTAGGTAACAGGCCAAAGAGCGTATACAAAATAAACAGTTAAAAGATAAAGGTCGTTATGACAAAAAACACAGGACGGTTGAGTATAAGATAAGAGATAAGGTCGGAGTCCGCAATCCAGAAAGACATGTAGGCAAATGCGACAAATTATTGTGTAAATGGTTCGGACCGTACGAAGTCATAGAGAAAAAATCGGATGTAACATACATAGTTAAAAAAGGGAAAGGAAATAAAGTTAAATTCGAAGCAGTTCACGTCGAACGCATGAAACCGTATTTCGCGCAGTGGGAACCACGCAACGACAAAGAACGATATCAGTTGCGGCCTAGAAAGGTCGTTGAACGAAACAAAGCGGCAGGACCGCATTTAGCCCAATAGAAAAAAAACACATACACACACACACACACACACACGTAAATTAAACATTTTTTGATTAATTAACATATATTTATAAATATAATAATACAAACAGAAAATTACACATATATCTTAAAAAATAAAACCAATACAAATAAAAATAAATATATATATATATATATATATATATATATATATATATATATATATATATATATATATATATATATAGGCTAACCAAGAGAATTTGTGATGTAAACGAGTGATGTAAACGAGTGATGTTAAACGAGTGATGTAAACGAGTGATGTTAAACGAGTGATATTGAGCGTATGAACCAATACCAAATGACGATTATAAAAATACATTAATAATTTTCTAGCGAGGAACAAGTGCAAAAGAGATGGGAAGAGAAGGTGGTGACCACGCTGGGGCTCACCCAATGGATAATGGTTCGGGGGACCAGGATCCTGGCGGTGGCCCAGAACGAGACGGTATGGAACGAATTCCGGGAGAACCTGGTGGAGCGGACCATTAGACCACTGGTGAGGAGAGCACCGGACGACGTGCTGTTGATCACGGATGACGAGAAAATAACGGCAAGAGGAAAGTTGGCCCGTTATCAGAAGATGGGCGTGGAGAGTAGGGTTGTCCTGGCGGATCTACTGGTATGTAGCTTGGAGCTTCATACCACGGAGATCTTGATGGCCATGTCCCTAGCCACGTTGCGGGTGAGAGCACTAAAAGAGCTCACCTCTCCCAGCAATGACGCGGGGAGAGAGCGAGTGGCTAATATCCTGGAGGCTCTCAACCGGGTAGCGGACCTGGACAGCCTCGAGGTGGCCAACGAGGAGCCGGAGGAGCAGCACGCCGTCCATCAATTCGTGGTTACCATGCCGACGATAGAACCAATTAACGGGGTGGAGGATGAACCAAGTAGCGAGCTGGAGGACAGCCAATCGGGCGGGCTCGCTACGGAGGACGTCTGGCCACAGAGGCCACCCACTCCCGCAAGCACAGGAATATCCAGGGCCGAGTCCATGGAGGACGAACAATGGATGGGCGAGGTGGCCCAGGACGTAGGGGCGATCACGACATGCCAGGAGGCGAGAGTAAAAGAAGAACACCTCCACTTGACGCAAGTGGAACAACCACAGAACCAGGCCTACCTACAACGAAGGAAGAAGACTGCGTACCTGAATAGACGGAGGAGAGTGCATGCACCTCCTCCTACAAGAGCACTTTCCGGAGAGAATTGTCGATGGGAAGGGCCTGCAAAACATCAGGTACGCGAGGTAGAAACTCCATGGGTTGGCCTGGGGGGATGGTAATGTTAACCACAGCCGGGGAATAGCGCGACTCCTCATGAAGATGGCGAGGGTGGACAGGGTGTTCTTGAAAGAAAACATCAACTCGCCCATCTATCGGTTCCTGAAGCATCGCTTCAGGGGCGAGATAGCATTTTTGCCACCAGAACCGGCATTTGGAGAGTCGCCCTCGCAGAGACAATGCGACGCCCATCAAGGAACGGGACTGGCATGCGCCAGGGAAAGGGTATATGCCATGAGGCGTATGAAGAGGAAATTATAAGCCAAGGAAAGGGGAAAACGAGTATCAAGGAAATGAGCCCACTTTTATCAGGAAATTGTTAACTGCGCAGGGAAGGGCGCACAATAAAACGGTAAAACGTGAACTAGATAATCAGCGAATATAAAGAGTAAAAGAAATAAACAGCAAAAAAGCTCTCCTTGTCGTCCTCATAATTAAAACAAAAAAAAAAGACGTGAGCAGAAAAAAGCATGAACAACCCTACCTCAATGATCTCTGCTCATTATAATAACATAAGGAAAGGCTACCGAAGTATGACAATACAAGCAAACTCATTAAAAAAATTTTAAATGGAAATCTTCGTCCCGGTAGAGAAATGTTGCAAATAAAATATCGGATTTAAGAACGTGGACCACCCACTTCTTAAAAATAAAAAAGATGTGGACGGACTACGAACAGAAACCAAACAAGTTCAGCAGAATCAAAGTAGAATCCAAATTCTACCGACAGTAGAAAAGTGAGGCAACCACAGCCAGAGAAAACTATAAAAAAAAAGAAAAAAAATCATCATAAAAATAATAATAATAAAAATATATATACATATATATATATATATATATATATATATATATATATATATATATATATATATATATATATATACACGTACATACATACATGATAATAATAAGAAGAGATGAAGTACTCAATACGTAAAATAAATTTAAAATCCCAAGATAAAGTTGAAAATAAACCGTGCAGCGGCTTTGTCAAAGTAGTCGGTGTTCTAGCTGTTATAAAATACAGACAGAACGACGGCTGCTACTGAAAAAACCACAACACATTCGAAAATATAAATAGATGCAAAATAGCGGAAGTCACCAGTGCAAAAGATATTCAAAGAACAACCAAATTTAAATATCGGCCGCACTGAGGATATCCGACTAATAATCATACAGCTAAAACCTGTAAGTAGAAAAAGGTAATAAAATATAAAATAGCCAAAAAAGCAAAGTAGAAATATTAATCACAAACATTCTTACAATCGAGTAAAAACCATTGTGAGACGAAAAGAGATTGTTAAAAGGCAAGCATAAAAAATTATTGTAAAAGCTATAATTTGTGCAAGACACAACGCGTTATAAACAATTGCAAAGTAAAATAAAAGTACACGACTCCGTCAGTTGTTAAAACATTGAAAATTAACAAACACGAAATTAAATCTTAAAAAAAAAATAATAATAAATAAATACACGAAGTGGAATTTTTTTTTTTTTATCACGTTAGAATATTTTACTTCTATTTAGAGAAATAATGGTCATACCACCCCAAGCGACGAATAAATTATTAACGCTCATAAGAGCAACAATAAATTATAATTACAGATTTCTAATGATGGCGAGCTACGAAGTATCCACGCAGGAGATACCAGTTCAATTGGTAGCAGGGGCGTACTGGAAGGATCTGCCGGAGGCAATCACCTACGAAGCAACGATTCCACTCACCTACGAAGCTGACTGGGTATCCAGAGATGATGGAGATATAATAACAAGACCAGCAAGCAGTTGCAAGAACGATCAAATGAGGTGCAACATCAGTGCAAAACCAAATGACATGGGAAAGCTATACGATAAAACCTACAACCAAATAGACGAATCCTTAGATCCAAACTATTTCCTAGATATCGAAGTTGAAAGCGCAATAAAACGAGACAAACGTTCTGCATCCAATCCCCAAGAATTATCCTTTGAATCGCTCATGGAAATCTACGGACATGAACCAAGCAGAGAAGAAAAGAAGAATCAACGCAACAAGAGAGCGCTAGATTTTATTGGCGACGCCTTCAACTGCTGTTGTGGCGTCACGACAGAGACGAAAGTAAAACCGCTAGTAATGAACGAGAGATCACTCGAAAATACAGTAAGAATACTGAAAGCAGGAATGCACGCACAATACAAACACTTATCAGATATAAGTAGTAAATTCATAAAGTATGACAAAGAAGTGCAAGGAGCATTCACGGAACTAAATTATCACGTCAGAGAAATACGACAGTTAGCAGTAGAAATTAGAGGCGAAGTCACCGAGTTACAAAAATCAAAAGAAGAAACAATTGAATTATTATTAAACGACTTCGACAATTTAAAAAGAATTTTATATCTAACAAGATTAATGAGACAAAATGAAATATTACACGCCTGCCAACAAAGAAATATTCCAACAATATTATTGACACCAGCAATCTTAGCAGAAGATTTGGAGAGGTTGTCAACAAAATTAAATCAATATGGCCTGCAGTTAGCCATACCAGCAGAGGAATTGTCGCAATATTACCAACTACTAATTGTAGATTGCGGAATAAGCAAAGACAAAGTTGTAGTCCACGTAAAATTACCAGTAATTCAAGTACACAAAGAATGGAGGCTTGTGGAACTACTAACCACACCCTTCGCTTGGGAAAATGACACGTGCATTTTTATGCATGATGTAATGTATCTAGCAGTGAGCGATAAAGAAATGCGACCAATATCAGGAGCGGGCTTACATCAATGTAGACCATACCACGATAGACTATGTTATCTACCAAGGTTTTCATCGGACGCAGTGTACGGACCACAATGTGCCTTTAAAATGTATTCAGGCGCAACAGTCGAGGAAATTTCAAAAGAATGCGCATTTAGATGTTATAAAGCAACCTCAACGATAATATCGGAAGTGAGTTCTGACACATATGTGATTACACATCCGCAAAAGAATACCAAGATACGCTGTCCGAAGCAGATAAGAGAAATCGATGATATAAATATATATATAGGACAACCAGGAGCATTGCAAATTCAGTTACCTTGCAACTGCTCGTTGTACGTGAACGACGTTCAAACAATTCCAAGACGAATCCCAGACAACTTGGGTATATCCATGTAGCGAGAGCACAAACGATCAACGACGTAGATCTGCTAATATTAATCGAACTAAGCACACATTTGGTCATTACGGCCGTAACATTAGCTTACCTCGCATGGAAACTGCAGCAAAAATTAAAGAAAGACGGAATACAGTGCGAAAGACTTGTACATTGCTTTAAGAAGAAAGAAAAAGGTTACGCAGTAACAGACATCGAACAAGGAGTCAGCTTTGGATTGCTGACATTAGCCAGTGGAGAAAAAGTCCAAGTGAAGATAGAAAACAGCGGCGGTGTAGGACGGTCAAACCTAGGCACGGACACGTCAGAGCCTCGGTTGTAAGCGGCAGCCGACCCCTCAGTCAATGGGATCTCGCTGGAAGGTGATCGAATTCCTCCAAACACCCCAGCGTAGGAATCCGTCGGCCCATTGATTGCTACAGAAGAAACAAAGGTAAGTAAACTCAGTTATGGAGAAAAAATAAAATCAGTAATCGAATTAACGAAAAGTATAATAAATTCTTGTAATAAGCAAATAGTTCTTTGCAATTAGCCAAGCAAAATAATTATTCTTTAGACAATATGACCAGTAATATCTGATCAATATGAAAAGTCACATAAAGTCAACAAGTAAAATTTAGAAAAGCGTATCGACAAGCTAATTAAATTTTTTCAAAATAAATGAGATAGAACCACGTTTAAATGATAAAATTAAAAATATTAAACTGAATTAAAATAAATAATAAATGAATTTATATACGAATATAAAAAGTTAAATTGAATAGAATCAAGACATTGATAACGAAATAAATTATTACAAAGATATGCATAACGAAATATTGAATAAATAACATAGGTTAAAAAAACTCGAGGTTAGGCTCAGATTAAAATCACAACAACGGAAATATGATTAGCCATCCGGCCGGTATTAAAGGACAATCATAATAACGTTGAATAGGTCGAAGTTAAATAAAATAAATTTTATTATAAAAATAAATCCACGAGTTAGGGAATAAAATAGGGAAATAATAAAGAATAATTAAATGTAAATTATAGGATATTGCGAAATCCTGAGAGTTAATGTTGAAATAAAAGTAATTGAATAATAACGGAATAAATAAATAAAAATTGGTTATAATACCATTGTAGGGACTAGAGATAAATTTACATGGGGGTGTAAATTATATTACTTAGCAGATGTTAAAGCAAAGAAACAAGATTAAAAGCAGGAAATAATTAAATAAATAAAAATTAAAAACAAACTAATTAAAAGAAAAAATGATTACGAATCATTAAAATTTAAAAATTAAATTGCTATGACAAAGGACCATTCTATGGATAAAAATTAACAAAAAAGAATAATAATATTATAAAAAAATAAATAAATAAATAATAAATATAAATAAACAAATATTCACATATTGATAAACAATATTTTAAAATTAGAATAATAAAATATTAAAGGAAATATATTAATCAATAGAATTAATTAAATATTATAAAGCTGGAATAGTAATCAATAAGAATTAATTATAAGTTGTAGGAACAACACTCGTAGCATTAATGAAATGCATAAATAAAATAAAGTACAATAATTTTATCAATCAAGTATAATAATCTTATCAATAATTTTAAACACGCAACAAGTAATTAAGTTACAATTATAATTAGAGACAAAAATTTATTAATGTTAGCATAATATAAGGGAACAACTAGAATAGGAAACAATAATGTTAATTAATCAAGCAATGTACTGCATAAAGTAATAATAAATACGACAGGAACCAAATACTATAGGGAAACAGAAATAAGAAATTATATAAGAAAATACAATAAACACAAGAATTGTAAGCAGTGGTAAATACATTTACTCAAGGCAAGAGCCATCATATCATATTATCTTTATCTTATATTATTTTATATTATATTTGTTTTCGCAAGTTCTAAAATGCTTTATATTATATAATCATAAACTATATTAATTTTTATAATAATTTTTATTTTTGAAACATATTTGAAATATTGTAACCATATTTATAGACCGCTTGTTTTAATATTCAAGTACGGGATTAACCAGTGAAAAATAAATTTTCTCGTAGAGACTTTGTCACATTGTCACCAAGTCAGAAATTTTATATTCTGGTGAGGAAACGGAAATCAAAGTCAAAGAAATCGGACGTTACGCGTTTAGTCATATGTTCATACCGCGAACGGAATTTTTGGTTAAAATGGATTACAAATAAGGAATATAAGCTCTATAGAACCAAATATGGGTATACGGAACTTGGCTATACAGAACATTCGCCGAGTGCCGTTTAGATTATTCGCAAATACGGCATTAGGCTACAACGAAGTAATAGAAGAACTTGAAACAAGCGAATATAAAAACAACGAAATATATGTAATAACTGACGAGTCACAAGAAGTATTATGCGAACATAATATCAATAAACAATTAAATGAAAGCGAGAAAAATGAATTATTAGATTTGATAGACGAATACACGGATTTATACGCGTGGAATTCAAAACAGATCGGTTTAACAGATACAGCAGAACACGAAATAAATACAGGCGACGCACACCCTATTCATCAACGACCGTATAGGGTATATCACAAAGAAAGAGAAGTTATCCAAAATCAAGTCAAAGAAATGCTGGCAGATAATATTATCTGCCAGCATTTCTAATTATATAGACCATCCTACGGTGCATGGTCATCGCCAGTGGTATTAGTTAAAAAGAAAGATGACACATTGAGATTTTGTGTCGATTATAGAAAATTAAATGCCGTCACAAAAAAATGACGTCTACCCACTACCTGTTATCGAAGACATTTTGAGTTATATTGGAAACTCAAAATATTTTTCCAGTCTGGATTTGTTCATTGGATACTGGCAAATACCGGTAAAAGAAGAAGATAAAACAAAAACGACATTTATAACGCCAGACGGGCAGTACGAATTTAACGTACTTAGCTTTGGGCTGTGTTCAGCACCAGCCACGTTTCAAAGAATGGCAGATAGCGTATTTAAAGACATGAAATGGAAAGAAGTATTAATTTATTTAGACGACGTAATTATTTTTAGCGAAACATTCGCAGAGCACCTAATCAAGTTGAGGCACGTATTTGAACGCTTGCGGGAAGCAAAATTAACTTTAAAACCGTCAAAATGTACCTATATGCAAACAGAGATTGATCTGTTAGGATACCGAGTAACTAGCCAAGGACTTAATCCGGATGCAAAGAAAATCGAAGCTGTAGTAAATTTCCCAATCCCACAGAAAGTTAAAAAACTACAATGTTTTTTAGGACTCTGTAATTACTATGGGAAATTCATAGAAAATTTTGCAAAAATTGCTAGACCTTTAAATTTAATGACTAAAAAAGATGTTAAATTTAAAATTGAAGGAAATGCACTAGAGGCATTTAATGAACTTAAACATTAATTAACTACAACTCCCGTATTAGCTCATTTTGACCCAGCTAAAGAAATAGAAATTAGAGTAGACGCATCTGGAGAAGGGCTTGGCGCAGTGTTATTGCAATTAGACAAGGATGCTTCCCGTAGGTTGACAAAAGCCGAAGCAAACTATAGTACATCACAACAGGAATGTTTAGCATTCGTATATGATTTAGGACAGTGGCGCCCATACGTGTGGCGAAAGCCATTCAGAGTCGCAACAGATCACCATGCATTGTGCTGGCTGAAGTCAATTAGAGATCCGGTGAATAGATTGGCCAGATGGAGCTTGAAGATACAAGACTATCAATACTCAATCTTTCACAAAAGCGGAAAAGCACATATTGATGCAGATTGCCTATCGCGCAATCCACTACATATAGCGACGCTAGCAGACGAAGAAGCAACACTAGAGGTGGAGACATACATAGTTATCCCAACGGACATGAAAGAATTACAAGCTGAAGACGAAAATTTAAAAAAGTTGATTAAAGCAATAAAAGACGAGAATTACGGAAGTGCGTTATTGCAACGCAGAGCCAAAAATTACGAGATTAAAAATAATATTTTATTCAAACGTAACCCTAAATTAGACGGCGCGTCAGGATTATTAGTGATGCCTAAAGATTTAATCGGAGAAATCTTATACGCTAATCATAATGAACCATTAGCCGGACATTTAGGCTTTGCAAAAACATACGACAGAATAAGAACACGATATTATTGGGATAATATGCTAAATGACGTCAGTAAATATGTAAAAGGGTGCGCGGATTGTCAAGCAAGAAAAGGCGTAACAAACGTTAAACCAGCGGGTATGCTACACCCGATACCGATCGGACAACCATTCGACAGAGTCGGAATTGACTTATTGGGGCCTTTTAGAAGAAGTAAGCGAGGAAAAACATTCGTAATAGTCGCAACAGAATACGCAACGCGCTGGGCAGAAACGCAAGCTTTACCCAGTGGCAAAGCCGAACCAGTGGCAAGATTCATCTTGGAAAGGATAATCTGTCGCCACGGTACGCCGCGTGTACTGTTAAGTGACAGAGGGAAAGTTTTTCAATCGCAGATGGTCACCGAACTATTGCGGTGCATGGGGTCTAATAGTCAATTCACGACAGCATACCATCCGCAAACCAACGGCTTAACCGAAAGGTTAAATAAAACCATCGCAAATATGTTATGCATGTATACAAACACAGCACGAAATGACTAGGACGAATACTTAGCCCACGTCACATTCGCTTATAATACGGCTAAACAAGACACGACTCAAATGTCACCGTTAAAATTTATTTACGGACGCGATCCGATACTACCTACGGAAGCTCAATTAAATGAGCCGATTGAGAATGAAGTAGTTATTAAAGCTAGGAAACAATTAGTAGAGATTAGGTAACAGGCCAAAGAGCGTATACAAAATAAACAGTTAAAAGATAAAGGTCGTTATGACAAAAAACACAGGACGGTTGAGTATAAGATAAGAGATAAGGTCGGAGTCCGCAATCCAGAAAGACATGTAGGCAAATGCGACAAATTATTGTGTAAATGGTTCGGACCGTACGAAGTCATAGAGAAAAAATCGGATGTAACATACATAGTTAAAAAAGGGAAAGGAAATAAAGTTAAATTCGAAGCAGTTCACGTCGAACGCATGAAACCGTATTTCGCGCAGTGGGAACCACGCAACGACAAAGAACGATATCAGTTGCGGCCTAGAAAGGTCGTTGAACGAAACAAAGCGGCAGGACCGCATTTAGCCCAATAGAAAAAAAACACATACACACACACACACACACACACGTAAATTAAACATTTTTTGATTAATTAACATATATTTATAAATATAATAATACAAACAGAAAATTACACATATATCTTAAAAAATAAAACCAATACAAATAAAAATAAATATATATATATATATATATATATATATATATATATATATATATATATATATATATATATATATATATATAGGCTAACCAAGAGAATTTGTGATGTAAACGAGTGATGTAAACGAGTGATGTTAAACGAGTGATGTAAACGAGTGATGTTAAACGAGTGATATTGAGCGTATGAACCAATACCAAATGACGATTATAAAAATACATTAATAATTTTCTAGCGAGGAACAAGTGCAAAAGAGATGGGAAGAGAAGGTGGTGACCACGCTGGGGCTCACCCAATGGATAATGGTTCGGGGGACCAGGATCCTGGCGGTGGCCCAGAACGAGACGGTATGGAACGAATTCCGGGAGAACCTGGTGGAGCGGACCATTAGACCACTGGTGAGGAGAGCACCGGACGACGTGCTGTTGATCACGGATGACGAGAAAATAACGGCAAGAGGAAAGTTGGCCCGTTATCAGAAGATGGGCGTGGAGAGTAGGGTTGTCCTGGCGGATCTACTGGTATGTAGCTTGGAGCTTCATACCACGGAGATCTTGATGGCCATGTCCCTAGCCACGTTGCGGGTGAGAGCACTAAAAGAGCTCACCTCTCCCAGCAATGACGCGGGGAGAGAGCGAGTGGCTAATATCCTGGAGGCTCTCAACCGGGTAGCGGACCTGGACAGCCTCGAGGTGGCCAACGAGGAGCCGGAGGAGCAGCACGCCGTCCATCAATTCGTGGTTACCATGCCGACGATAGAACCAATTAACGGGGTGGAGGATGAACCAAGTAGCGAGCTGGAGGACAGCCAATCGGGCGGGCTCGCTACGGAGGACGTCTGGCCACAGAGGCCACCCACTCCCGCAAGCACAGGAATATCCAGGGCCGAGTCCATGGAGGACGAACAATGGATGGGCGAGGTGGCCCAGGACGTAGGGGCGATCACGACATGCCAGGAGGCGAGAGTAAAAGAAGAACACCTCCACTTGACGCAAGTGGAACAACCACAGAACCAGGCCTACCTACAACGAAGGAAGAAGACTGCGTACCTGAATAGACGGAGGAGAGTGCATGCACCTCCTCCTACAAGAGCACTTTCCGGAGAGAATTGTCGATGGGAAGGGCCTGCAAAACATCAGGTACGCGAGGTAGAAACTCCATGGGTTGGCCTGGGGGGATGGTAATGTTAACCACAGCCGGGGAATAGCGCGACTCCTCATGAAGATGGCGAGGGTGGACAGGGTGTTCTTGAAAGAAAACATCAACTCGCCCATCTATCGGTTCCTGAAGCATCGCTTCAGGGGCGAGATAGCATTTTTGCCACCAGAACCGGCATTTGGAGAGTCGCCCTCGCAGAGACAATGCGACGCCCATCAAGGAACGGGACTGGCATGCGCCAGGGAAAGGGTATATGCCATGAGGCGTATGAAGAGGAAATTATAAGCCAAGGAAAGGGGAAAACGAGTATCAAGGAAATGAGCCCACTTTTATCAGGAAATTGTTAACTGCGCAGGGAAGGGCGCACAATAAAACGGTAAAACGTGAACTAGATAATCAGCGAATATAAAGAGTAAAAGAAATAAACAGCAAAAAAGCTCTCCTTGTCGTCCTCATAATTAAAACAAAAAAAAAGACGTGAGCAGAAAAAAGCATGAACAACCCTACCTCAATGATCTCTGCTCATTATAATAACATAAGGAAAGGCTACCGAAGTATGACAATACAAGCAAACTCATTAAAAAAATTTTAAATGGAAATCTTCGTCCCGGTAGAGAAATGTTGCAAATAAAATATCGGATTTAAGAACGTGGACCACCCACTTCTTAAAAATAAAAAAGATGTGGACGGACTACGAACAGAAACCAAACAAGTTCAGCAGAATCAAAGTAGAATCCAAATTCTGCCGACAGTAGAAAAGTGAGGCAACCACAGCCAGAGAAAACTATAAAAAAAAAGAAAAAAAATCATCATAAAAATAATAATAATAAAAATATATATACATATATATATATATATATATATATATATATATATATATATATATATATATATATATACACGTACATACATACATGATAATAATAAGAAGAGATGAAGTACTCAATACGTAAAATAAATTTAAAATCCCAAGATAAAGTTGAAAATAAACCGTGCAGCGGCTTTGTCAAAGTAGTCGGTGTTCTAGCTGTTATAAAATACAGACAGAACGACGGCTGCTACTGAAAAAACCACAACACATTCGAAAATATAAATAGATGCAAAATTGCGGAAGTCACCAGTGCAAAAGATATTCAAAGAACAACCAAATTTAAATATCGGCCGCACTGAGGATATCCGACTAATAATCATACAGCTAAAACCTGTAAGTAGAAAAAGGTAATAAAATATAAAATAGCCAAAAAAGCAAAGTAGAAATATTAATCACAAACATTCTTACAATCGAGTAAAAACCATTGTGAGACGAAAAGAGATTGTTAAAAGGCAAGCATAAAAAATTATTGTAAAAGCTATAATTTGTGCAAGACACAACGCGTTATAAACAATTGCAAAGTAAAATAAAAGTACACGACTCCGTCAGTTGTTAAAACATTGAAAATTAACAAACACGAAATTAAATCTTAAAAAAAAAATAATAATAAATAAATACACGAAGTGGAATTTTTTTTTTTTTATCACGTTAGAATATTTTACTTCTATTTAGAGAAATAATGGTCATACCACCCCAAGCGACGAATAAATTATTAACGCTCATAAGAGCAACAATAAATTATAATTACAGATTTCTAATGATGGCGAGCTACGAAGTATCCACGCAGGAGATACCAGTTCAATTGGTAGCAGGGGCGTACTGGAAGGATCTGCCGGAGGCAATCACCTACGAAGCAACGATTCCACTCACCTACGAAGCTGACTGGGTATCCAGAGATGATGGAGATATAATAACAAGACCAGCAAGCAGTTGCAAGAACGATCAAATGAGGTGCAACATCAGTGCAAAACCAAATGACATGGGAAAGCTATACGATAAAACCTACAACCAAATAGACGAATCCTTAGATCCAAACTATTTCCTAGATATCGAAGTTGAAAGCGCAATAAAACGAGACAAACGTTCTGCATCCAATCCCCAAGAATTATCCTTTGAATCGCTCATGGAAATCTACGGACATGAACCAAGCAGAGAAGAAAAGAAGAATCAACGCAACAAGAGAGCGCTAGATTTTATTGGCGACGCCTTCAACTGCTGTTGTGGCGTCACGACAGAGACGAAAGTAAAACCGCTAGTAATGAACGAGAGATCACTCGAAAATACAGTAAGAATACTGAAAGCAGGAATGCACGCACAATACAAACACTTATCAGATATAAGTAGTAAATTCATAAAGTATGACAAAGAAGTGCAAGGAGCATTCACGGAACTAAATTATCACGTCAGAGAAATACGACAGTTAGCAGTAGAAATTAGAGGCGAAGTCACCGAGTTACAAAAATCAAAAGAAGAAACAATTGAATTATTATTAAACGACTTCGACAATTTAAAAAGAATTTTATATCTAACAAGATTAATGAGACAAAATGAAATATTACACGCCTGCCAACAAAGAAATATTCCAACAATATTATTGACACCAGCAATCTTAGCAGAAGATTTGGAGAGGTTGTCAACAAAATTAAATCAATATGGCCTGCAGTTAGCCATACCAGCAGAGGAATTGTCGCAATATTACCAACTACTAATTGTAGATTGCGGAATAAGCAAAGACAAAGTTGTAGTCCACGTAAAATTACCAGTAATTCAAGTACACAAAGAATGGAGGCTTGTGGAACTACTAACCACACCCTTCGCTTGGGAAAATGACACGTGCATTTTTATGCATGATGTAATGTATCTAGCAGTGAGCGATAAAGAAATGCGACCAATATCAGGAGCGGGCTTACATCAATGTAGACCATACCACGATAGACTATGTTATCTACCAAGGTTTTCATCGGACGCAGTGTACGGACCACAATGTGCCTTTAAAATGTATTCAGGCGCAACAGTCGAGGAAATTTCAAAAGAATGCGCATTTAGAT
Source organism: Nebria salina (assembly GCA_944039245.1). Classification (NCBI taxonomy): domain Eukaryota; kingdom Metazoa; phylum Arthropoda; class Insecta; order Coleoptera; family Carabidae; genus Nebria; species Nebria salina. The sequence continues at coordinate 7,862,568 of OX063271.1, forward strand.
GTTATAAAGCAACCTCAACGATAATATCGGAAGTGAGTTCTGACACATATGTGATTACACATCCGCAAAAGAATACCAAGATACGCTGTCCGAAGCAGATAATAGAAATCGATGATATATATATATATATATATATATATATATATATATATATATATATATATATATATATATATATATATATATAAAGGACAACCAGGAGCATTGCAAATTCAGTTACCTTGCAACTGCTCGTTGTACGTGAACGACGTTCAAACAATTCCAAGACGAATCCCAGACAACTTGGGTATATCCATGTAGCGAGAGCACAAACGATAAACGACGTAGATCTGCTAATATTAATCGAACTAAGCACACATTTGGTCATTACGGCCGTAACATTAGCTTACCTCGCATGGAAACTGCAGCAAAAATTAAAGAAAGACGGAATACAGTGCGAAAGACTTGTACATTGCTTTAAGAAGAAAGAAAAAGGTTACGCAGTAACAGACATCGAACAAGGAGTCAGCTTTGGATTGCTGACATTAGCCAGTGGAGAAAAAGTCCAAGTGAAGATAGAAAACAGCGGCGGTGTAGGACGGTCAAACCTAGGCACGGACACGTCAGAGCCTCGGTTGTAAGCGGCAGCCGACCCCTCAGTCAATGGGATCTCGCTGGAAGGTGATCGAATTCCTCCAAACACCCCAGCGTAGGAATCCGTCGGCCCATTGATTGCTACAGAAGAAACAAAGGTTAGTAAACTCAGTTATGGAGAAAAAATAAAATCAGTAATCGAATTAACGAAAAGTATAATAAATTCTTGTAATAAGCAAATAGTTCTTTGCAATTAGCCAAGCAAAATAATTATTCTTTAGACAATATGACCAGTAATATCTGATCAATATGAAAAGTCACATAAAGTCAACAAGTAAAATTTAGAAAAGCGTATCGACAAGCTGATTAAATTTTTTCAAAATAAATGAGATAGAACCACGTTTAAATGATAAAATTAAAAATATTAAACTGAATTAAAATAAATAATAAATGAATTTATATACGAATATAAAAAGTTAAATTGAATAGAATCAAGACATTGATAACGAAATAAATTATTACAAAGATATGCATAACGAAATATTGAATAAATAACATAGGTTAAAAAAACTCGAGGTTAGGCTCAGATTAAAATCACAACAACGGAAATATGATTAGCCATCCGGCCGGTATTAAAGGACAATCATAATAACGTTGAATAGGTCGAAGTTAAATAAAATAAATTTTATTATAAAAATAAATCCACGAGTTAGGGAATAAAATAGGGAAATAATAAAGAATAATTAAATGTAAATTATAGGATATTGCGAAATCCTGAGAGTTAATGTTGAAATAAAAGTAATTGAATAATAACGGAATAAATAAATAAAAATTGGTTATAATACCATTGTAGGGACTAGAGATAAATTTACATGGGGGTGTAAATTATATTACTTAGCAGATGTTAAAGCAAAGAAACAAGATTAAAAGCAGGAAATAATTAAATAAATAAAAATTAAAAACAAACTAATTAAAAGAAAAAATGATTACGAATCATTAAAATTTAAAAATTAAATTGCTATGACAAAGGACCATTCTATGGATAAAAATTAACAAAAAAGAATAATAATATTATAAAAAAATAAATAAATAAATAATAAATATAAATAAACAAATATTCACATATTGATAAACAATATTTTAAAATTAGAATAATAAAATATTAAAGGAAATATATTAATCAATAGAATTAATTAAATATTATAAAGCTGGAATAGTAATCAATAAGAATTAATTATAAGTTGTAGGAACAACACTCGTAGCATTAATGAAATGCATAAATAAAATAAAGTACAATAATTTTATCAATCAAGTATAATAATCTTATCAATAATTTTAAACACGCAACAAGTAATTAAGTTACAATTATAATTAGAGACAAAAATTTATTAATGTTAGCATAATATAAGGGAACAACTAGAATAGGAAACAATAATGTTAATTAATCAAGCAATGTACTGCATAAAGTAATAATAAATACGACAGGAACCAAATACTATAGGGAAACAGAAATAAGAAATTATATAAGAAAATACAATAAACACAAGAATTGTAAGCAGTGGTAAATACATTTACTCAAGGCAAGAGCCATCATATCATATTATCTTTATCTTATATTATTTTATATTATATTTGTTTTCGCAAGTTCTAAAATGCTTTATATTATATAATCATAAACTATATTAATTTTTATAATAATTTTTATTTTTGAAACATATTTGAAATATAGTAACCATATTTATAGACCGCTTGTTTTAATATTCAAGTACGGGATTAACCAGTGAAAAATAAATTTTCTCGTAGAGACTTTGTCACATTGTCACCAAGTCAGAAATTTTATATTCTGGTGAGGAAACGGAAATCAAAGTCAAAGAAATCGGACGTTACGCGTTTAGTCATATGTTCATACCGCGAACGGAATTTTTGGTTAAAATGGATTACAAATAAGGAATATAAGCTCTATAGAACCAAATATGGGTATACGGAACTTGGCTATACAGAACATTCGCCGAGTGCCGTTTAGATTATTCGCAAATACGGCATTAGGCTACAACGAAGTAATAGAAGAACTTGAAACAAGCGAATATAAAAACAACGAAATATATGTAATAACTGACGAGTCACAAGAAGTATTATGCGAACATAATATCAATAAACAATTAAATGAAAGCGAGAAAAATGAATTATTAGATTTGATAGACGAATACACGGATTTATACGCGTGGAATTCAAAACAGATCGGTTTAACAGATACAGCAGAACACGAAATAAATACAGGCGACGCACACCCTATTCATCAACGACCGTATAGGGTATATCACAAAGAAAGAGAAGTTATCCAAAATCAAGTCAAAGAAATGCTGGCAGATAATATTATCTGCCAGCATTTCTAATTATATAGACCATCCTACGGTGCATGGTCATCGCCAGTGGTATTAGTTAAAAAGAAAGATGACACATTGAGATTTTGTGTCGATTATAGAAAATTAAATGCCGTCACAAAAAAATGACGTCTACCCACTACCTGTTATCGAAGACATTTTGAGTTATATTGGAAACTCAAAATATTTTTCCAGTCTGGATTTGTTCATTGGATACTGGCAAATACCGGTAAAAGAAGAAGATAAAACAAAAACGACATTTATAACGCCAGACGGGCAGTACGAATTTAACGTACTTAGCTTTGGGCTGTGTTCAGCACCAGCCACGTTTCAAAGAATGGCAGATAGCGTATTTAAAGACATGAAATGGAAAGAAGTATTAATTTATTTAGACGACGTAATTATTTTTAGCGAAACATTCGCAGAGCACCTAATCAAGTTGAGGCACGTATTTGAACGCTTGCGGGAAGCAAAATTAACTTTAAAACCGTCAAAATGTACCTATATGCAAACAGAGATTGATCTGTTAGGATACCGAGTAACTAGCCAAGGACTTAATCCGGATGCAAAGAAAATCGAAGCTGTAGTAAATTTCCCAATCCCACAGAAAGTTAAAAAACTACAATGTTTTTTAGGACTCTGTAATTACTATGGGAAATTCATAGAAAATTTTGCAAAAATTGCTAGACCTTTAAATTTAATGACTAAAAAAGATGTTAAATTTAAAATTGAAGGAAATGCACTAGAGGCATTTAATGAACTTAAACATTAATTAACTACAACTCCCGTATTAGCTCATTTTGACCCAGCTAAAGAAATAGAAATTAGAGTAGACGCATCTGGAGAAGGGCTTGGCGCAGTGTTATTGCAATTAGACAAGGATGCTTCCCGTAGGTTGACAAAAGCCGAAGCAAACTATAGTACATCACAACAGGAATGTTTAGCATTCGTATATGATTTAGGACAGTGGCGCCCATACGTGTAGTGAAAGCCATTCAGAGTCGCAACAGATCACCATGCATTGTGCTGGCTGAAGTCAATTAGAGATCCGGTGAATAGATTGGCCAGATGGAGCTTGAAGATACAAGACTATCAATACTCAATCTTTCACAAAAGCGGAAAAGCACATATTGATGCAGATTGCCTATCGCGCAATCCACTACATATAGCGACGCTAGCAGACGAAGAAGCAACACTAGAGGTGGAGACATACATAGTTATCCCAACGGACATGAAAGAATTACAAGCTGAAGACGAAAATTTAAAAAAGTTGATTAAAGCAATAAAAGACGAGAATTACGGAAGTGCGTTATTGCAACGCAGAGCCAAAAATTACGAGATTAAAAATAATATTTTATTCAAACGTAACCCTAAATTAGACGGCGCGTCAGGATTATTAGTGATGCCTAAAGATTTAATCGGAGAAATCTTATACGCTAATCATAATGAACCATTAGCCGGACATTTAGGTTTTGCAAAAACATACGACAGAATAAGAACACGATATTATTGGGATAATATGCTAAATGACGTCAGTAAATATGTAAAAGGGTGCGCGGATTGTCAAGCAAGAAAAGGCGTAACAAACGTTAAGCCAGCGGGTATGCTACACCCGATACCGATCGGACAACCATTCGACAGAGTCGGAATTGACTTATTGGGGCCTTTTAGAAGAAGTAAGCGGGGAAAAACATTCGTAATAGTCGCAACAGAATACGCAACGCGCTGGGCAGAAACGCAAGCTTTACCCAGTGGCAAAGCCGAACCAGTGGCAAGATTCATCTTGGAAAGGATAATCTGTCGCCACGGTACGCCGCGTGTACTGTTAAGTGACAGAGGGAAAGTTTTTCAATCGCAGATGGTCACCGAACTATTGCGGTGCATGGGGTCTAATAGTCAATTCACGACAGCATACCATCCGCAAACCAACGGCTTAACCGAAAGGTTAAATAAAACCATCGCAAATATGTTATGCATGTATACAAACACAGCACGAAATGACTAGGACGAATACTTAGCCCACGTCACATTCGCTTATAATACGGCTAAACAAGACACGACTCAAATGTCACCGTTAAAATTTATTTACGGACGCGATCCGATACTACCTACGGAAGCTCAATTAAATGAGCCGATTGAGAATGAAGTAGTTATTAAAGCTAGGAAACAATTAGTAGAGATTAGGTAACAGGCCAAAGAGCGTATACAAAATAAACAGTTAAAAGATAAAGGTCGTTATGACAAAAAACACAGGACGGTTGAGTATAAGATAAGAGATAAGGTCGGAGTCCGCAATCCAGAAAGACATGTAGGCAAATGCGACAAATTATTGTGTAAATGGTTCGGACCGTACGAAGTCATAGAGAAAAAATCGGATGTAACATACATAGTTAAAAAAGGGAAAGGAAATAAAGTTAAATTCGAAGCAGTTCACGTCGAACGCATGAAACCGTATTTCGCGCAGTGGGAACCACGCAACGACAAAGAACGATATCAGTTGCGGCCTAGAAAGGTCGTTGAACGAAACAAAGCGGCAGGACCGCATTTAGCCCAATAGAAAAAAAACACACACACACACACACACACACACACGTAAATTAAACAATTTTTGATTAATTAACATATATTTATAAATATAATAATACAAACAGAAAATTACACATATATCTTAAAAAATAAAACCAATACAAATAAAAATAAATATATATATATATATATATATATATATATATATATATATATATATATATATATATATATATATATAGGCTAACCAAGAGAATTTGTGATGTAAACGAGTGATGTAAACGAGTGATGTAAACGAGTGATGTTAAACGAGTGATGTAAACGAGTGATGTTAAACGAGTGATATTGAGCGTATGAACCAATACCAAATGACGATTATAAAAATACATTAATAATTTTCTAGCGAGGAACAAGTGCAAAAGAGATGGGAAGAGAAGGTGGTGACCACGCTGGGGCTCACCCAGTGGATAATGGTTCGGGGGACCAGGATCCTGGCGGTGGCCCAGAACGAGACGGTATGGAACGAATTCCGGGAGAACCTGGTGGAGCGGACCATTAGACCACTGGTGAGGAGAGCACCGGACGACGTGCTGTTGATCACGGATGACGAGAAAATAACGGCAAGAGGAAAGTTGGCCCGTTATCAGAAGATGGGCGTGGAGAGTAGGGTTGTCCTGGCGGATCTACTGGTATGTAGCTTGGAGCTTCATACCACGGAGATCTTGATGGCCATGTCCCTAGCCACGTTGCGGGTGAGAGCGCTAAAAGAGCTCACCTCTCCCAGCAATGACGCGGGGAGAGAGCGAGTGGCTAATATCCTGGAGGCTCTCAACCGGGTAGCGGACCTGGACAGCCTCGAGGTGGCCAACGAGGAGCCGGAGGAGCAGCACGCCGTCCATCAATTCGTGGTTACCATGCCGACGATAGAACCAATTAACGGGGTGGAGGATGAACCAAGTAGCGAGCTGGAGGACAGCCAATCGGGCGGGCTCGCTACGGAGGACGTCTGGCCACAGAGGCCACCCACTCCCGCAAGCACAGGAATATCCAGGGCCGAGTCCATGGAGGACGAACAATGGATGGGCGAGGTGGCCCAGGACGTAGGGGCGATCACGACATGCCAGGAGGCGAGAGTAAAAGAAGAACACCTCCACTTGACGCAAGTGGAACAACCACAGAACCAGGCCTACCTACAACGAAGGAAGAAGACTGCGTACCTGAATAGACGGAGGAGAGTGCATGCACCTCCTCCTACAAGAGCACTTTCCGGAGAGAATTGTCGATGGGAAGGGCCTGCAAAACATCAGGTACGCGAGGTAGAAACTCCATGGGTTGGCCTGGGGGGATGGTAATGTTAACCACAGCCGGGGAATAGCGCGACTCCTCATGAAGATGGCGAGGGTGGACAGGGTGTTCTTGAAAGAAAACATCAACTCGCCCATCTATCGGTTCCTGAAGCATCGCTTCAGGGGCGAGATAGCATTTTTGCCACCAGAACCGGCATTTGGAGAGTCGCCCTCCCAGAGACAATGCGACGCCCATCAAGGAACGGGACTGGCATGCGCCAGGGAAAGGGTATATGCCATGAGGCGTATGAAGAGGAAATTATAAGCCAAGGAAAGGGGAAAACGAGTATCAAGGAAATGAGCCCACTTTTATCAGGAAATTGTTAACTGCGCAGGGAAGGGCGCACAATAAAACGGTAAAACGTGAACTAGATAATCAGCGAATATAAAGAGTAAAAGAAATAAACAGCAAAAAAGCTCTCCTTGTCGTCCTCATAATTAAAACAAAAAAAAAGACGTGAGCAGAAAAAAGCATGAACAACCCTACCTCGATGATCTCTGCTCATTATAATAACATAAGGAAAGGCTACCGAAGTATGACAATACAAGCAAACTCATTAAAAAAATTTTAAATGGAAATCTTCGTCCCGGTAGAGAAATGTTGCAAATAAAATATCGGATTTAAGAACGTGGACCACCCACTTCTTAAAAATAAAAAAGATGTGGACGGACTACGAACAGAAACCAAACAAGTTCAGCAGAATCAAAGTAGAATCCAAATTCTACCGACAGTAGAAAAGTGAGGCAACCACAGCCAGAGAAAACTATAAAAAAAAAAGAAAAAAAATCATCATAAAAATAATAATAATAAAAATATATATACATATATATATATATATATATATATATATATATATATATATATATATATATATATATATATATATATATATACACGTACATACATACATGATAATAATAAGAAGAGATGAAGTACTCAATACGTAAAATAAATTTAAAATCCCAAGATAAAGTTGAAAATAAACCGTGCAGCGGCTTTGTCAAAGTAGTCGGTGTTCTAGCTGTTATAAAATACAGACAGAACGACGGCTGCTACTGAAAAAACCACAACACATTCGAAAATATAAATAGATGCAAAATTGCGGAAGTCACCAGTGCAAAAGATATTCAAAGAACAACCAAATTTAAATATCGGCCGCACTGAGGATATCCGACTAATAATCATACAGCTAAAACCTGTAAGTAGAAAAAGGTAATAAAATATAAAATAGCCAAAAAAGCAAAGTAGAAATATTAATCACAAACATTCTTACAATCGAGTAAAAACCATTGTGAGACGAAAAGAGATTGTTAAAAGGCAAGCATAAAAAATTATTGTAAAAGCTATAATTTGTGCAAGACACAACGCGTTATAAACAATTGCAAAGTAAAATAAAAGTACACGACTCCGTCAGTTGTTAAAACATTGAAAATTAACAAACACGAAATTAAATCTTAAAAAAAAAATAATAATAAATAAATACACGAAGTGGAATTTTTTTTTTTTTTATCACGTTAGAATATTTTACTTCTATTTAGAGAAATAATGGTCATACCACCCCAAGCGACGAATAAATTATTAACGCTCATAAGAGCAACAATAAATTATAATTACAGATTTCTAATGATGGCGAGCTACGAAGTATCCACGCAGGAGATACCAGTTCAATTGGTAGCAGGGGCGTACTGGAAGGATCTGCCGGAGGCAATCACCTACGAAGCAACGATTCCACTCACCTACGAAGCTGACTGGGTATCCAGAGATGATGGAGATATAATAACAAGACCAGCAAGCAGTTGCAAGAACGATCAAATGAGGTGCAACATCAGTGCAAAACCAAATGACATGGGAAAGCTATACGATAAAACCTACAACCAAATAGACGAATCCTTAGATCCAAACTATTTCCTAGATATCGAAGTTGAAAGCGCAATAAAACGAGACAAACGTTCTGCATCCAATCCCCAAGAATTATCCTTTGAATCGCTCATGGAAATCTACGGACATGAACCAAGCAGAGAAGAAAAGAAGAATCAACGCAACAAGAGAGCGCTAGATTTTATTGGCGACGCCTTCAACTGCTGTTGTGGCGTCACGACAGAGACGAAAGTAAAACCGCTAGTAATGAACGAGAGATCACTCGAAAATACAGTAAGAATACTGAAAGCAGGAATGCACGCACAATACAAACACTTATCAGATATAAGTAGTAAATTCATAAAGTATGACAAAGAAGTGCAAGGAGCATTCACGGAACTAAATTATCACGTCAGAGAAATACGACAGTTAGCAGTAGAAATTAGAGGCGAAGTCACCGAGTTACAAAAATCAAAAGAAGAAACAATTGAATTATTATTAAACGACTTCGACAATTTAAAAAGAATTTTATATCTAACAAGATTAATGAGACAAAATGAAATATTACACGCCTGCCAACAAAGAAATATTCCAACAATATTATTGACACCAGCAATCTTAGCAGAAGATTTGGAGAGGTTGTCAACAAAATTAAATCAATATGGCCTGCAGTTAGCCATACCAGCAGAGGAATTGTCGCAATATTACCAACTACTAATTGTAGATTGCGGAATAAGCAAAGACAAAGTTGTAGTCCACGTAAAATTACCAGTAATTCAAGTACACAAAGAATGGAGGCTTGTGGAACTACTAACCACACCCTTCGCTTGGGAAAATGACACGTGCATTTTTATGCATGATGTAATGTATCTAGCAGTGAGCGATAAAGAAATGCGACCAATATCAGGAGCGGGCTTACATCAATGTAGACCATACCACGATAGACTATGTTATCTACCAAGGTTTTCATCGGACGCAGTGTACGGACCACAATGTGCCTTTAAAATGTATTCAGGCGCAACAGTCGAGGAAATTTCAAAAGAATGCGCATTTAGATGTTATAAAGCAACCTCAACGATAATATCGGAAGTGAGTTCTGACACATATGTGATTACACATCCGCAAAAGAATACCAAGATACGCTGTCCGAAGCAGATAATAGAAATCGATGATATATATATATATATATATATATATATATATATATATATATATATATATATAAAGGACAACCAGGAGCATTGCAAATTCAGTTACCTTGCAACTGCTCGTTGTACGTGAACGACGTTCAAACAATTCCAAGACGAATCCCAGACAACTTGGGTATATCCATGTAGCGAGAGCACAAACGATCAACGAGGTAGATCTGCTAATATTAATCGAACTAAGCACACATTTGGTCATTACGGCCGTAACATTAGCTTACCTCGCATGGAAACTGCAGCAAAAATTAAAGAAAGACGGAATACAGTGCGAAAGACTTGTACATTGCTTTAAGAAGAAAGAAAAAGGTTACGCAGTAACAGACATCGAACAAGGAGTCAGCTTTGGATTGCTGACATTAGCCAGTGGAGAAAAAGTACAAGTGAAGATAGAAAACAGCGGCGGTGTAGGACGGTCAAACCTAGGCACGGACACGTCAGAGCCTCGGTTGTAAGCGGCAGCCGACCCCTCAGTCAATGGGATCTCGCTGGAAGGTGATCGAATTCCTCCAAACACCCCAGCGTAGGAATCCGTCGGCCCATTGATTGCTACAGAAGAAACAAAGGTTAGTAAACTCAGTTATGGAGAAAAAATAAAATCAGTAATCGAATTAACGAAAAGTATAATAAATTCTTGTAATAAGCAAATAGTTCTTTGCAATTAGCCAAGCAAAATAATTATTCTTTAGACAATATGACCAGTAATATCTGATCAATATGAAAAGTCACATAAAGTCAACAAGTAAAATTTAGAAAAGCGTATCGACAAGCTGATTAAATTTTTTCAAAATAAATGAGATAGAACCACGTTTAAATGATAAAATTAAAAATATTAAACTGAATTAAAATAAATAATAAATGAATTTATATACGAATATAAAAAGTTAAATTGAATAGAATCAAGACATTGATAACGAAATAAATTATTACAAAGATATGCATAAAGAAATATTGAATAAATAACATAGGTTAAAAAAACTCGAGGTTAGGCTCAGATTAAAATCACAACAACGGAAATATGATTAGCCATCCGGCCGGTATTAAAGGACAATCATAATAACGTTGAATAGGTCGAAGTTAAATAAAATAAATTTTATTATAAAAATAAATCCACGAGTTAGGGAATAAAATAGGGAAATAATAAAGAATAATTAAATGTAAATTATAGGATATTGCGAAATCCTGAGAGTTAATGTTGAAATAAAAGTAATTGAATAATAACGGAATAAATAAATAAAAATTGGTTATAATACCATTGTAGGGACTAGAGATAAATTTACATGGGGGTGTAAATTATATTACTTAGCAGATGTTAAAGCAAAGAAACAAGATTAAAAGCAGGAAATAATTAAATAAATAAAAATTAAAAACAAACTAATTAAAAGAAAAAATGATTACGAATCATTAAAATTTAAAAATTAAATTGCTATGACAAAGGACCATTCTATGGATAAAAATTAACAAAAAAGAATAATAATATTATAAAAAAATAAATAAATAAATAATAAATATAAATAAACAAATATTCACATATTGATAAACAATATTTTAAAATTAGAATAATAAAATATTAAAGGAAATATATTAATCAATAGAATTAATTAAATATTATAAAGCTGGAATAGTAATCAATAAGAATTAATTATAAGTTGTAGGAACAACACTCGTAGCATTAATGAAATGCATAAATAAAATAAAGTACAATAATTTTATCAATCAAGTATAATAATCTTATCAATAATTTTAAACACGCAACAAGTAATTAAGTTACAATTATAATTAGAGACAAAAATTTATTAATGTTAGCATAATATAAGGGAACAACTAGAATAGGAAACAATAATGTTAATTAATCAAGCAATGTACTGCATAAAGTAATAATAAATACGACAGGAACCAAATACTATAGGGAAACAGAAATAAGAAATTATATAAGAAAATACAATAAACACAAGAATTGTAAGCAGTGGTAAATACATTTACTCAAGGCAAGAGCCATCATATCATATTATCTTTATCTTATATTATTTTATATTATATTTGTTTTCGCAAGTTCTAAAATGCTTTATATTATATAATCATAAACTATATTAATTTTTATAATAATTTTTATTTTTGAAACATATTTGAAATATTGTAACCATATTTATAGACCGCTTGTTTTAATATTCAAGTACGGGATTAACCAGTGAAAAATAAATTTTCTCGTAGAGACTTTGTCACATTGTCACCAAGTCAGAAATTTTATATTCTGGTGAGGAAACGGAAATCAAAGTCAAAGAAATCGGACGTTACGCGTTTAGTCATATGTTCATACCGCGAACGGAATTTTTGGTTAAAATGGATTACAAATAAGGAATATAAGCTCTATAGAACCAAATATGGGTATACGGAACTTGGCTATACAGAACATTCGCCGAGTGCCGTTTAGATTATTCGCAAATACGGCATTAGGCTACAACGAAGTAATAGAAGAACTTGAAACAAGCGAATATAAAAACAACGAAATATATGTAATAACTGACGAGTCACAAGAAGTATTATGCGAACATAATATCAATAAACAATTAAATGAAAGCGAGAAAAATGAATTATTAGATTTGATAGACGAATACACGGATTTATACGCGTGGAATTCAAAACAGATCGGTTTAACAGATACAGCAGAACACGAAATAAATACAGGCGACGCACACCCTATTCATCAACGACCGTATAGGGTATATCACAAAGAAAGAGAAGTTATCCAAAATCAAGTCAAAGAAATGCTGGCAGATAATATTATCTGCCAGCATTTCTAATTATATAGACCATCCTACGGTGCATGGTCATCGCCAGTGGTATTAGTTAAAAAGAAAGATGACACATTGAGATTTTGTGTCGATTATAGAAAATTAAATGCCGTCACAAAAAAATGACGTCTACCCACTACCTGTTATCGAAGACATTTTGAGTTATATTGGAAACTCAAAATATTTTTCCAGTCTGGATTTGTTCATTGGATACTGGCAAATACCGGTAAAAGAAGAAGATAAAACAAAAACGACATTTATAACGCCAGACGGGCAGTACGAATTTAACGTACTTAGCTTTGGGCTGTGTTCAGCACCAGCCACGTTTCAAAGAATGGCAGATAGCGTATTTAAAGACATGAAATGGAAAGAAGTATTAATTTATTTAGACGACGTAATTATTTTTAGCGAAACATTCGCAGAGCACCTAATCAAGTTGAGGCACGTATTTGAACGCTTGCGGGAAGCAAAATTAACTTTAAAACCGTCAAAATGTACCTATATGCAAACAGAGATTGATCTGTTAGGATACCGAGTAACTAGCCAAGGACTTAATCCGGATGCAAAGAAAATCGAAGCTGTAGTAAATTTCCCAATCCCACAGAAAGTTAAAAAACTACAATGTTTTTTAGGACTCTGTAATTACTATGGGAAATTCATAGAAAATTTTGCAAAAATTGCTAGACCTTTAAATTTAATGACTAAAAAAGATGTTAAATTTAAAATTGAAGGAAATGCACTAGAGGCATTTAATGAACTTAAACATTAATTAACTACAACTCCCGTATTAGCTCATTTTGACCCAGCTAAAGAAATAGAAATTAGAGTAGACGCATCTGGAGAAGGGCTTGGCGCAGTGTTATTGCAATTAGACAAGGATGCTTCCCGTAGGTTGACAAAAGCCGAAGCAAACTATAGTACATCACAACAGGAATGTTTAGCATTCGTATATGATTTAGGACAGTGGCGCCCATACGTGTAGTGAAAGCCATTCAGAGTCGCAACAGATCACCATGCATTGTGCTGGCTGAAGTCAATTAGAGATCCGGTGAATAGATTGGCCAGATGGAGCTTGAAGATACAAGACTATCAATACTCAATCTTTCACAAAAGCGGAAAAGCACATATTGATGCAGATTGCCTATCGCGCAATCCACTACATATAGCGACGCTAGCAGACGAAGAAGCAACACTAGAGGTGGAGACATACATAGTTATCCCAACGGACATGAAAGAATTACAAGCTGAAGACGAAAATTTAAAAAAGTTGATTAAAGCAATAAAAGACGAGAATTACGGAAGTGCGTTATTGCAACGCAGAGCCAAAAATTACGAGATTAAAAATAATATTTTATTCAAACGTAACCCTAAATTAGACGGCGCGTCAGGATTATTAGTGATGCCTAAAGATTTAATCGGAGAAATCTTATACGCTAATCATAATGAACCATTAGCCGGACATTTAGGTTTTGCAAAAACATACGACAGAATAAGAACACGATATTATTGGGATAATATGCTAAATGACGTCAGTAAATATGTAAAAGGGTGCGCGGATTGTCAAGCAAGAAAAGGCGTAACAAACGTTAAGCCAGCGGGTATGCTACACCCGATACCGATCGGACAACCATTCGACAGAGTCGGAATTGACTTATTGGGGCCTTTTAGAAGAAGTAAGCGGGGAAAAACATTCGTAATAGTCGCAACAGAATACGCAACGCGCTGGGCAGAAACGCAAGCTTTACCCAGTGGCAAAGCCGAACCAGTGGCAAGATTCATCTTGGAAAGGATAATCTGTCGCCACGGTACGCCGCGTGTACTGTTAAGTGACAGAGGGAAAGTTTTTCAATCGCAGATGGTCACCGAACTATTGCGGTGCATGGGGTCTAATAGTCAATTCACGACAGCATACCATCCGCAAACCAACGGCTTAACCGAAAGGTTAAATAAAACCATCGCAAATATGTTATGCATGTATACAAACACAGCACGAAATGACTAGGACGAATACTTAGCCCACGTCACATTCGCTTATAATACGGCTAAACAAGACACGACTCAAATGTCACCGTTAAAATTTATTTACGGACGCGATCCGATACTACCTACGGAAGCTCAATTAAATGAGCCGATTGAGAATGAAGTAGTTATTAAAGCTAGGAAACAATTAGTAGAGATTAGGTAACAGGCCAAAGAGCGTATACAAAATAAACAGTTAAAAGATAAAGGTCGTTTATGACAAAAAACACAGGACGGTTGAGTATAAGATAAGAGATAAGGTCGGAGTCCGCAATCCAGAAAGACATGTAGGCAAATGCGACAAATTATTGTGTAAATGGTTCGGACCGTACGAAGTCATAGAGAAAAAATCGGATGTAACATACATAGTTAAAAAAGGGAAAGGAAATAAAGTTAAATTCGAAGCAGTTCACGTCGAACGCATGAAACCGTATTTCGCGCAGTGGGAACCACGCAACGACAAAGAACGATATCAGTTGCGGCCTAGAAAGGTCGTTGAACGAAACAAAGCGGCAGGACCGCATTTAGCCCAATAGAAAAAAAACACATACACACACACACACACACGTAAATTAAACATTTTTTGATTAATTAACATATATTTATAAATATAATAATACAAACAGAAAATTACACATATATCTTAAAAAATAAAACCAATACAAATAAAAATAAATATATATATATATATATATATATATATATATATATATATATATATATATATATATATAGGCTAACCAAGAGAATTTGTGATGTAAACGAGTGATGTAAACGAGTGATGTTAAACGAGTGATGTAAACGAGTGATGTTAAACGAGTGATATTGAGCGTATGAACCAATACCAAATGACGATTATAAAAATACATTAATAATTTTCTAGCGAGGAACAAGTGCAAAAGAGATGGGAAGAGAAGGTGGTGACCACGCTGGGGCTCACCCAATGGATAATGGTTCGGGGGACCAGGATCCTGGCGGTGGCCCAGAACGAGACGGTATGGAACGAATTCCGGGAGAACCTGGTGGAGCGGACCATTAGACCACTGGTGAGGAGAGCACCGGACGACGTGCTGTTGATCACGGATGACGAGAAAATAACGGCAAGAGGAAAGTTGGCCCGTTATCAGAAGATGGGCGTGGAGAGTAGGGTCGTCCTGGCGGATCTACTGGTATGTAGCTTGGAGCTTCATACCACGGAGATCTTGATGGCCATGTCCCTAGCCACGTTGCGGGTGAGAGCACTAAAAGAGCTCACCTCTCCCAGCAATGACGCGGGGAGAGAGCGAGTGGCTAATATCCTGGAGGCTCTCAACCGGGTAGCGGACCTGGACAGCCTCGAGGTGGCCAACGAGGAGCCGGAGGAGCAGCACGCCGTCCATCAATTCGTGGTTACCATGCCGACGATAGAACCAATTAACGGGGTGGAGGATGAACCAAGTAGCGAGCTGGAGGACAGCCAATCGGGCGGGCTCGCTACGGAGGACGTCTGGCCACAGAGGCCACCCACTCCCACAAGCACAGGAATATCCAGGGCCGAGTCCATGGAGGACGAACAATGGATGGGCGAGGTGGCCCAGGACGTAGGGGCGATCACGACATGCCAGGAGGCGAGAGTAAAAGAAGAACACCTCCACTTGACGCAAGTGGAACAACCACAGAACCAGGCCTACCTACAACGAAGGAAGAAGACTGCGTACCTGAATAGACGGAGGAGAGTGCATGCACCTCCTCCTACAAGAGCACTTTCCGGAGAGAATTGTCGATGGGAAGGGCCTGCAAAACATCAGGTACGCGAGGTAGAAACTCCATGGGTTGGCCTGGGGGGATGGTAATGTTAACCACAGCCGGGGAATAGAGCGACTCCTCATGAAGATGGCGAGGGTGGACAGGGTGTTCTTGAAAGAAAACATCAACTCGCCCATCTATCGGTTCCTGAAGCATCGCTTCAGGGGCGAGATAGCATTTTTGCCACCAGAACCGGCATTTGGAGAGTCGCCCTCGCAGAGACAATGCGACGCCCATCAAGGAACGGGACTGGCATGCGCCAGGGAAAGGGTATATGCCATGAGGCGTATGAAGAGGAAATTATAAGCCAAGGAAAGGGGAAAACGAGTATCAAGGAAATGAGCCCACTTTTATCAGGAAATTGTTAACTGCGCAGGGAAGGGCGCACAATAAAACGGTAAAACGTGAACTAGATAATCAGCGAATATAAAGAGTAAAAGAAATAAACAGCAAAAAAGCTCTCCTTGTCGTCCTCATAATTAAAACAAAAAAAAAGACGTGAGCAGAAAAAAGCATGAACAACCCTACCTCGATGATCTCTGCTCATTATAATAACATAAGGAAAGGCTACCGAAGTATGACAATACAAGCAAACTCATTAAAAAAATTTTAAATGGAAATCTTCGTCCCGGTAGAGAAATGTTGCAAATAAAATATCGGATTTAAGAACGTGGACCACCCACTTCTTAAAAATAAAAAAGATGTGGACGGACTACGAACAGAAACCAAACAAGTTCAGCAGAATCAAAGTAGAATCCAAATTCTACCGACAGTAGAAAAGTGAGGCAACCACAGCCAGAGAAAACTATAAAAAAAAAAGAAAAAAAATCATCATAAAAATAATAATAATAAAAATATATATACATATATATATATATATATATATATATATATATATATATATATATATATATATATATATATATATATATATATATATATATACACGTACATACATACATGATAATAATAAGAAGAGATGAAGTACTCAATACGTAAAATAAATTTAAAATCCCAAGATAAAGTTGAAAATAAACCGTGCAGCGGCTTTGTCAAAGTAGTCGGTGTTCTAGCTGTTATAAAATACAGACAGAACGACGGCTGCTACTGAAAAAACCACAACACATTCGAAAATATAAATAGATGCAAAATTGCGGAAGTCACCAGTGCAAAAGATATTCAAAGAACAACCAAATTTAAATATCGGCCGCACTGAGGATATCCGACTAATAATCATACAGCTAAAACCTGTAAGTAGAAAAAGGTAATAAAATATAAAATAGCCAAAAAAGCAAAGTAGAAATATTAATCACAAACATTCTTACAATCGAGTAAAAACCATTGTGAGACGAAAAGAGATTGTTAAAAGGCAAGCATAAAAAATTATTGTAAAAGCTATAATTTGTGCAAGACACAACGCGTTATAAACAATTGCAAAGTAAAATAAAAGTACACGACTCCGTCAGTTGTTAAAACATTGAAAATTAACAAACACGAAATTAAATCTTAAAAAAAAAATAATAATAAATAAATACACGAAGTGGAATTTTTTTTTTTTTATCACGTTAGAATATTTTACTTCTATTTAGAGAAATAATGGTCATACCACCCCAAGCGACGAATAAATTATTAACGCTCATAAGAGCAACAATAAATTATAATTACAGATTTCTAATGATGGCGAGCTACGAAGTATCCACGCAGGAGATACCAGTTCAATTGGTAGCAGGGGCGTACTGGAAGGATCTGCCGGAGGCAATCACCTACGAAGCAACGATTCCACTCACCTACGAAGCTGACTGGGTATCCAGAGATGATGGAGATATAATAACAAGACCAGCAAGCAGTTGCAAGAACGATCAAATGAGGTGCAACATCAGTGCAAAACCAAATGACATGGGAAAGCTATACGATAAAACCTACAACCAAATAGACGAATCCTTAGATCCAAACTATTTCCTAGATATCGAAGTTGAAAGCGCAATAAAACGAGACAAACGTTCTGCATCCAATCCCCAAGAATTATCCTTTGAATCGCTCATGGAAATCTACGGACATGAACCAAGCAGAGAAGAAAAGAAGAATCAACGCAACAAGAGAGCGCTAGATTTTATTGGCGACGCCTTCAACTGCTGTTGTGGCGTCACGACAGAGACGAAAGTAAAACCGCTAGTAATGAACGAGAGATCACTCGAAAATACAGTAAGAATACTGAAAGCAGGAATGCACGCACAATACAAACACTTATCAGATATAAGTAGTAAATTCATAAAGTATGACAAAGAAGTGCAAGGAGCATTCACGGAACTAAATTATCACGTCAGAGAAATACGACAGTTAGCAGTAGAAATTAGAGGCGAAGTCACCGAGTTACAAAAATCAAAAGAAGAAACAATTGAATTATTATTAAACGACTTCGACAATTTAAAAAGAATTTTATATCTAACAAGATTAATGAGACAAAATGAAATATTACACGCCTGCCAACAAAGAAATATTCCAACAATATTATTGACACCAGCAATCTTAGCAGAAGATTTGGAGAGGTTGTCAACAAAATTAAATCAATATGGCCTGCAGTTAGCCATACCAGCAGAGGAATTGTCGCAATATTACCAACTACTAATTGTAGATTGCGGAATAAGCAAAGACAAAGTTGTAGTCCACGTAAAATTACCAGTAATTCAAGTACACAAAGAATGGAGGCTTGTGGAACTACTAACCACACCCTTCGCTTGGGAAAATGACACGTGCATTTTTATGCATGATGTAATGTATCTAGCAGTGAGCGATAAAGAAATGCGACCAATATCAGGAGCGGGCTTACATCAATGTAGACCATACCACGATAGACTATGTTATCTACCAAGGTTTTCATCGGACGCAGTGTACGGACCACAATGTGCCTTTAAAATGTATTCAGGCGCAACAGTCGAGGAAATTTCAAAAGAATGCGCATTTAGATGTTATAAAGCAACCTCAACGATAATATCGGAAGTGAGTTCTGACACATATGTGATTACACATCCGCAAAAGAATACCAAGATACGCTGTCCGAAGCAGATAATAGAAATCGATGATATATATATATATATATATATATATATATATATATATATATATATATATATATATATATAAAGGACAACCAGGAGCATTGCAAATTCAGTTACCTTGCAACTGCTCGTTGTACGTGAACGACGTTCAAACAATTCCAAGACGAATCCCAGACAACTTGGGTATATCCATGTAGCGAGAGCACAAACGATAAACGACGTAGATCTGCTAATATTAATCGAACTAAGCACACATTTGGTCATTACGGCCGTAACATTAGCTTACCTCGCATGGAAACTGCAGCAAAAATTAAAGAAAGACGGAATACAGTGCGAAAGACTTGTACATTGCTTTAAGAAGAAAGAAAAAGGTTACGCAGTAACAGACATCGAACAAGGAGTCAGCTTTGGATTGCTGACATTAGCCAGTGGAGAAAAAGTCCAAGTGAAGATAGAAAACAGCGGCGGTGTAGGACGGTCAAACCTAGGCACGGACACGTCAGAGCCTCGGTTGTAAGCGGCAGCCGACCCCTCAGTCAATGGGATCTCGCTGGAAGGTGATCGAATTCCTCCAAACACCCCAGCGTAGGAATCCGTCGGCCCATTGATTGCTACAGAAGAAACAAAGGTTAGTAAACTCAGTTATGGAGAAAAAATAAAATCAGTAATCGAATTAACGAAAAGTATAATAAATTCTTGTAATAAGCAAATAGTTCTTTGCAATTAGCCAAGCAAAATAATTATTCTTTAGACAATATGACCAGTAATATCTGATCAATATGAAAAGTCACATAAAGTCAACAAGTAAAATTTAGAAAAGCGTATCGACAAGCTGATTAAATTTTTTCAAAATAAATGAGATAGAACCACGTTTAAATGATAAAATTAAAAATATTAAACTGAATTAAAATAAATAATAAATGAATTTATATACGAATATAAAAAGTTAAATTGAATAGAATCAAGACATTGATAACGAAATAAATTATTACAAAGATATGCATAACGAAATATTGAATAAATAACATAGGTTAAAAAAACTCGAGGTTAGGCTCAGATTAAAATCACAACAACGGAAATATGATTAGCCATCCGGCCGGTATTAAAGGACAATCATAATAACGTTGAATAGGTCGAAGTTAAATAAAATAAATTTTATTATAAAAATAAATCCACGAGTTAGGGAATAAAATAGGGAAATAATAAAGAATAATTAAATGTAAATTATAGGATATTGCGAAATCCTGAGAGTTAATGTTGAAATAAAAGTAATTGAATAATAACGGAATAAATAAATAAAAATTGGTTATAATACCATTGTAGGGACTAGAGATAAATTTACATGGGGGTGTAAATTATATTACTTAGCAGATGTTAAAGCAAAGAAACAAGATTAAAAGCAGGAAATAATTAAATAAATAAAAATTAAAAACAAACTAATTAAAAGAAAAAATGATTACGAATCATTAAAATTTAAAAATTAAATTGCTATGACAAAGGACCATTCTATGGATAAAAATTAACAAAAAAGAATAATAATATTATAAAAAAATAAATAAATAAATAATAAATATAATTAAACAAATATTCACATATTGATAAACAATATTTTAAAATTAGAATAATAAAATATTAAAGGAAATATATTAATCAATAGAATTAATTAAATATTATAAAGCTGGAATAGTAATCAATAAGAATTAATTATAAGTTGTAGGAACAACACTCGTAGCATTAATGAAATGCATAAATAAAATAAAGTACAATAATTTTATCAATCAAGTATAATAATCTTATCAATAATTTTAAACACGCAACAAGTAATTAAGTTACAATTATAATTAGAGACAAAAATTTATTAATGTTAGCATAATATAAGGGAACAACTAGAATAGGAAACAATAATGTTAATTAATCAAGCAATGTACTGCATAAAGTAATAATAAATACGACAGGAACCAAATACTATAGGGAAACAGAAATAAGAAATTATATAAGAAAATACAATAAACACAAGAATTGTAAGCAGTGGTAAATACATTTACTCAAGGCAAGAGCCATCATATCATATTATCTTTATCTTATATTATTTTATATTATATTTGTTTTCGCAAGTTCTAAAATGCTTTATATTATATAATCATAAACTATATTAATTTTTATAATAATTTTTATTTTTGAAACATATTTGAAATATTGTAACCATATTTATAGACCGCTTGTTTTAATATTCAAGTACGGGATTAACCAGTGAAAAATAAATTTTCTCGTAGAGACTTTGTCACATTGTCACCAAGTCAGAAATTTTATATTCTGGTGAGGAAACGGAAATCAAAGTCAAAGAAATCGGACGTTACGCGTTTAGTCATATGTTCATACCGCGAACGGAATTTTTGGTTAAAATGGATTACAAATAAGGAATATAAGCTCTATAGAACCAAATATGGGTATACGGAACTTGGCTATACAGAACATTCGCCGAGTGCCGTTTAGATTATTCGCAAATACGGCATTAGGCTACAACGAAGTAATAGAAGAACTTGAAACAAGCGAATATAAAAACAACGAAATATATGTAATAACTGACGAGTCACAAGAAGTATTATGCGAACATAATATCAATAAACAATTAAATGAAAGCGAGAAAAATGAATTATTAGATTTGATAGACGAATACACGGATTTATACGCGTGGAATTCAAAACAGATCGGTTTAACAGATACAGCAGAACACGAAATAAATACAGGCGACGCACACCCTATTCATCAACGACCGTATAGGGTATATCACAAAGAAAGAGAAGTTATCCAAAATCAAGTCAAAGAAATGCTGGCAGATAATATTATCTGCCAGCATTTCTAATTATATAGACCATCCTACGGTGCATGGTCATCGCCAGTGGTATTAGTTAAAAAGAAAGATGACACATTGAGATTTTGTGTCGATTATAGAAAATTAAATGCCGTCACAAAAAAATGACGTCTACCCACTACCTGTTATCGAAGACATTTTGAGTTATATTGGAAACTCAAAATATTTTTCCAGTCTGGATTTGTTCATTGGATACTGGCAAATACCGGTAAAAGAAGAAGATAAAACAAAAACGACATTTATAACGCCAGACGGGCAGTACGAATTTAACGTACTTAGCTTTGGGCTGTGTTCAGCACCAGCCACGTTTCAAAGAATGGCAGATAGCGTATTTAAAGACATGAAATGGAAAGAAGTATTAATTTATTTAGACGACGTAATTATTTTTAGCGAAACATTCGCAGAGCACCTAATCAAGTTGAGGCACGTATTTGAACGCTTGCGGGAAGCAAAATTAACTTTAAAACCGTCAAAATGTACCTATATGCAAACAGAGATTGATCTGTTAGGATACCGAGTAACTAGCCAAGGACTTAATCCGGATGCAAAGAAAATCGAAGCTGTAGTAAATTTCCCAATCCCACAGAAAGTTAAAAAACTACAATGTTTTTTAGGACTCTGTAATTACTATGGGAAATTCATAGAAAATTTTGCAAAAATTGCTAGACCTTTAAATTTAATGACTAAAAAAGATGTTAAATTTAAAATTGAAGGAAATGCACTAGAGGCATTTAATGAACTTAAACATTAATTAACTACAACTCCCGTATTAGCTCATTTTGACCCAGCTAAAGAAATAGAAATTAGAGTAGACGCATCTGGAGAAGGGCTTGGCGCAGTGTTATTGCAATTAGACAAGGATGCTTCCCGTAGGTTGACAAAAGCCGAAGCAAACTATAGTACATCACAACAGGAATGTTTAGCATTCGTATATGATTTAGGACAGTGGCGCCCATACGTGTAGTGAAAGCCATTCAGAGTCGCAACAGATCACCATGCATTGTGCTGGCTGAAGTCAATTAGAGATCCGGTGAATAGATTGGCCAGATGGAGCTTGAAGATACAAGACTATCAATACTCAATCTTTCACAAAAGCGGAAAAGCACATATTGATGCAGATTGCCTATCGCGCAATCCACTACATATAGCGACGCTAGCAGACGAAGAAGCAACACTAGAGGTGGAGACATACATAGTTATCCCAACGGACATGAAAGAATTACAAGCTGAAGACGAAAATTTAAAAAAGTTGATTAAAGCAATAAAAGACGAGAATTACGGAAGTGCGTTATTGCAACGCAGAGCCAAAAATTACGAGATTAAAAATAATATTTTATTCAAACGTAACCCTAAATTAGACGGCGCGTCAGGATTATTAGTGATGCCTAAAGATTTAATCGGAGAAATCTTATACGCTAATCATAATGAACCATTAGCCGGACATTTAGGTTTTGCAAAAACATACGACAGAATAAGAACACGATATTATTGGGATAATATGCTAAATGACGTCAGTAAATATGTAAAAGGGTGCGCGGATTGTCAAGCAAGAAAAGGCGTAACAAACGTTAAGCCAGCGGGTATGCTACACCCGATACCGATCGGACAACCATTCGACAGAGTCGGAATTGACTTATTGGGGCCTTTTAGAAGAAGTAAGCGGGGAAAAACATTCGTAATAGTCGCAACAGAATACGCAACGCGCTGGGCAGAAACGCAAGCTTTACCCAGTGGCAAAGCCGAACCAGTGGCAAGATTCATCTTGGAAAGGATAATCTGTCGCCACGGTACGCCGCGTGTACTGTTAAGTGACAGAGGGAAAGTTTTTCAATCGCAGATGGTCACCGAACTATTGCGGTGCATGGGGTCTAATAGTCAATTCACGACAGCATACCATCCGCAAACCAACGGCTTAACCGAAAGGTTAAATAAAACCATCGCAAATATGTTATGCATGTATACAAACACAGCACGAAATGACTAGGACGAATACTTAGCCCACGTCACATTCGCTTATAATACGGCTAAACAAGACACGACTCAAATGTCACCGTTAAAATTTATTTACGGACGCGATCCGATACTACCTACGGAAGCTCAATTAAATGAGCCGATTGAGAATGAAGTAGTTATTAAAGCTAGGAAACAATTAGTAGAGATTAGGTAACAGGCCAAAGAGCGTATACAAAATAAACAGTTAAAAGATAAAGGTCGTTATGACAAAAAACACAGGACGGTTGAGTATAAGATAAGAGATAAGGTCGGAGTCCGCAATCCAGAAAGACATGTAGGCAAATGCGACAAATTATTGTGTAAATGGTTCGGACCGTACGAAGTCATAGAGAAAAAATCGGATGTAACATACATAGTTAAAAAAGGGAAAGGAAATAAAGTTAAATTCGAAGCAGTTCACGTCGAACGCATGAAACCGTATTTCGCGCAGTGGGAACCACGCAACGACAAAGAACGATATCAGTTGCGGCCTAGAAAGGTCGTTGAACGAAACAAAGCGGCAGGACCGCATTTAGCCCAATAGAAAAAAAACACATACACACACACACACACACACGTAAATTAAACATTTTTTGATTAATTAACATATATTTATAAATATAATAATACAAACAGAAAATTACACATATATCTTAAAAAATAAAACCAATACAAATAAAAATAAATATATATATATATATATATATATATATATATATATATATATATATATATATATATATAGGCTAACCAAGAGAATTTGTGATGTAAACGAGTGATGTAAACGAGTGATGTTAAACGAGTGATGTAAACGAGTGATGTTAAACGAGTGATATTGAGCGTATGAACCAATACCAAATGACGATTATAAAAATACATTAATAATTTTCTAGCGAGGAACAAGTGCAAAAGAGATGGGAAGAGAAGGTGGTGACCACGCTGGGGCTCACCCAATGGATAATGGTTCGGGGGACCAGGATCCTGGCGGTGGCCCAGAACGAGACGGTATGGAACGAATTCCGGGAGAACCTGGTGGAGCGGACCATTAGACCACTGGTGAGGAGAGCACCGGACGACGTGCTGTTGATCACGGATGACGAGAAAATAACGGCAAGAGGAAAGTTGGCCCGTTATCAGAAGATGGGCGTGGAGAGTAGGGTTGTCCTGGCGGATCTACTGGTATGTAGCTTGGAGCTTCATACCACGGAGATCTTGATGGCCATGTCCCTAGCCACGTTGCGGGTGAGAGCACTAAAAGAGCTCACCTCTCCCAGCAATGACGCGGGGAGAGAGCGAGTGGCTAATATCCTGGAGGCTCTCAACCGGGTAGCGGACCTGGACAGCCTCGAGGTGGCCAACGAGGAGCCGGAGGAGCAGCACGCCGTCCATCAATTCGTGGTTACCATGCCGACGATAGAACCAATTAACGGGGTGGAGGATGAACCAAGTAGCGAGCTGGAGGACAGCCAATCGGGCGGGCTCGCTACGGAGGACGTCTGGCCACAGAGGCCACCCACTCCCACAAGCACAGGAATATCCAGGGCCGAGTCCATGGAGGACGAACAATGGATGGGCGAGGTGGCCCAGGACGTAGGGGCGATCACGACATGCCAGGAGGCGAGAGTAAAAGAAGAACACCTCCACTTGACGCAAGTGGAACAACCACAGAACCAGGCCTACCTACAACGAAGGAAGAAGACTGCGTACCTGAATAGACGGAGGAGAGTGCATGCACCTCCTCCTACAAGAGCACTTTCCGGAGAGAATTGTCGATGGGAAGGGCCTGCAAAACATCAGGTACGCGAGGTAGAAACTCCATGGGTTGGCCTGGGGGGATGGTAATGTTAACCACAGCCGGGGAATAGAGCGACTCCTCATGAAGATGGCGAGGGTGGACAGGGTGTTCTTGAAAGAAAACATCAACTCGCCCATCTATCGGTTCCTGAAGCATCGCTTCAGGGGCGAGATAGCATTTTTGCCACCAGAACCGGCATTTGGAGAGTCGCCCTCGCAGAGACAATGCGACGCCCATCAAGGAACGGGACTGGCATGCGCCAGGGAAAGGGTATATGCCATGAGGCGTATGAAGAGGAAATTATAAGCCAAGGAAAGGGGAAAACGAGTATCAAGGAAATGAGCCCACTTTTATCAGGAAATTGTTAACTGCGCAGGGAAGGGCGCACAATAAAACGGTAAAACGTGAACTAGATAATCAGCGAATATAAAGAGTAAAAGAAATAAACAGCAAAAAAGCTCTCCTTGTCGTCCTCATAATTAAAACAAAAAAAAAGACGTGAGCAGAAAAAAGCATGAACAACCCTACCTCGATGATCTCTGCTCATTATAATAACATAAGGAAAGGCTACCGAAGTATGACAATACAAGCAAACTCATTAAAAAAATTTTAAATGGAAATCTTCGTCCCGGTAGAGAAATGTTGCAAATAAAATATCGGATTTAAGAACGTGGACCACCCACTTCTTAAAAATAAAAAAGATGTGGACGGACTACGAACAGAAACCAAACAAGTTCAGCAGAATCAAAGTAGAATCCAAATTCTACCGACAGTAGAAAAGTGAGGCAACCACAGCCAGAGAAAACTATAAAAAAAAAAGAAAAAAAATCATCATAAAAATAATAATAATAAAAATATATATACATATATATATATATATATATATATATATATATATATATATATATATATACACGTACATACATACATGATAATAATAAGAAGAGATGAAGTACTCAATACGTAAAATAAATTTAAAATCCCAAGATAAAGTTGAAAATAAACCGTGCAGCGGCTTTGTCAAAGTAGTCGGTGTTCTAGCTGTTATAAAATACAGACAGAACGACGGCTGCTACTGAAAAAACCACAACACATTCGAAAATATAAATAGATGCAAAATTGCGGAAGTCACCAGTGCAAAAGATATTCAAAGAACAACCAAATTTAAATATCGGCCGCACTGAGGATATCCGACTAATAATCATACAGCTAAAACCTGTAAGTAGAAAAAGGTAATAAAATATAAAATAGCCAAAAAAGCAAAGTAGAAATATTAATCACAAACATTCTTACAATCGAGTAAAAACCATTGTGAGACGAAAAGAGATTGTTAAAAGGCAAGCATAAAAAATTATTGTAAAAGCTATAATTTGTGCAAGACACAACGCGTTATAAACAATTGCAAAGTAAAATAAAAGTACACGACTCCGTCAGTTGTTAAAACATTGAAAATTAACAAACACGAAATTAAATCTTAAAAAAAAAATAATAATAAATAAATACACGAAGTGGAATTTTTTTTTTTTTTATCACGTTAGAATATTTTACTTCTATTTAGAGAAATAATGGTCATACCACCCCAAGCGACGAATAAATTATTAACGCTCATAAGAGCAACAATAAATTATAATTACAGATTTCTAATGATGGCGAGCTACGAAGTATCCACGCAGGAGATACCAGTTCAATTGGTAGCAGGGGCGTACTGGAAGGATCTGCCGGAGGCAATCACCTACGAAGCAACGATTCCACTCACCTACGAAGCTGACTGGGTATCCAGAGATGATGGAGATATAATAACAAGACCAGCAAGCAGTTGCAAGAACGATCAAATGAGGTGCAACATCAGTGCAAAACCAAATGACATGGGAAAGCTATACGATAAAACCTACAACCAAATAGACGAATCCTTAGATCCAAACTATTTCCTAGATATCGAAGTTGAAAGCGCAATAAAACGAGACAAACGTTCTGCATCCAATCCCCAAGAATTATCCTTTGAATCGCTCATGGAAATCTACGGACATGAACCAAGCAGAGAAGAAAAGAAGAATCAACGCAACAAGAGAGCGCTAGATTTTATTGGCGACGCCTTCAACTGCTGTTGTGGCGTCACGACAGAGACGAAAGTAAAACCGCTAGTAATGAACGAGAGATCACTCGAAAATACAGTAAGAATACTGAAAGCAGGAATGCACGCACAATACAAACACTTATCAGATATAAGTAGTAAATTCATAAAGTATGACAAAGAAGTGCAAGGAGCATTCACGGAACTAAATTATCACGTCAGAGAAATACGACAGTTAGCAGTAGAAATTAGAGGCGAAGTCACCGAGTTACAAAAATCAAAAGAAGAAACAATTGAATTATTATTAAACGACTTCGACAATTTAAAAAGAATTTTATATCTAACAAGATTAATGAGACAAAATGAAATATTACACGCCTGCCAACAAAGAAATATTCCAACAATATTATTGACACCAGCAATCTTAGCAGAAGATTTGGAGAGGTTGTCAACAAAATTAAATCAATATGGCCTGCAGTTAGCCATACCAGCAGAGGAATTGTCGCAATATTACCAACTACTAATTGTAGATTGCGGAATAAGCAAAGACAAAGTTGTAGTCCACGTAAAATTACCAGTAATTCAAGTACACAAAGAATGGAGGCTTGTGGAACTACTAACCACACCCTTCGCTTGGGAAAATGACACGTGCATTTTTATGCATGATGTAATGTATCTAGCAGTGAGCGATAAAGAAATGCGACCAATATCAGGAGCGGGCTTACATCAATGTAGACCATACCACGATAGACTATGTTATCTACCAAGGTTTTCATCGGACGCAGTGTACGGACCACAATGTGCCTTTAAAATGTATTCAGGCGCAACAGTCGAGGAAATTTCAAAAGAATGCGCATTTAGATGTTATAAAGCAACCTCAACGATAATATCGGAAGTGAGTTCTGACACATATGTGATTACACATCCGCAAAAGAATACCAAGATACGCTGTCCGAAGCAGATAATAGAAATCGATGATATATATATATATATATATATATATATATATATATATATATATATATATATATAAAGGACAACCAGGAGCATTGCAAATTCAGTTACCTTGCAACTGCTCGTTGTACGTGAACGACGTTCAAACAATTTCAAGACGAATCCCAGACAACTTGGGTATATCCATGTAGCGAGAGCACAAACGATAAACGACGTAGATCTGCTAATATTAATCGAACTAAGCACACATTTGGTCATTACGGCCGTAACATTAGCTTACCTCGCATGGAAACTGCAGCAAAAATTAAAGAAAGACGGAATACAGTGCGAAAGACTTGTACATTGCTTTAAGAAGAAAGAAAAAGGTTACGCAGTAACAGACATCGAACAAGGAGTCAGCTTTGGATTGCTGACATTAGCCAGTGGAGAAAAAGTCCAAGTGAAGATAGAAAACAGCGGCGGTGTAGGACGGTCAAACCTAGGCACGGACACGTCAGAGCCTCGGTTGTAAGCGGCAGCCGACCCCTCAGTCAATGGGATCTCGCTGGAAGGTGATCGAATTCCTCCAAACACCCCAGCGTAGGAATCCGTCGGCCCATTGATTGCTACAGAAGAAACAAAGGTTAGTAAACTCAGTTATGGAGAAAAAATAAAATCAGTAATCGAATTAACGAAAAGTA
Organism: Nebria salina; assembly: GCA_944039245.1. Classification (NCBI taxonomy): domain Eukaryota; kingdom Metazoa; phylum Arthropoda; class Insecta; order Coleoptera; family Carabidae; genus Nebria; species Nebria salina. The sequence continues at coordinate 7,892,470 of OX063271.1, forward strand.
TAATAAATTCTTGTAATAAGCAAATAGTTCTTTGCAATTAGCCAAGCAAAATAATTATTCTTTAGACAATATGACCAGTAATATCTGATCAATATGAAAAGTCACATAAAGTCAACAAGTAAAATTTAGAAAAGCGTATCGACAAGCTGATTAAATTTTTTCAAAATAAATGAGATAGAACCACGTTTAAATGATAAAATTAAAAATATTAAACTGAATTAAAATAAATAATAAATGAATTTATATACGAATATAAAAAGTTAAATTGAATAGAATCAAGACATTGATAACGAAATAAATTATTACAAAGATATGCATAACGAAATATTGAATAAATAACATAGGTTAAAAAAACTCGAGGTTAGGCTCAGATTAAAATCACAACAACGGAAATATGATTAGCCATCCGGCCGGTATTAAAGGACAATCATAATAACGTTGAATAGGTCGAAGTTAAATAAAATAAATTTTATTATAAAAATAAATCCACGAGTTAGGGAATAAAATAGGGAAATAATAAAGAATAATTAAATGTAAATTATAGGATATTGCGAAATCCTGAGAGTTAATGTTGAAATAAAAGTAATTGAATAATAACGGAATAAATAAATAAAAATTGGTTATAATACCATTGTAGGGACTAGAGATAAATTTACATGGGGGTGTAAATTATATTACTTAGCAGATGTTAAAGCAAAGAAACAAGATTAAAAGCAGGAAATAATTAAATAAATAAAAATTAAAAACAAACTAATTAAAAGAAAAAATGATTACGAATCATTAAAATTTAAAAATTAAATTGCTATGACAAAGGACCATTCTATGGATAAAAATTAACAAAAAAGAATAATAATATTATAAAAAAATAAATAAATAAATAATAAATATAAATAAACAAATATTCACATATTGATAAACAATATTTTAAAATTAGAATAATAAAATATTAAAGGAAATATATTAATCAATAGAATTAATTAAATATTATAAAGCTGGAATAGTAATCAATAAGAATTAATTATAAGTTGTAGGAACAACACTCGTAGCATTAATGAAATGCATAAATAAAATAAAGTACAATAATTTTATCAATCAAGTATAATAATCTTATCAATAATTTTAAACACGCAACAAGTAATTAAGTTACAATTATAATTAGAGACAAAAATTTATTAATGTTAGCATAATATAAGGGAACAACTAGAATAGGAAACAATAATGTTAATTAATCAAGCAATGTACTGCATAAAGTAATAATAAATACGACAGGAACCAAATACTATAGGGAAACAGAAATAAGAAATTATATAAGAAAATACAATAAACACAAGAATTGTAAGCAGTGGTAAATACATTTACTCAAGGCAAGAGCCATCATATCATATTATCTTTATCTTATATTATTTTATATTATATTTGTTTTCGCAAGTTCTAAAATGCTTTATATTATATAATCATAAACTATATTAATTTTTATAATAATTTTTATTTTTGAAACATATTTGAAATATTGTAACCATATTTATAGACCGCTTGTTTTAATATTCAAGTACGGGATTAACCAGTGAAAAATAAATTTTCTCGTAGAGACTTTGTCACATTGTCACCAAGTCAGAAATTTTATATTCTGGTGAGGAAACGGAAATCAAAGTCAAAGAAATCGGACGTTACGCGTTTAGTCATATGTTCATACCGCGAACGGAATTTTTGGTTAAAATGGATTACAAATAAGGAATATAAGCTCTATAGAACCAAATATGGGTATACGGAACTTGGCTATACAGAACATTCGCCGAGTGCCGTTTAGATTATTCGCAAATACGGCATTAGGCTACAACGAAGTAATAGAAGAACTTGAAACAAGCGAATATAAAAACAACGAAATATATGTAATAACTGACGAGTCACAAGAAGTATTATGCGAACATAATATCAATAAACAATTAAATGAAAGCGAGAAAAATGAATTATTAGATTTGATAGACGAATACACGGATTTATACGCGTGGAATTCAAAACAGATCGGTTTAACAGATACAGCAGAACACGAAATAAATACAGGCGACGCACACCCTATTCATCAACGACCGTATAGGGTATATCACAAAGAAAGAGAAGTTATCCAAAATCAAGTCAAAGAAATGCTGGCAGATAATATTATCTGCCAGCATTTCTAATTATATAGACCATCCTACGGTGCATGGTCATCGCCAGTGGTATTAGTTAAAAAGAAAGATGACACATTGAGATTTTGTGTCGATTATAGAAAATTAAATGCCGTCACAAAAAAATGACGTCTACCCACTACCTGTTATCGAAGACATTTTGAGTTATATTGGAAACTCAAAATATTTTTCCAGTCTGGATTTGTTCATTGGATACTGGCAAATACCGGTAAAAGAAGAAGATAAAACAAAAACGACATTTATAACGCCAGACGGGCAGTACGAATTTAACGTACTTAGCTTTGGGCTGTGTTCAGCACCAGCCACGTTTCAAAGAATGGCAGATAGCGTATTTAAAGACATGAAATGGAAAGAAGTATTAATTTATTTAGACGACGTAATTATTTTTAGCGAAACATTCGCAGAGCACCTAATCAAGTTGAGGCACGTATTTGAACGCTTGCGGGAAGCAAAATTAACTTTAAAACCGTCAAAATGTACCTATATGCAAACAGAGATTGATCTGTTAGGATACCGAGTAACTAGCCAAGGACTTAATCCGGATGCAAAGAAAATCGAAGCTGTAGTAAATTTCCCAATCCCACAGAAAGTTAAAAAACTACAATGTTTTTTAGGACTCTGTAATTACTATGGGAAATTCATAGAAAATTTTGCAAAAATTGCTAGACCTTTAAATTTAATGACTAAAAAAGATGTTAAATTTAAAATTGAAGGAAATGCACTAGAGGCATTTAATGAACTTAAACATTAATTAACTACAACTCCCGTATTAGCTCATTTTGACCCAGCTAAAGAAATAGAAATTAGAGTAGACGCATCTGGAGAAGGGCTTGGCGCAGTGTTATTGCAATTAGACAAGGATGCTTCCCGTAGGTTGACAAAAGCCGAAGCAAACTATAGTACATCACAACAGGAATGTTTAGCATTCGTATATGATTTAGGACAGTGGCGCCCATACGTGTGGCGAAAGCCATTCAGAGTCGCAACAGATCACCATGCATTGTGCTGGCTGAAGTCAATTAGAGATCCGGTGAATAGATTGGCCAGATGGAGCTTGAAGATACAAGACTATCAATACTCAATCTTTCACAAAAGCGGAAAAGCACATATTGATGCAGATTGCCTATCGCGCAATCCACTACATATAGCGACGCTAGCAGACGAAGAAGCAACACTAGAGGTGGAGACATACATAGTTATCCCAACGGACATGAAAGAATTACAAGCTGAAGACGAAAATTTAAAAAAGTTGATTAAAGCAATAAAAGACGAGAATTACGGAAGTGCGTTATTGCAACGCAGAGCCAAAAATTACGAGATTAAAAATAATATTTTATTCAAACGTAACCCTAAATTAGACGGCGCGTCAGGATTATTAGTGATGCCTAAAGATTTAATCGGAGAAATCTTATACGCTAATCATAATGAACCATTAGCCGGACATTTAGGCTTTGCAAAAACATACGACAGAATAAGAACACGATATTATTGGGATAATATGCTAAATGACGTCAGTAAATATGTAAAAGGGTGCGCGGATTGTCAAGCAAGAAAAGGCGTAACAAACGTTAAGCCAGCGGGTATGCTACACCCGATACCGATCGGACAACCATTCGACAGAGTCGGAATTGACTTATTGGGGCCTTTTAGAAGAAGTAAGCGGGGAAAAACATTCGTAATAGTCGCAACAGAATACGCAACGCGCTGGGCAGAAACGCAAGCTTTACCCAGTGGCAAAGCCGAACCAGTGGCAAGATTCATCTTGGAAAGGATAATCTGTCGCCACGGTACGCCGCGTGTACTGTTAAGTGACAGAGGGAAAGTTTTTCAATCGCAGATGGTCACCGAACTATTGCGGTGCATGGGGTCTAATAGTCAATTCACGACAGCATACCATCCGCAAACCAACGGCTTAACCGAAAGGTTAAATAAAACCATCGCAAATATGTTATGCATGTATACAAACACAGCACGAAATGACTAGGACGAATACTTAGCCCACGTCACATTCGCTTATAATACGGCTAAACAAGACACGACTCAAATGTCACCGTTAAAATTTATTTACGGACGCGATCCGATACTACCTACGGAAGCTCAATTAAATGAGCCGATTGAGAATGAAGTAGTTATTAAAGCTAGGAAACAATTAGTAGAGATTAGGTAACAGGCCAAAGAGCGTATACAAAATAAACAGTTAAAAGATAAAGGTCGTTATGACAAAAAACACAGGACGGTTGAGTATAAGATAAGAGATAAGGTCGGAGTCCGCAATCCAGAAAGACATGTAGGCAAATGCGACAAATTATTGTGTAAATGGTTCGGACCGTACGAAGTCATAGAGAAAAAATCGGATGTAACATACATAGTTAAAAAAGGGAAAGGAAATAAAGTTAAATTCGAAGCAGTTCACGTCGAACGCATGAAACCGTATTTCGCGCAGTGGGAACCACGCAACGACAAAGAACGATATCAGTTGCGGCCTAGAAAGGTCGTTGAACGAAACAAAGCGGCAGGACCGCATTTAGCCCAATAGAAAAAAAACACACACACACACACACACACACACACGTAAATTAAACAATTTTTGATTAATTAACATATATTTATAAATATAATAATACAAACAGAAAATTACACATATATCTTAAAAAAAAAAACCAATACAAATAAAAATAAATATATATATATATATATATATATATATATATATATATATATATATATATATATAGGCTAACCAAGAGAATTTGTGATGTAAACGAGTGATGTAAACGAGTGATGTAAACGAGTGATGTTAAACGAGTGATGTAAACGAGTGATGTTAAACGAGTGATATTGAGCGTATGAACCAATACCAAATGACGATTATAAAAATACATTAATAATTTTCTAGCGAGGAACAAGTGCAAAAGAGATGGGAAGAGAAGGTGGTGACCACGCTGGGGCTCACCCAGTGGATAATGGTTCGGGGGACCAGGATCCTGGCGGTGGCCCAGAACGAGACGGTATGGAACGAATTCCGGGAGAACCTGGTGGAGCGGACCATTAGACCACTGGTGAGGAGAGCACCGGACGACGTGCTGTTGATCACGGATGACGAGAAAATAACGGCAAGAGGAAAGTTGGCCCGTTATCAGAAGATGGGCGTGGAGAGTAGGGTTGTCCTGGCGGATCTACTGGTATGTAGCTTGGAGCTTCATACCACGGAGATCTTGATGGCCATGTCCCTAGCCACGTTGCGGGTGAGAGCACTAAAAGAGCTCACCTCTCCCAGCAATGACGCGGGGAGAGAGCGAGTGGCTAATATCCTGGAGGCTCTCAACCGGGTAGCGGACCTGGACAGCCTCGAGGTGGCCAACGAGGAGCCGGAGGAGCAGCACGCCGTCCATCAATTCGTGGTTACCATGCCGACGATAGAACCAATTAACGGGGTGGAGGATGAACCAAGTAGCGAGCTGGAGGACAGCCAATCGGGCGGGCTCGCTACGGAGGACGTCTGGCCACAGAGGCCACCCACTCCCGCAAGCACAGGAATATCCAGGGCCGAGTCCATGGAGGACGAACAATGGATGGGCGAGGTGGCCCAGGACGTAGGGGCGATCACGACATGCCAGGAGGCGAGAGTAAAAGAAGAACACCTCCACTTGACGCAAGTGGAACAACCACAGAACCAGGCCTACCTACAACGAAGGAAGAAGACTGCGTACCTGAATAGACGGAGGAGAGTGCATGCACCTCCTCCTACAAGAGCACTTTCCGGAGAGAATTGTCGATGGGAAGGGCCTGCAAAACATCAGGTACGCGAGGTAGAAACTCCATGGGTTGGCCTGGGGGGATGGTAATGTTAACCACAGCCGGGGAATAGCGCGACTCCTCATGAAGATGGCGAGGGTGGACAGGGTGTTCTTGAAAGAAAACATCAACTCGCCCATCTATCGGTTCCTGAAGCATCGCTTCAGGGGCGAGATAGCATTTTTGCCACCAGAACCGGCATTTGGAGAGTCGCCCTCGCAGAGACAATGCGACGCCCATCAAGGAACGGGACTGGCATGCGCCAGGGAAAGGGTATATGCCATGAGGCGTATGAAGAGGAAATTATAAGCAAAGGAAAGGGGAAAACGAGTATCAAGGAAATGAGCCCACTTTTATCAGGAAATTGTTAACTGCGCAGGGAAGGGCGCACAATAAAACGGTAAAACGTGAACTAGATAATCAGCGAATATAAAGAGTAAAAGAAATAAACAGCAAAAAAGCTCTCCTTGTCGTCCTCATAATTAAAACAAAAAAAAGACGTGAGCAGAAAAAAGCATGAACAACCCTACCTCGATGATCTCTGCTCATTATAATAACATAAGGAAAGGCTACCGAAGTATGACAATACAAGCAAACTCATTAAAAAAATTTTAAATGGAAATCTTCGTCCCGGTAGAGAAATGTTGCAAATAAAATATCGGATTTAAGAACGTGGACCACCCACTTCTTAAAAATAAAAAAGATGTGGACGGACTACGAACAGAAACCAAACAAGTTCAGCAGAATCAAAGTAGAATCCAAATTCTACCGACAGTAGAAAAGTGAGGCAACCACAGCCAGAGAAAACTATAAAAAAAAAAGAAAAAAAATCATCATAAAAATAATAATAATAAAAATATATATACATATATATATATATATATATATATATATATATATATATATATATATATATATATATATACACGTACATACATACATGATAATAATAAGAAGAGATGAAGTACTCAATACGTAAAATAAATTTAAAATCCCAAGATAAAGTTGAAAATAAACCGTGCAGCGGCTTTGTCAAAGTAGTCGGTGTTCTAGCTGTTATAAAATACAGACAGAACGACGGCTGCTACTGAAAAAACCACAACACATTCGAAAATATAAATAGATGCAAAATTGCGGAAGTCACCAGTGCAAAAGATATTCAAAGAACAACCAAATTTAAATATCGGCCGCACTGAGGATATCCGACTAATAATCATACAGCTAAAACCTGTAAGTAGAAAAAGGTAATAAAATATAAAATAGCCAAAAAAGCAAAGTAGAAATATTAATCACAAACATTCTTACAATCGAGTAAAAACCATTGTGAGACGAAAAGAGATTGTTAAAAGGCAAGCATAAAAAATTATTGTAAAAGCTATAATTTGTGCAAGACACAACGCGTTATAAACAATTGCAAAGTAAAATAAAAGTACACGACTCCGTCAGTTGTTAAAACATTGAAAATTAACAAACACGAAATTAAATCTTAAAAAAAAAATAATAATAAATAAATACACGAAGTGGAATTTTTTTTTTTTTATCACGTTAGAATATTTTACTTCTATTTAGAGAAATAATGGTCATACCACCCCAAGCGACGAATAAATTATTAACGCTCATAAGAGCAACAATAAATTATAATTACAGATTTCTAATGATGGCGAGCTACGAAGTATCCACGCAGGAGATACCAGTTCAATTGGTAGCAGGGGCGTACTGGAAGGATCTGCCGGAGGCAATCACCTACGAAGCAACGATTCCACTCACCTACGAAGCTGACTGGGTATCCAGAGATGATGGAGATATAATAACAAGACCAGCAAGCAGTTGCAAGAACGATCAAATGAGGTGCAACATCAGTGCAAAACCAAATGACATGGGAAAGCTATACGATAAAACCTACAACCAAATAGACGAATCCTTAGATCCAAACTATTTCCTAGATATCGAAGTTGAAAGCGCAATAAAACGAGACAAACGTTCTGCATCCAATCCCCAAGAATTATCCTTTGAATCGCTCATGGAAATCTACGGACATGAACCAAGCAGAGAAGAAAAGAAGAATCAACGCAACAAGAGAGCGCTAGATTTTATTGGCGACGCCTTCAACTGCTGTTGTGGCGTCACGACAGAGACGAAAGTAAAACCGCTAGTAATGAACGAGAGATCACTCGAAAATACAGTAAGAATACTGAAAGCAGGAATGCACGCACAATACAAACACTTATCAGATATAAGTAGTAAATTCATAAAGTATGACAAAGAAGTGCAAGGAGCATTCACGGAACTAAATTATCACGTCAGAGAAATACGACAGTTAGCAGTAGAAATTAGAGGCGAAGTCACCGAGTTACAAAAATCAAAAGAAGAAACAATTGAATTATTATTAAACGACTTCGACAATTTAAAAAGAATTTTATATCTAACAAGATTAATGAGACAAAATGAAATATTACACGCCTGCCAACAAAGAAATATTCCAACAATATTATTGACACCAGCAATCTTAGCAGAAGATTTGGAGAGGTTGTCAACAAAATTAAATCAATATGGCCTGCAGTTAGCCATACCAGCAGAGGAATTGTCGCAATATTACCAACTACTAATTGTAGATTGCGGAATAAGCAAAGACAAAGTTGTAGTCCACGTAAAATTACCAGTAATTCAAGTACACAAAGAATGGAGGCTTGTGGAACTACTAACCACACCCTTCGCTTGGGAAAATGACACGTGCATTTTTATGCATGATGTAATGTATCTAGCAGTGAGCGATAAAGAAATGCGACCAATATCAGGAGCGGGCTTACATCAATGTAGACCATACCACGATAGACTATGTTATCTACCAAGGTTTTCATCGGACGCAGTGTACGGACCACAATGTGCCTTTAAAATGTATTCAGGTGCAACAGTCGAGGAAATTTCAAAAGAATGCGCATTTAGATGTTATAAAGCAACCTCAACGATAATATCGGAAGTGAGTTCTGACACATATGTGATTACACATCCGCAAAAGAATACCAAGATACGCTGTCCGAAGCAGATAAGAGAAATCGATGATATAAATATATATATAGGACAACCAGGAGCATTGCAAATTCAGTTACCTTGCAACTGCTCGTTGTACGTGAACGACGTTCAAACAATTCCAAGACGAATCCCATGTGGAGAAAATAGCGTTACACTTGGGATAATACACGTATTACCAGCAACCTGGTCGAATTTAAAATCATTCCGAATAAATCCGTTATAATCTGCAAATAAACCTACATACAATAACTTATCAGAATGTTTAAACCATAACTGGACAAATCAAATACCACATTTAAACCTTTCATCGATAAGTGGAACGTCAGACATCGATTGGTCCAGCAAACAGAATACACCACTTGAGTGGCCATTACTAACATACCATAGAGATATATTACTTTATGTATGGAACGTAATAACAACAATCGCAGTACTATCGATACTGAAAAACAATGGACTGAGACAACTTGGGTTTATCCATGTAGCGAGAGTACAAACGATAAACGACGTAGATCTGCTAATATTAATCGAACTAAGCACACTTTTGGTCATTACGGCCGTAACATTAGCTTACCTCGCATGGAAACTGCAGCAAAAATTAAAGAAAGACGGAATACAGTGCGAAAGACTTGTACATTGCTTTAAGAAGAAAGAAAAAGGTTACGCAGTAACAGACATCGAACAAGGAGTCAGCTTTGGATTGCTGACATTAGCCAGTGGAGAAAAAGTCCAAGTGAAGATAGAAAACAGCGGCGGTGTAGGACGGTCAAACCTAGGCACGGACACGTCAGAGCCTCGGTTGTAAGCGGCAGCCGACCCCTCAGTCAATGGGATCTCGCTGGAAGGTGATCGAATTCCTCCAAACACCCCAGCGTAGGAATCCGTCGGCCCATTGATTGCTACAGAAGAAACAAAGGTTAGTAAACTCAGTTATGGAGAAAAAATAAAATCAGTAATCGAATTAACGAAAAGTATAATAAATTCTTGTAATAAGCAAATAGTTCTTTGCAATTAGCCAAGCAAAATAATTATTCTTTAGACAATATGACCAGTAATATCTGATCAATATGAAAAGTCACATAAAGTCAACAAGTAAAATTTAGAAAAGCGTATCGACAAGCTGATTAAATTTTTTCAAAATAAATGAGATAGAACCACGTTTAAATGATAAAATTAAAAATATTAAACTGAATTAAAATAAATAATAAATGAATTTATATACGAATATAAAAAGTTAAATTGAATAGAATCAAGACATTGATAACGAAATAAATTATTACAAAGATATGCATAACGAAATATTGAATAAAACATAGGTTAAAAAAACTCGAGGTTAGGGTCAGATTAAAATCACAACAACGGAAATATGATTAGCCATCCGGCCGGTATTAAAGGACAATCATAATAACGTTGAATAGGTCGAAGTTAAATAAAATAAATTTTATTATAAAAATACATCCACGAGTTAGGGAATAAAATAGGGAAATAATAAAGAATAATTAAATGTAAATTATAGGATATTGCGAAATCCTGAGAGTTAATGTTGAAATAAAAGTAATTGAATAATAACGGAATAAATAAATAAAAATTGGTATTAATACCATTGTAGGGACTTTAGAGATAAATTTACATGGGGGTGTAAATTAAATTATTTAGCAGATGTTAAAGCAAAGAAACAAGATTAAAAGCAGGAAATAATTAAATAAATAAAAATTAAAAACAAACTAATTAAAAGAAAACATGATTACGAATCATTAAAATTTAAAAATTAAATTGCTATGACAAAGGACCATTCTATGGATAAAAATTAACAAAAAAGAATAATAATTTTATAAAAAAAAAAAAAAATAAATAATAAAAATAAATAAACAAATATTCACATATTGATAAACAATATTTTAAAATTAGAATAATAAAATATTAAAGGAAATATATTAATCAATAGAATTAATTAAATATTATATATCTGGAATAGTAATCAATAAGAATTAATTATAAGTTGTAGGAACAACACTCGTAGCATTAATGAAATGCATAAATAAAATAAAGTACAATAATTGTATCAATCAAGTATAATAATCTTATCAATAATTTTAAACACGCAACAAGTAATTAAGTTACAATTATAATTAGAGACAAAAATTTATTAATGTTAGCATAATATAAGGGAACAACTAGAATAGGAAACAATAATGTTAATTAATCAAGCAATGTACTGCATAAAGTAATAATAAATACGACAGGAACCAAATACTACAGGGAAACAGAAATAAGAAATTATATAAGAAAATACAATAAACACAAGAATTGTAAGCAGTGGTAAATATATTTACTCAAGGCAAGAGCCATCATATCATATTATCTTTATATTATATTATTTTATATTATATTTGTTTTCGCAAGTTCTAAAATGCTTTATATTATATAATCATAAACTATATTAATTTTTATAATAATTTTTATTTTTGAAACATATTTGAAATATTGTAACCATATTTATAGACCGCTTGTTTTAATATTCAAGTACGGGATTAACCAGTGAAAAATAAATTTTCACGTAGAGACATTGTCACATTGTCACCAAGTCAGAAATTTTATATTCTGGTGAGGAAACGGAAATCAAAGTCAAAGAAATCGGACGTTACGCGTTTAGTCATATGTTCATACCGCGAACGGAATTTTTGGTTAAAAATGGATTACAAATAAGGAATATAAGCTCTATAGAACCAAATATGGGTATATGGAACTTGGCTATACAGAACATTCGCCGAGTGCCGTTTAGATTATTCGCAAATACGGCATTAGGCTACAACGAAGTAATAGAAGAACTTGAAACAAGCGAATATAAAAACAATGAAATATATGTAATAACTGACGAGTCACAAGAAGTATTATGCGAACATAATATCAATAAACAATTAAATGAAAGCGAGAAAAATGAATTATTAGATTTGATAGACGAATACACGGATTTATACGCGTGGAATTCAAAACAGATCGGTTTAACAGATACAGCAGAACACGAAATAAATACAGGCGACGCACACCCTATTCATCAACGACCGTATAGGGTATATCACAAAGAAAGAGAAGTTATCCAAAATCAAGTCAAAGAAATGCTGGCAGATAATATTATCTGCCAGCATTTCTAATTATATAGACCATCCTACGGTGCATGGTCATCGCCAGTGGTATTAGTTAAAAAGAAAGATGACACATTGAGATTTTGTGTCGATTATAGAAAATTAAATGCCGTCACAAAAAAATGACGTCTACCCACTACCTGTTATCGAAGACATTTTGAGTTATATTGGAAACTCAAAATATTTTTCCAGTCTGGATTTGTTCATTGGATACTGGCAAATACCGGTAAAAGAAGAAGATAAAACAAAAACGACATTTATAACGCCAGACGGGCAGTACGAATTTAACGTACTTAGCTTTGGGCTGTGTTCAGCACCAGCCACGTTTCAAAGAATGGCAGATAGCGTATTTAAAGACATGAAATGGAAAGAAGTATTAATTTATTTAGACGACGTAATTATTTTTAGCGAAACATTCGCAGAGCACCTAATCAAGTTGAGGCACGTATTTGAACGCTTGCGGGAAGCAAAATTAACTTTAAAACCGTCAAAATGTACCTATATGCAAACAGAGATTGATCTGTTAGGATACCGAGTAACTAGCCAAGGACTTAATCCGGATGCAAAGAAAATCGAAGCTGTAGTAAATTTCCCAATCCCACAGAAAGTTAAAAAACTACAATGTTTTTTAGGACTCTGTAATTACTATGGGAAATTCATAGAAAATTTTGCAAAAATTGCTAGACCTTTAAATTTAATGACTAAAAAAGATGTTAAATTTAAAATTGAAGGAAATGCACTAGAGGCATTTAATGAACTTAAACATTAATTAACTACAACTCCCGTATTAGCTCATTTTGACCCAGCTAAAGAAATAGAAATTAGAGTAGACGCATCTGGAGAAGGGCTTGGCGCAGTGTTATTGCAATTAGACAAAGATGCTTTCCGTAGGTTGACAAAAGCCGAAGCAAACTATAGTACATCACAACAGGAATGTTTAGCATTCGTATATGATTTAGGACAGTGGCGCCCATACGTGTGGCGAAAGCCATTCAGAGTCGCAACAGATCACCATGCATTGTGCTGGCTGAAGTCAATTAGAGATCCGGTGAATAGATTGGCCAGATGGAGCTTGAAGATACAAGACTATCAATATTCAATCTTTCACAAAAGCGGAAAAGCACATATTGATGCAGATTGCCTATCGCGCAATCCACTACATATAGCGGCGCTAGCAGACGAAGAAGCAACACTAGAGGTGGAGACATACATAGTTATCCCAACGGACATGAAAGAATTACAAGCTGAAGACGAAAATTTAAAAAAGTTGATTAAAGCAATAAAAGACGAGAATTACGGAAGTGCGTTATTGCAACGCAGAGCCAAAAATTACGAGATTAAAAATAATATTTTATTCAAACGTAACCCTAAATTAGACGGCGCGTCAGGATTATTAGTGATGCCTAAAGATTTAATCGGAGAAATCTTATACGCTAATCATAATGAACCATTAGCCGGACATTTAGGCTTTGCAAAAACATACGACAGAATAAGAACACGATATTATTGGGATAATATGCTAAATGACGTCAGTAAATATGTAAAAGGGTGCGCGGATTGTCAAGCAAGAAAAGGCGTAACAAACGTTAAGCCAGCGGGTATGCTACACCCGATACCGATCGGACAACCATTCGACAGAGTCGGAATTGACTTATTGGGGCCTTTTAGAAGAAGTAAGCGGGGAAAAACATTCGTAATAGTCGCAACAGAATACGCAACGCGCTGGGCAGAAACGCAAGCTTTACCCAGTGGCAAAGCCGAACCAGTGGCAAGATTCATCTTGGAAAGGATAATCTGTCGCCACGGTACGCCGCGTGTACTGTTAAGTGACAGAGGGAAAGTTTTTCAATCGCAGATGGTCACCGAACTATTGCGGTGCATGGGGTCTAATAGTCAATTCACGATAGCATACCATCCGCAAACCAACGGCTTAACCGAAAGGTTAAATAAAACCATCGCAAATATGTTATGCATGTATACAAACACAGCACGAAATGACTAGGACGAATACTTAGCCCACGTCACATTCGCTTATAATACGGCTAAACAAGACACGACTCAAATGTCACCGTTTAAATTTATTTACGGACGCGATCCGATACTACCTACGGAAGCTCAATTAAATGAGCCGATTGAGAATGAAGTAGTTATTAAAGCTAGGAAACAATTAGTAGAGATTAGGGAACAGGCCAAAGAGCGTATACAAAATAAACAGTTAAAAGATAAAGGTCGTTATGACAAAAAACACAGGACGGTTGAGTATAAGATAGGAGATAAGGTCGGAGTCCGCAATCCAGAAAGACATGTAGGCAAATGCGACAAATTATTGTGTAAATGGTTCGGACCGTACGAAGTCATAGAGAAAAATTCGGATGTAACATACATAGTTAAAAAAGGGAAAGGAAATAAAGTTAAATTCGAAGCAGTTCACGTCGAACGCATGAAACCGTATTTCGCGCAGTGGGAACCACGCAACGACAAAGAACGATATCAGTTGCGGCCTAGAAAGGTCGTTGAACGAAACAATGCGGCAGGACCGCATTTAGCCCAATAGAAAAAAAACACACGAACACACGTAAATTAAACAATTTTGAATTAATTAACATATATTTATAAATATAATAATACAAACAGAAAATTACACATATATCTTAAAAAATAAAACCAATACAAAATATATATAAGAATAATTTAAGCAGTTGAAAAAGTAACGGATACGGCAGGAATCGAACCCGCGACCATCGGTTTCGCGCCGATCGCTCTAACCAACTCAGCTACGCATCCACTTGGTTGGTTAGAGCAATCGGCGCGAAACCGATGGTCGCGGGTTCGATTCCTGCCGTATCCGTTACTTTTTCAACTGCTTAAATTATTCTTAGATGTACCTTAACGTGAATTTCGTTAATAGTAATAATTAAAAAATATTTCTACAAAATATATATATATATATATATATATATATATATATATATATATATATATATATATATATATATATATGTATATATAGAGGCTAACCAAGAGAATTTGTGATGTAAACGAGTGATGTAAACGAGTGATGTTAAACGATTGATGTTAAACGAGTGATGTTGAGCGTATGAACCAGTACCAAATGACGATTATAAAAATCCATTAATAATTTTCTAGCGAGGAACAAGTGCAGAAGAGATGGGAAGAGAAGGTGGTGACCACGCTGGGGCTCACCTAGTGGATAATGGTTCGGGGGACCAGGATCCTGGCGGCGGCCCAGAACGAGACGGTATGGGACGAATTCCGGGAGAACCTGGTGGAGCGGACCATTAGACCACTGGTGAGGAGAGCAGCGGACGACGTGCTGTTGATCACGGATGACGAGGAAATAACGGCAAGAGGAAAGTTGGCCCGCTATCAGAAGATGGGCGTGGAGAGTAGGGTTGGCCTGGCGGATCTACTGGTATGTAGCTTGGAGCTTCATACCACGGTGATCTTGATGGCCATGTCCCTAGCCACGTTGCGGGTGAGAGCGCTAAAAGAGCTCACCTCTCCCAGCAATGACGCGGGGAGAGAGCGAGTGGCGAATATCCTGGAGGCTCTCAACCGGGTAGCGGACCTGGACAGCCTCGAGGTGGCCAACGAGGAGCCGGAGGAGCAGCACGCCGTCCATCAATTCGTGGTTACCATGCCGACGATAGAACCAATTAACGGGGTGGAGGATGAACCAAGTAGCGAGCTGGAGGACAGCCAATCGGGCGGGCTCGCTACGGAGGACGTCTGGCCACAGAGGCCACCCACTCCCGCAAGCACAGGAATATCCAGGGCCGAGTCCATGGAGGACGAACAATGGATGGGCGAGGTGCCCAGGACGTAGGGGCGATCACGGCATGACAGGAGGCGAGAGTAAAAGAAGAACACCTCCAGTTGACGCAAGTGGCACAACCACAGAACCAGGCCTACCTACAACGAAGGAAGAAGACTGCGTACCTGAATATGCAGGGCTTCCTGATAAACGGAGAGTTCTCTCCAAAGGAGGTGGCGCTCTTGTTAGACGGAGGAGAGTGCATGCACCTCCTCCTACAAGAGCACTTTCCGGAGAGAATTGTCGATGGGAAGGGCCTGCAAAACATCAGGTACGCGAGGTAGAACCTCCATGGGTTGGCCTGGGGGGATGGTAATGTTAACCACAGCCGGGGAATAGCGCGACTCCTCATGAAGATGGCGAGGGTGGACAGGGTGTTCTTGAAAGAAAACATCAACTCGCCCATCTATCGGTTCCTGAGGCATCGCTTCAGGGGCGAGATAGCATTTTTGCCACCAGAACCGGCATTTGGAGAGTCGCCCTCGCAGAGACAATGCGACGCCCATCAAGGAACGGGACTGGCATGCGCCAGGGAAAGGGTATATGCCATGAGGCATATGAAGAGGAAATTATAAGCCAAGGAAAGGGGAAAACGAGTATCAAGGAAATGAGCCCACTTTTATCAGGGAAATTGTTAACTGCGCAGGGAAGGGCGCACAATAAGACGGTAAAACGTGAACTAGATAATCAGCGAATATAAAGAGTAAAAGAAATATACAGCAAAAAAGCTCTCCTTGTCGTCCTCATAATTAAAACAAAAAAAAAGACGTGAGCAGAAAAAAGCATGAACAACCTTACCTCGATGATCTCTGCTCATTATAATAACATAAGGAAAGGCTACCGAAGTATGAAAATTCAAGCAAACTCATTAAAAAAATTTTAAATGGAAATCTTCGTCCCGGTAGAGAAATGTTGCAAATAAAATATCGGATTTAAGAACGTGGACCACCCACTTCTTAAAAATAAAAAAGATGTGGACGGACTACGAACAGAAACCAAACAAGTTCAGCAGAATCAAAGTAGAATCCAAATTCTACCGACAGTAGAAAAGTGAGGCAACCACAGCCAGAGAAAACTATAAAAAAAAAAGAAAAAAATCATCATAAAAATAATAATAATAAAAATATATATACATATATATATATATATATATATATATATATATATATATATATATATATATATATATATATATATATATATATATATATATATATATACACGTACATACATACATGATAATAATAAGAAGAGATGAAGTACTCAATACGTAAAATAAATTTAAAATCCCAAGATAAAGTTGAAAATAAACCGTGCAGCGGCTTTGTGAAAGTAGTCGGTGTTCTAGCTGTTATAAAATACAGACAGAACGACGGCTGCTACTGAAAAAACCACAACACATTCGAAAATATAAATAGATGCAAAATAGCGGAAGTCACCAGTGCAAAAGATATTCAAAGAACAACCAAATTTAAATATCGGCCGCACTGAGGATATCCGACTAATAATCATACAGCTAAAACCTGTAAGTAGAAAAAGGTAATAAAATATAAAATAGCCAAAAAAGCAAAGTAGAAATATTAATCACAAACATTCTTACAATCGAGTAAAAACCATTGTGAGACGAAAAGAGATTGTTAAAAGGCAAGCATAAAAAATTATTGTAAAAGCTATAATTTGTGCAAGACACAACGCGTTATAAACAATTGCAAAGTAAAATAAAAGTACACGACTCCGTCAGTTGTTAAAACATTGAAAATTAACAAACACGAAATTAAATCTTAAAAAAAAAAAAATAATAAATAAATACACGAAGTGGAAATTTTTTTTTATCACGTTAGAATATTTTACTTCTATTTAGAGAAATAATGGTCATACCACCCCAAGCGACGAATAAATTATTAACGCTCATAAGAGCAACAATAAATTATAATTACAGATTTCTAATGATGGCGAGCTACGAAGTATCCACGCAGGAGATACCAGTTCAAGTGGTAGCAGGGGCGTACTGGAAGGATCTGCCGGAGGCAATCACCTACGAAGCAACGATTCCACTCACCTACGAAGCTGACTGGGTATCCAGAGAAGATGGAGATATAATAACAAGACCAGCAAGCAGTTGCAAGAACGATCAAATGAGGTGCAACATCAGTGCAAAACTAAATGACATGGGAAACCTATACGATAAAACCTACAACCAAATAGACGAATCCTTAGATCCAAACTATTTCCTAGAAATCGAAGTTGAAAGCGCAATAAAACGAGACAAACGTTCTGCATCCAATCCCCAAGAATTATCCTTTGAATCCCTCATGGAAATCTACGGACATGAACCAAGCAGAGAAGAAAAGAAGAATCAACGCAACAAGAGAGCGCTAGATTTTATTGGCGACGCCTTCAACTGCTGTTGTAGCGTCACGACAGAGACGAAAGTAAAACCGCTAGTAATGAACGAGAGATCACTCGAAAATACAGTAAGAATACTGAAAGCAGGAATGCACGCACAATACAAACACTTATCAGATATAAGTATGACAAAGAAGTGCAAGGAGCATTCACGGAACTAAATTATCACGTCAGAGAAATACGACAGTTAGCAGTAGAAATTAGAGGCGAAGTCACCGAGTTACAAAAATCAAAAGAAGAAACAATTGCATTATTATTAAACGACTTCGACAATTTAAAAAGAATTTTATATCTAACAAGATTAATGAGACAAAATGAAATATTACACGCCTGCAAACAAAGAAATATTCCTACAATATTAATGACACCAGCAATCTTAGCAAAAGATTTGGAGAGATTGTCAACAAAATTAAATCAATATGGCCTGCAGTTAGCCATACCAGCAGAGGAATTGTCGCAATATTACAAATTACCAATTGTAGATTGCGGAATAAGCAAAGACAAAGTTGTAGTCCACGTAAAATTACCAGTAATTCAAGTACACAAAGAATGGAGGCTTGTGGAACTACTAACCACACCCTTCGTTTGGAAAAATGACACGTGCATTTTTATGCATGATGTAATGTATCTAGCAGTGAGCGATAAAGAAATGCGACCAATATCAGGAGCGGGCTTACATAAATGTAGACCATACCACGATAGACTATGTTATCTACCAAGGTTTTCATCGGACGCAGTGTACGGACCACAATGTGCCTTTAAAATGTATTCAGGCGCAACAGTCGAGGAAATTTCAAAAGAATGCGCATTTAGATGTTATAGAGCAACCTCAACGATAATATCGGAAGTGAGTTCTGACACATATGTGATTACACATCCGCAAAAGAATACCAAGATACGCTGTCCGAAGCAGATAATAGAAATCGATGATATATATATATATATATATATATATATATATATATATATATATATATATATATATATATATATATATATAAAGGACAACCAGGAGCATTGCAAATTCAGTTACCTTGCAACTGCTCGTTGTACGTTCAAACGAATCCCAGACAACTTGGGTATATCCATGTAGCGAGAGCACAAACGATAAACGACGTAGATCTGCTAATATTAATCGAACTAAGCACACATTTGGTCATTACGGCCGTAACATTAGCTTACCTCGCATGGAAACTGCAGCAAAAATTAAAGAAAGACGGAATACAGTGCGAAAGACTTGTACATTGCTTTAAGAAGAAAGAAAAAGGTTACGCAGTAACAGACATCGAACAAGGAGTCAGCTTTGGATTGCTGACATTAGCCAGTGGAGAAAAAGTCCAAGTGAAGATAGAAAACAGCGGCGGTGTAGGACGGTCAAACCTAGGCACGGACACGTCAGAGCCTCGGTTGTAAGCGGCAGCCGACCCCTCAGTCAATGGGATCTCGCTGGAAGGTGATCGAATTCCTCCAAACACCCCAGCGTAGGAATCCGTCGGCCCATTGATTGCTACAGAAGAAACAAAGGTTAGTAAACTCAGTTATGGAGAAAAAATAAAATCAGTAATCGAATTAACGAAAAGTATAATAAATTCTTGTAATAAGCAAATAGTTCTTTGCAATTAGCCAAGCAAAATAATTATTCTTTAGACAATATGACCAGTAATATCTGATCAATATGAAAAGTCACATAAAGTCAACAAGTAAAATTTAGAAAAGCGTATCGACAAGCTGATTAAATTTTTTCAAAATAAATGAGATAGAACCACGATTAAATGATAAAATTAAAAATATTAAACTGAATTAAAATAAATAATAAATGAATTTATATACGAATATAAAAAGTTAAATTGAATAGAATCAAGACATTGATAACGAAATAAATTATTACAAAGATATGCATAACGAAATATTGAATAAATAACATAGGTTAAAAAAACTCGAGGTTAGGGTCAGATTAAAATCACAACAACGGAAATATGATTAGCCATCCGGCCGGTATTAAAGGACAATCATAATAACGTTGAATAGGTCGAAGTTAAATAAAATAAATTTTATTATAAAAATAAATCCACGAGTTAGGGAATAAAATAGGGAAATAATAAAGAATAATTAAATGTAAATTTTAGGATATTGCGAAATCCTGAGAGTTAATGTTGAAATAAAAGTAATTGAATAATAACGGAATAAATAAATAAAAATTGGTATTAATACCATTGTAGGGACTTTAGAGATAAATTTACATGGGGGTGTAAATTAAATTATTTAGCAGATGTTAAAGCAAAGAAACAAGATTAAAAGCAGGAAATAATTAAATAAATAAAAATTAAAAACAAACTAATTAAAAGAAAACATGATTACGAATCATTAAAATTTAAAAATTAAATTGCTATGACAAAGGACCATTCTATGGATAAAAATTAACAAAAAAGAATAATAATTTTATAAAAAAATAAATAAATAAATAAATAAATAATAAATATAAATAAACAAATATTCACATATTGATAAACAATATTTTAAAATTAGAATAATAAAATATTAAAGGAAATATATTAATCAATAGAATTAATTAAATATTATATATCTGGAATAGTAATCAATAAGAATTAATTATAAGTTGTAGGAACAACACTCGTAGCATTAATGAAATGCATAAATAAAATAAAGTATAATAATTTTATCAATCAAGTATAATAATCTTATCAATAATTTTAAACACGCAACAAGTAATTAAGTTACAATTATAATTAGAGACAAAAATTTATTAATGTTAGCATAATATAAGGGAACAACTAGAATAGGAAACAATAATGTTAATTAATCAAGCAATGTACTGCATAAAGTAATAATAAATACGACAGGAACCAAATACTATAGGGAAACAGAAATAAGAAATTATAAAAGAAAATACAATAAACACAAGAATTGTAAGCAGTGGTAAATACATTTACTCAAGGCAAGAGCCATCATATCATATTATCTTTATATTATATTATTTTATATTATATTTGTTTTCGCAAGGTCTAAAATGCTTTATATTATATAATCATAAACTATATTAATTTTTATAATAATTTTTATTTTTGAAACATATTTGAAATATTGTAACCATATTTATAGACCGATTGTTTTAATATTCAAGTACGGGATTAACCAGTGAAAAATAAATTTTCGCGTAGAGACATTAAAAAGTAATTAATCAAAGTAATAATAAGTAATACAAAAAAAAAAACTTGAATTATAAAACAAGAATAGTATAAGGGCATAAAAGTAAATGCACCAAATAAATTGTTAACAAAACAAAAAGATAACAGAAATTAAATAAGCGAGAAAAATTTACATTCTTGGTAGAAAAAGTTTTTTTAAATGAATGAAAGAAAAAACATTAGAAGACGATAGCGTAATTAGTTAAATAAGGTCAGGGAGAACCCAAATAATAACAAATAACCTTTTTTAATTTCTGTAGTCCTAATACGAAGTGGTTAAAATGGACCACAAAGTAAACAATGTAAACCGCAATGTAAACCACAAAGCAAGCCACATAAATCACAGATTGTGGTCGGCGCTGATTAAAATAATGATGTGGTTAAACCATGACAGTTTAGGAGAAATTGAGGTCAATAATAATACGCAAATATAAGGTACGGCTCCCAAGCGGCAGATGGTTAATCCGTTTTTCCCCGACCGGGTCCATAAATTTAATACGGAAGATCTCTTCCTAGAAAGAGGAGAGGGTGATGTAACGGTGTCTTTTTTTGTATTCAACTTTGGTTTTGTTATAGTTTAATATAAGTAATATAGTGATCGGAATAAAACAGATTTATATATTATCTGTATACTTACTGTAGTTTTATAAGTATTTTGCTGTGTGAATAAAACACATTCAAACAGAGTTATCCCCGTCTATTCGTCCCGCACCGCGCCGCAGAACGGACCCTAACTCCATACATCAGCGCAGAAATATACAGCGCAACTGCCCCTTCACAACGATTAGTATGGCAGCCGCGCTGTTACCGATCTGCTATAAAAGGCGATACTCGAGCCCACACAGCTGGGGTGCGTTCGAAAATATATTCCGTAGTTTGAGTTGAGTTCGAGTCTACTATAGTTAAAGTGAACTATAGTTAGATATCGAACTAGAGCATTTCCGAACGGCCACGAGTTTCCAAATAGTATTTTGTGGTACATGCTTGCAATAGTTACATTGAGCCTATTTCTAAATAATATAAAGATTAGACACCGTAAAAAGAATAAAAGCAACAAAAATAAAAAAGAAAAGTATTAATTGCAGAGCTAGCATCAAAAATATT
Organism: Nebria salina; assembly: GCA_944039245.1. Taxonomy (NCBI): domain Eukaryota; kingdom Metazoa; phylum Arthropoda; class Insecta; order Coleoptera; family Carabidae; genus Nebria; species Nebria salina. Next base: position 7,915,175 of record OX063271.1, read on the forward strand.
ATTTGATAAAATAAGAAATATAGTAAGTATCAAATTAAATGTAATAGATCATATGATAACGAATAAATATTCTTAATAAACAATCCACAAATTAACGCAGTGCGAGTTAACCAGAGTTAACTAGAGTTAATTTTCGAATGCACCCCAGACATTGCTCCTGGCTCACATCAAGGAAACATCTTTCACTATTTACCTAGAACAGGGTGTTTTCTGTCTGTCCCTAGCGCCAGATTGTCGACGGGTGTTCTCAATTGGCAACCCTATCTCCACCTACCGTGAATGTGAGTTTTCGTTCATAACCGGGTGTACTCTATCCCTAGCACCAGATCGTGGACGCGTGTTCTTATTTGCAACTCTATCTCCACCTACCGTGAATGGATGTTCTCGTTCATAACCGGGCATACCCGGCTCTTTTATACCGACCAGACCAGTGAAGTGAGCGAGAATCGATTTCCGAACCGCGTTGATAGTAAAGACACGTATCGAATTAAACGACTCGCGCTGACCGCAATCAGTGAGTATACATCTTATAGAGAGATAATGCTTATGGAGCGAGTGTAATGATGATAGAATGTTATTTCTGATGTACTAAGACTGTGACATCGTTTAGCATGTGTCGCCTCGTGTAGGTAGTAACCCAACAACCCAAATTGAGCAATGGGAATTGGTGTGAATCTTTGCTATATTTAGACAGTGTTGCACTGTGTTGTATATATGATAACTCGAGTTTTCTGACAGCAGACCATCAATAAAGAAAGGAAGGGGGTACATGTATGCATCAAAATGTATTTGCTCAGTAAATACGAAAATTACAAAAAAATTAATTAATAATAATAACTATTTTGAATTTAAATAAATTTCGAAAAATAATTCTTCCTTTATTTCAACAAAACTAGATAGAGAAAGATATTCATAAACTAAAAAATAAAAATAACAATAACAAATTTTCGTAATATTAAATACTTAAATGCTATTTGATTAAAAAAAATAAACATTAGAGATATAACAATAATAATATTTGATAAATAAAATAATATAAAATGATCAATATACGCACATAATAACACGTCATAAATATATAATTATACATTTTTTAAAATTCGTAATTTTCTGACAGGTTTAGATTTATCTTTTGTTTTTTTATTTACTCTTATTTCTTTACTAAACATGCGAGTTTCATGAAAAATTTTTGTACGGAATAATAAATTTAAAAGATATATTCTATGACCAATACAATTCGTTTCGGATTGAACCCAGTCTTTTACTACGGATTTCACTAATATTTTTTTATACATATATTCTTTTAGTCCGTAGATGAATGGTTTCCGATCGAAGATTTTCTTAAATGTATTTAAAGCCATAGTTACTATAATTAATATTTGGTCGTTCGGTCTTTTTAATCGACATTCAGAACCTATATTAAGCCCGTATTCCCTATTAAAAATCAACATTTCTCTGTCGTCATACATTTGTTCTTTTTTGCTCATCTTTTCAGAACATACGTCACAACAAAATGTTTTTTTCAATTTGTAAATTAAATAGCCCGCAAAGTATGTAATAGAGCAAGTTTGAAGATTGGTTGTAGAAACTGAGGTAGATTCAATATCGCAGGAACTTGTAGACGTATTACTGGAATTCTCTATGTTTACTGCAGTTGAAATATTATCAGCAACCATAAAATGTGTAATTGTTTCTTCTACTGTATTAAATAAATATTCATCCTCATCATTTTCGTAGTTACTTTTCTCGCTTTCTCTACTCAGTGACGCACTCATAACCGACTGAAGCGCTAAACGAAAATGCTTAGTAGAAGGGTTTGGATCATATCCTCTCCTCTGCCGAATTTTTGAAAACAAATTTTCTAATGGATCTTGACATAACCGGCTAGTTATTAAATAAGCATATTTTGGTTTCATATCCTGCCACAAATTCATTAATCCATTGATGGTTTGTATTAACCCGTCAAAACAGTATGGTGTATTTTTAGGGACGGACCATGTTTTTATCCATGGCACACCTTGTCGAAGAGTATCATATACAAGAGTATTTTTATCAGACATGGCACACCGATAAGGATTGGTACTATATAGCATTCTAGAATTCATGCAATCAAAAATATCGTTTATTCTTTTTAAAAACTTTGCTGTTTCCAGCGAAGATTTTGTTGTCAACTCACCAGTAGCAATAGCGGTTAGCATAGCGGCTGAATAAGATTTGCTCAAAACTTGAACAGCTAAACGAACATTCATTTTTTCAAAATTATTTGGATGAATATGTTTATGTGTAATTTTAACCAAAGATTTAGATAATGTATTTTTATTATCTATTTCATATGTTTTAGAAATATCTTGCCAAGAAATTGCATTTCCATTGATAAAAATGTTTTGTTTCATAAATGTATTACGTACACTTTTTATGAGATGTGGGGCATCAAAGACAGTATATATTTTCTTCCCTTTATAAATAAAAATGGATTTTCGGATGTCGTCTTCAACTTTGTATAAAGCGATCTATTATTGGATCCCTGGTCGCAAACTAAAGCTCTCACTTTAAAGTTCATTAGGGAAATTGTTTCGATACCTGATAGCAATAACATTTTTAAGCGGTCAGCGATTATGCTGCCACTACAAATAAAATATCCTAGAGGTATTTTCCAGTTATCGTACAAACCTCGGGCCATAAAAACTAAGGCACTTTTACCAACCTTTTGGTTTTTTTTTAGTTCTATACCAAAATCCTCATATCCCTCTATTACATCCATACCTTCGTGATAGTCCAGACTTTTCTTAATTCCCATTTCGTCAAACATAAGAACACATTCTTTCTCTCGCAGTGTCATTGTTTTTGCCTTTTCTTTCAATTTTTCATGAAACTTACAAGAAAAGCCAGGTGTTAATCTATATACTTGCAACCACTTCCTAATGGTGCTAATAGCGGGTAATTTAAATTGATATTCTTTTAAGAAATAGCGATATAAAGAAGGTGATTTATAATAAATTGCTAGACAAATTTTTTTTTCTTGAACGCTCCATTTTTTCTTTTGAATGTGATAGATCTGCATTTTTATAAATGTCTGCACAGCAGGATTTAGGGAAGCAATCAATCGTTCTACTACAATATTATTAGATCTAATAGCAAGTCGTTTTTTAAATCGAAACTGCTGGACTCTACTTTTGGCCAAAGATTTTTCTTTTTCTAATAAACGGAGCTTTATTTTCCTTTTTGTTGGTGTATCTACCGTGATGTTTATTTTCTTAGGCGGTGTACACGCATCTAACAGGGCCGACACTAATTTTATTTCATTCCCAATTTTTTTCGACGATGACTCCTCTAAAAAAGCCGGTCCTTGTTCAGAAAACAGACGTTTTCGAGAATAAGATTTCGCTGGATTGTGAATATTCAAATCTTTTCTTAATTCTATAGTTGAAATTGTACAACTTTTGGGGGGTGTTTCACATTTATCTCTTGATTCGCTTGAATCGTGTTTATCTGGGATAGTAGTAGTTTCATGAGGGGAAAGCGAAAAATGTATAGGTACTGCCGAGTAAATAAGACGGTGGTGTGTTTCATTAACAAAATTATTTTCAGTGAAATGATCTTCACAAATAGCCATATTTCGCAGCTGCTCTGGTTGTAAATCTAAAATTAAATATGGCATATTTATGAGGTATACTAATTGTTAATTTGTGGTAATTTTTTTAACAAGGTATATTACGTTTCAATTTCATATTTAAGATAAAATGATAAAATTATTATTATAAGAATGCTATCAGGTTTAGGGTATTTAGTTTGTACAATTACAATTCTAATAGGGAGCTGTATGACTACTGAAATAATACAAATTTTGATATTTCGTTACAATTGCAAATCTACAAAATTTGAAGCAGTATGATACCAGATGAATAACAATTAATAAAAATGAAAAAATGAGTATTTATATGTCTTTCATTTAAATTAGAATGATTATATTTATATGTTGTTTTATTAATCAGAATAGCTCGTAGTTATTTTTATCTCAATAACTGTACTATTTATTGTTACGCTATTTATTTTCGTTACTGGACAATACCACAATGACCTACATTATGCCAAAAATAGTCAGATTCGACACAAGGAAGGTAAAAAGATGTATTTGCTTTATAATGTCAAGATTGATTTTTTTCATTATTACAATACTTATTACTATGTGTAAGAATGTAAAAATTAAATACCACTCTGTTTTGTTTCTATTGCCGATACAACATATATATTTAATGTTTCATTAATCAGAATAACTATTTTTTTTAACTAATCTAATATCGCAATGTATATTTATTTATTATTATTATTAATGCTTGCGCTGTAATAGGGAATGGAATGTTCCCTCTTCAGCGTGTTGTTTGATGTCAGAGTGCGTGGCCGACTATTTATGTAGTGCGGAAGGGGAAGATATATTTTTCTTTTGCAAGATAACAACCAACGAAAATGTTATGTTTAGATTCTGAGTATTTTTTAATCCTATACGTGCAACTTATTTTACATATGTTTTTGAAACATAATATACCTTGCATTTTCAAATAATACTTTCAGGTATTTCAGTGAAAGATTGTCGTAAATTACTACAAAATTAATTAATTCGAATACAATATGGATTTGATATGGAATCACTAGGAGTTTTGATTAAATATTATACAATTGCATGAAATGATGAAAATGTAATGTTACTCAAAGATAATAATAGGCTGGAATGAAAATTAGATAATACAAATTTTACAAAAACTTACCTATCAATTTAAAATTACCACAAGAAAGAATCCATTCTTCACAGCTCTTCTTATCTTTTACCGGAAAACTATAAAACTTTGAAGAATTTCCTCTTCTAATTTTGCTACAGGTACGATAATTGCACCTTGTAAATGACATTGTCTATGGAAATGTAATTATTATAAATGTATATTATGTTTAAATCATGATAGTTTTAATTTCGGAAAAATATAAATCAATAATTGTAAAAAATAGAATGCAACAATTGACAATTGCATACTAATGCAGGGCAAGTCTTACGATAACTATACAAACATTACAATTATCCATATTAACAATAGTATTATTTACAAATATTATTTAAAATAAAATTACTTACCGTTATATCTGATTTTAATGCACTATAAGTTATTATAACACTGGACGAACTCACAAGACGTTGAAAATATCACAAGAGAACAATAACCAGATATATCCGTCAAGCAAATGAAATACACGATACCGTGTCAATCATAAAAAGATTCGAAGACAAATTCAAATCAACTTGCATATTTATTTTTCTTATTTTGTGTATTTAAGGCATATCAAAAATATGCTCGTAATCAATTTGTAACAAAAGAACAATTATATGTATGTTCAATATATATGTACAATGTATGTATATGACCAATAATTTCAACGAAAGATTAAAAACTGGCAACGTTGTAAATTTCGTTTATTGCAGACGGAACTATTTTGCTACTGATTAGTAGGGAGCTACCTAAAAAGATGATGCGTCTGTCATGCCATCCATAGTTGACGGTTAGAAGCTAAATTTTAAATTTCGACATCTATCGGTGACGGTTGTCAAACCCATTACATTTATTAACATGGACATTATACCTCTATAAGCTGTATACTCACTGCCGCAATACAGTCGTGAAACTATTGTGTGTGTAGAGGGTTGGCTGATTTAGAAGTCATTATGGCTTTTCATTGTTGTTTGTCTTAGCATTAGGTATATATAAGAATTACTTTATATTGTTAAAATAAATATTGTATTTACTTTGTTAGTTCTTAAATATGTAAACTTTATTTTAGAATACAAAACACGCCAGTTTGTACTGATACCGTCCTCTCTATCATTGATCCTGGCACCGCTGAGTTCTACCCCGCGCGAGAGAAGTCAGACCGCTACAAGAGTGAGAACAGCCATTTCATTTATAGATAGGTTGTTTATTTGGTTAATTAGGTTTAAAACTGATGTGTTAGAATTATCCGAATCTGTGTCTGAGTTCGTATCTGTATCTAAAATTGTGTCTCTGATAGACATGCGTACTTACAGGAGCACTATCATGAATTTATCCATTGGCCAGGATTGAACAGTGCTGTTTACTATGTATTCAGCAGGATCTGGAAATCTTCTCCAAGATGATTTCTAGGTTTCTTTCTCGATGGACACTCAGTTAATCGTGCACACAAACCGAAGAATTAAATAAAAAATTTCTATTCACGAAAATTGGTTTTATTTTGATTACTGTATCCTACCGACTGCGCCAGTTATAGAACACGCTTTGTGTTATAACAAAAAAATGATTTTATTTCGACAGATACAATTCTTCTGTTACTTGTACAACTCAGAACTTACTATATTTTGTGGTGTTTTACATAGTTGATATTTGTATTTTACATTGTAAGCATTTACTAGAATTACACGGGGTTTGGTATCCTGGGAAAGTGGTGACGCTGCATCTTCCATGCAAGTTACTTGCATATGGAGCATGCATATTCGAGTATGTAACTAAAAAGAATACTATTCCAGTAATCTTTTATGCGCCTAGTCACGGGTGTCGACATTAAAAAATGTATCACTTCCAAAATTGGAACTGTACGGTGCACTACTACTTGCGCGATAAATAAACAAGATCAGCTTATATATTTCGTTTCACAAAACTTATTATTGGTCAGATTCGACCATCACATTGTCATGGTTAAAGTCAATTGCTCGACATTTGAAAACCTTTGTCACGAATCGAGTTGGAGAAATACAAGAGTTATCGGACATCAACAGTTGGTTCCATGTTATAACAGCACACAATCCTGCTGACTTCATCTCCAGCAGTGAGTATACAGCTTATAGAGGTATAATGTCCATGTTAATAAATGTAATGGGTTTGACAACCGTCACCGATAGATGTCGAAATTTAAAATTTAGCTTCTAACCGTCAACTATGGATGGCATGACAGACGCATCATCTTTTTAGGTAGCTCCCTACTAATCAGTAGCAAAATAGTTCCGTCTGCAATAAACGAAATTTACAACGTTGCCAGTTTTTAATCTTTCGTTGAAATTATTGGTCATATACATACATTGTACATATATATTGAACATACATATAATTGTTCTTTTGTTACAAATTGATTACGAGCATATTTTTGATATGCCTTAAATACACAAAATAAGAAAAATAAATATGCAAGTTGATTTGAATTTGTCTTCGAATCTTTTTATGATTGACACGGTATCGTGTATTTCATTTGCTTGACGGATATATCTGGTTATTGTTCTCTTGTGATATTTTCAACGTCTTGTGAGTTCGTCCAGTGTTATAATAACTTATAGTGCATTAAAATCAGATATAACGGTAAGTAATTTTATTTTAAATAATATTTGTAAATAATACTATTGTTAATATGGATAATTGTAATGTTTGTATAGTTATCGTAAGACTTGCCCTGCATTAGTATGCAATTGTCAATTGTTGCATTCTATTTTTTACAATTATTGATTTATATTTTTCCGAAATTAAAACTATCATGATTTAAACATAATATACATTTATAATAATTACATTTCCATAGACAATGTCATTTACAAGGTGCAATTATCGTACCTGTAGCAAAATTAGAAGAGGAAATTCTTCAATGTTTTATAGTTTTCCGGTAAAAGATAAGAAGAGCTGTGAAGAATGGATTCTTTCTTGTGGTAATTTTAAATTGATAGGTAAGTTTTTGTAAAATTTGTATTATCTAATTTTCATTCCAGCCTATTATTATCTTTGAGTAACATTACATTTTCATCATTTCATGCAATTGTATAATATTTAATCAAAACTCCTAGTGATTCCATATCAAATCCATATTGTATTCGAATTAATTAATTTTGTAGTAATTTACGACAATCTTTCACTGAAATACCTGAAAGTATTATTTGAAAATGCAAGGTATATTATGTTTCAAAAACATATGTAAAATAAGTTGCACGTATAGGATTAAAAAATACTCAGAATCTAAACATAACATTTTCGTTGGTTGTTATCTTGCAAAAGAAAAATATATCTTCCCCTTCCGCACTACATAAATAGTCGGCCACGCACTCTGACATCAAACAACACGCTGAAGAGGGAACATTCCATTCCCTATTACAGCGCAAGCATTAATAATAATAATAAATAAATATACATTGCGATATTAGATTAGTTAAAAAAAATAGTTATTCTGATTAATGAAACATTAAATATATATGTTGTATCGGCAATAGAAACAAAACAGAGTGGTATTTAATTTTTACATTCTTACACATAGTAATAAGTATTGTAATAATGAAAAAAATCAATCTTGACATTATAAAGCAAATACATCTTTTTACCTTCCTTGTGTCGAATCTGACTATTTTTGGCATAATGTAGGTCATTGTGGTATTGTCCAGTAACGAAAATAAATAGCGTAACAATAAATAGTACAGTTATTGAGATAAAAATAACTACGAGCTATTCTGATTAATAAAACAACATATAAATATAATCATTCTAATTTAAATGAAAGACATATAAATACTCATTTTTTCATTTTTATTAATTGTTATTCATCTGGTATCATACTGCTTCAAATTTTGTAGATTTGCAATTGTAACGAAATATCAAAATTTGTATTATTTCAGTAGTCATACAGCTCCCTATTAGAATTGTAATTGTACAAACTAAATACCCTAAACCTGATAGCATTCTTATAATAATAATTTTATCATTTTATCTTAAATATGAAATTGAAACGTAATATACCTTGTTAAAAAAATTACCACAAATTAACAATTAGTATACCTCATAAATATGCCATATTTAATTTTAGATTTACAACCAGAGCAGCTGCGAAATATGGCTATTTGTGAAGATCATTTCACTGAAAATAATTTTGTTAATGAAACACACCACCGTCTTATTTACTCGGCAGTACCTATACATTTTTCGCTTTCCCCTCATGAAACTACTACTATCCCAGATAAACACGATTCAAGCGAATCAAGAGATAAATGTGAAACACCCCCCAAAAGTTGTACAATTTCAACTATAGAATTAAGAAAAGATTTGAATATTCACAATCCAGCGAAATCTTATTCTCGAAAACGTCTGTTTTCTGAACAAGGACCGGCTTTTTTAGAGGAGTCATCGTCGAAAAAAATTGGGAATGAAATAAAATTAGTGTCGGCCCTGTTAGATGCGTGTACACCGCCTAAGAAAATAAACATCACGGTAGATACACCAACAAAAAGGAAAATAAAGCTCCGTTTATTAGAAAAAGAAAAATCTTTGGCCAAAAGTAGAGTCCAGCAGTTTCGATTTAAAAAACGACTTGCTATTAGATCTAATAATATTGTAGTAGAACGATTGATTGCTTCCCTAAATCCTGCTGTGCAGACATTTATAAAAATGCAGATCTATCACATTCAAAAGAAAAAATGGAGCGTTCAAGAAAAAAAAATTTGTCTAGCAATTTATTATAAATCACCTTCTTTATATCGCTATTTCTTAAAAGAATATCAATTTAAATTACCCGCTATTAGCACCATTAGGAAGTGGTTGCAAGTATATAGATTAACACCTGGCTTTTCTTGTAAGTTTCATGAAAAATTGAAAGAAAAGGCAAAAACAATGACACTGCGAGAGAAAGAATGTGTTCTTATGTTTGACGAAATGGGAATTAAGAAAAGTCTGGACTATCACGAAGGTATGGATGTAATAGAGGGATATGAGGATTTTGGTATAGAACTAAAAAAAAACCAAAAGGTTGGTAAAAGTGCCTTAGTTTTTATGGCCCGAGGTTTGTACGATAACTGGAAAATACCTCTAGGATATTTTATTTGTAGTGGCAGCATAATCGCTGACCGCTTAAAAATGTTATTGCTATCAGGTATCGAAACAATTTCCCTAATGAACTTTAAAGTGAGAGCTTTAGTTTGCGACCAGGGATCCAATAATAGATCGCTTTATACAAAGTTGAAGACGACATCCGAAAATCCATTTTTATTTATAAAGGGAAGAAAATATATACTGTCTTTGATGCCCCACATCTCATAAAAAGTGTACGTAATACATTTATGAAACAAAACATTTTTATCAATGGAAATGCAATTTCTTGGCAAGATATTTCTAAAACATATGAAATAGATAATAAAAATACATTATCTAAATCTTTAGTTAAAATTACACATAAACATATTCATCCAAATAATTTTGAAAAAATGAATGTTCGTTTAGCTGTTCAAGTTTTGAGCAAATCTTATTCAGCCGCTATGCTAACCGCTATTGCTACTGGTGAGTTGACAACAAAATCTTCGCTGGAAACAGCAAAGTTTTTAAAAAGAATAAACGATATTTTTGATTGCATGAATTCTAGAATGCTATATAGTACCAATCCTTATCGGTGTGCCATGTCTGATAAAAATACTCTTGTATATGATACTCTTCGACAAGGTGTGCCATGGATAAAAACATGGTCCGTCCCTAAAAATACACCATACTGTTTTGACGGGTTAATACAAACCATCAATGGATTAATGAATTTGTGGCAGGATATGAAACCAAAATATGCTTATTTAATAACTAGCCGGTTATGTCAAGATCCATTAGAAAATTTGTTTTCAAAAATTCGGCAGAGGAGAGGATATGATCCAAACCCTTCTACTAAGCATTTTCGTTTAGCGCTTCAGTCGGTTATGAGTGCGTCACTGAGTAGAGAAAGCGAGAAAAGTAACTACGAAAATGATGAGGATGAATATTTATTTAATACAGTAGAAGAAACAATTACACATTTTATGGTTGCTGATAATATTTCAACTGCAGTAAACATAGAGAATTCCAGTAATACGTCTACAAGTTCCTGCGATATTGAATCTACCTCAGTTTCTACAACCAATCTTCAAACTTGCTCTATTACATACTTTGCGGGCTATTTAATTTACAAATTGAAAAAAACATTTTGTTGTGACGTATGTTCTGAAAAGATGAGCAAAAAAGAACAAATGTATGACGACAGAGAAATGTTGATTTTTAATAGGGAATACGGGCTTAATATAGGTTCTGAATGTCGATTAAAAAGACCGAACGACCAAATATTAATTATAGTAACTATGGCTTTAAATACATTTAAGAAAATCTTCGATCGGAAACCATTCATCTACGGACTAAAAGAATATATGTATAAAAAAATATTAGTGAAATCCGTAGTAAAAGACTGGGTTCAATCCGAAACGAATTGTATTGGTCATAGAATATATCTTTTAAATTTATTATTCCGTACAAAAATTTTTCATGAAACTCGCATGTTTAGTAAAGAAATAAGAGTAAATAAAAAAACAAAAGATAAATCTAAACCTGTCAGAAAATTACGAATTTTAAAAAATGTATAATTATATATTTATGACGTGTTATTATGTGCGTATATTGATCATTTTATATTATTTTATTTATCAAATATTATTATTGTTATATCTCTAATGTTTATTTTTTTTAATCAAATAGCATTTAAGTATTTAATATTACGAAAATTTGTTATTGTTATTTTTATTTTTTAGTTTATGAATATCTTTCTCTATCTAGTTTTGTTGAAATAAAGGAAGAATTATTTTTCGAAATTTATTTAAATTCAAAATAGTTATTATTATTAATTAATTTTTTTGTAATTTTCGTATTTACTGAGCAAATACATTTTGATGCATACATGTACCCCCTTTCTTTATTGATGGTCTGCTGTCAGAAAACTCGAGTTATCATATATACAACACAGTGCAACACTGTCTAAATATAGCAAAGATTCACACCAATTCCCATTGCTCAATTTGGGTTGTTGGGTTACTACCTACACGAGGCGACACATGCTAAACGATGTCACAGTCTTAGTACATCAGAAATAACATTCTATCATCATTACACTCGCTCCATAAGCATTATCTCTCTATAAGATGTATACTCACTGTCTCCAGGGAACAATCACTTGAAAGGCTCTTAAAATATCAATTATGGTGGCATGGACCAAATTGGCTCGCAATAAAGAATGAGGACTATTCATTTTCATTGTTCGCACCCATTTCTGAGCGTGAATGTCCCGAACGTCGTTCCGCTCAAATAAGAGCATGATACTCTGACTTACAGAAATTACAACGAGTATTAGCATTATGTTTGCGTTTTTTACATAACACAAGGCGGAAAATCAAACGTTCATCTATCGATTGTCATACAGGGCCTATTTCTATAACCGTAATTAACCATTCTACAAAAACTTTAGTAAATATTGTACAATAGGTGACCTTTGCTGACGAATTGAAATTTTCGAAAGGTCAAAACAGGGCTAATACCAGAAATAAACTAATTTGCCTAAATTCGTTTTTAGACGAATATAGTATTATCAGAGTCGGGTGGTGAGTTTCAAAATGCTAATCACATTTACTCAAAAACATCCAATAGTATTACCCAAAAAACATTCCTTTACAAATCTAGTGCTTGAATATGCATATAAAAACCAACTGCACGGTGCGGCTGTACGAAGCTCATACTGAGCGTTAGGCGTGCGCCACACCATTCGTTATATTATCCGGAGATGTGTAACCTGTTTTAGGAGTAATCCATAACACAAACAGCACATAATGGGTAACTTACCTGAATACAGGGTTAATCCGAATCGTCCATTTTTGCATTGTGGTGATGATTATTACGGGCCACTCTATATTCGTGAAGTTAAAAACGCAATAGCAAAACAAGAAAAGTGTATGGCGCCATTTTTATATGTCTATCCACTAAGACGGTGCACATTGAACTTGCATGAAATTTATCAACTGAAACCTTCATTGGAACGCTGAAATGATTTATGTCGCGTAGAGGAAAACCTCTCTGTTCACTATGACAACAGAACTAACTTCGCGGGAGCCAATCACGAGCTGCAGAAGTTACATGAAATATTTACCGAAGAAGTCAGCCAATATCAAATAATATCTACATTATCAAAAGATGAATTGACATGGCATTACATACCACCAAGAGCGCCGTATTTCGTTAGAATTTGAGTGGCAGCAGTTAAATCGACTAAACATCACATAAATAGAATCATAAGGAATGTTTCTTTAACCTACGAGGAAATGTATACTTTCCTAACTCAAATAGAAGCTATTCTCAATTCAAGACTTCTCACTGCTGTATCAGATGATCCAAATGACTTAGCCTGTCTAACTCCTGCCCATTTCCTAAGTGGAGACTCTTTAACTAGCACACCGGATCCAAACTTGATGCTCATACCTGTCAATCGCCTGTCACGATGGCAGCACCTACAAAAACTCCAGCTGCATTTTTGGACTAGCGGAATATCTGGGTCAGCTACAATAAAGAAGCAAGTAGCAGAAGAAGACTGGCAGCAATTTACAAATAGGCCACTTGGTTCTTCTTCGAGATGACAACACGCCTCCGCTCCGGTGACTGATGGGTCGCGTAGAAGTCATTCATCCAGGAGAAGACGGCGTATTTCGAGCCGCAATCATCCGTACGTCGGAAGGCACATTCAATAGTTCTTCCGTACGACTGTGCCCTTTACCGATTGACAATAATGAGTGAAGTGCTGTGCAGGGAGTGCATGTGCGTTAATGTTGTTTATTACAATAATAGGAAAATACAATAAAGATAACTGTGGAACTCACTTGACACTATTATAAAAAACAACACAAAAGTCTACTAACTAACCAACATAATAGCGGGACATGGCGAGCTGAGATCACCCAATTGCAATTCTCAACAGCCCCCTTCAATTAAGTGATTCCCAGTTTGGGTTAAACATGTAACGCTATTTAAACTAAATTCCGTTGACTTCCAGAAGTCCCATCCTAGACCGTAATTTATCAAACTGCGTAGATTATAATGCCTTGGTCAGTATGTCAGCTACCTGCTCTTCTGAGCGAACATATTGAACATCAAGTTTCTCTTCATTGTAGAGTTGACGAATAAAGTTATACTTGATGTCAATGTGTTTCAACCGACGATGATCCCATTTCGGCAGGAGATTTATGCACGGCTGATTGTTTTCGAAGATCACTGGTTTCTCGACTAAAACACCAAAGTCTGTAGTCTTCAAGTGAATTATTCATCCACACAACTTCAGTGGCTGCTGTAGCAAGGGCAACATATTCTGCTTCAGTCGATGAGAGTGTAACATATGACTGCCTTCTTGTAGCCCAGCAGACCGTGTTACCAAACACCTGAAGAAGATATCCTGAGGTCGCGGATTGTGCAGCACATTTTGAATAACTTACATAGGAAGCGTTCGATTATTCACTTCTGTGCAAACTGTGCTTAAAAGCGGGCGTTCGGTAAATGTCGTGCTGTGCAGTTCGTGCTGCACAATCAGCCCAAGCCATGGGTTGTGCGTAGACTATTCTGCACCGGATTTTCCTCGCAAAATTCAGTTTTTAACCCGCGAAACCAGTAAACTTAACCATAACCTATTGTGCCAGATAATTTCATATTACGAAAGATCTTTCGTGCCTCTACCAAAAAATGGAAAAACAATGAGCAATTGTGTGTGATGTTTGTTCTTTAACAGATTATAATATGGAAAAGATGATAGAGCATATGGCAACAAACACTTTTATTAGTAAGTATAATAATTTTTCTAATTTGAAAGTGGCTAATCGATTTTATTTTTAGGTGAATATGAAGCCATTCAAAATATAAGATCGATGGAGAAGCAGCAGAATGTAGTGATGATGCAGAGAAAAAAAACATGGTCGAAAATATCAGCAGTTTTTCTAATGGAAAATGTAAAAGTTTGACTCCTATTTCAAATCGAGCTTTAAGAAAAATAATTGGAAAAAAATTTCGAACTCCTGCTCCGAATTTTGTGGGAAAACAATCACATCAGAACAATGTGATAATAAATCGAGAAGTTTAAAAACGTCAGGAAAACAACGTCGACATTAGGAATATTTTGATGTAATTCATAATTTCATGTTCAAGATACCTGAAATAAATCCAGTTGCAACATGTAGCAGATACATGGGGTTGATTAAGTTTCCATGTAACAGCAGAAAACCTACCGAAAGTGACCCTACCGACAGCACACTGGAAGTTAGTAAGCAAAGTCATATCCATTTCGAATCTTCTTTCTCCAAAAAGAAAACATCTGCAGTGTCATGCACCGAACTTTCTTATACGCATACGGGTTAAACCATATCGTAGTTTCATTATTTTTCTAATTTATAATATTTGTTCTGCCCTTTGGAACACTTTTACGTTAAATATATATCTTTGAATAAATATAAAATGTCAAACTTCAAATTATTTAAGTCTGTTTTTTTTTTTGATAAACAATTGACAGGCGCAGATGAGACGATTTATGTAAAATTAAATGTAATATGAAAAAATTTTAAGAGCCATTTTCTTGTTTCCGAACCGTTTGAGAAAAAAAGTTTCAAATAAAAGTTGTACAAAATGCAAAATGTCACAGTAAAAGTTACTTTTACTGTGACATTTTTTCTGTAACTGCATCCGTTTTTGAGTAATTAAAGAAACTGCAAAACATGACTAGAGTAAACATGCACTTCCGGTCGGAATATTGTTTTCAAAATAGGAGGTTTTCGTGCCAGCCATATCATTAATACACACAGACGGAAGGTCAAAACGTACATTTCCGTTACTGCGTATAAGAAAGTAAATATGTAACTCGACAACTAGAAGTTGACATACAACGTTGCCATATCTTTTCGTTGCAGTTTTACGAGTCAACAGATATCATTGATACTGCACAATTAATTGTTTTTATAAGAATGGTGTTTTGTGATTTTTCCGAGAAAAATTTATAACAATACTTCCGATAAAGGGAACAACGCGAGGTGCAGATATGATGGCAACTTCTATGCCATTTGCTGAAAAAATAAATTTGCTTTTGCATAAATTGGTTGCCATGTCTACTGACGGAGCACCTTCAATGATTCGTAGAAATCATAGATTTTTAGCCCTTTGCAAACAAAATGAACAGTTTCCTGATTTCATATCATTTCATTGCATAATTCATAAAGCCTTATATGCAAAAGTATTCCGTAGTCAACTTAAAGACAATGACTCGGAATATGAAAATTTACTTCTTTTTGTTATGTTATACAAAGTACCACAAAAGTTTTTTGTTTATATTTTAATTATTGTTGTTGCTAAGAGGTAGTTGTTAGTTCTGACATGTTCTTTTCATCAAATAAAGAATAACTCTTTTATACTCTAAGTTAGAAAAATCTAACAGGTTGTGGGCCCAGATCGCTTGTGACTGTGTAGAGTATAAAATTGTTATTTTTCCTTAGTGTGCGAGCCTTTTTTTACTGCATTTTTGTGTGACATTTTGAAAATTGGATTTCAAAGCGCAAATTGAAAATTTGGATGGCGCTACAAATTGGACAGAGTGGTAACGTCAAATCGAACTGCTATTGCGTCATCATGATGTACTGGATACAGGAACTGGAAAGCGTACTTGACCGAATGAATCAGAAGAAAAGGCTTCGGAAGAAGTTCACAGCGAATTCGCGGTTTTGTCCAAGGTCTTCATGAAGAGCGGTGCATTAACGCAACTGATTCCCGTCGGTAGTATGAACGACGCGAATATTGAACTGACGGCAACATGTGATACGGCGAAAGCAACATAGGATAAACTGATATCAGTTTACGAACAAAGTTCAGATCAACGTGTAGATCGGTTAATGGAGCTGTTTTTTAACAGCGAAAAAAAGACATCGCAACTCATATAGCTCGGTTGCAACGAACTTTCCGTGAGTTGAATGATGAATTAAAACGGTTAGTTAAAACTGAATTGCCTGATTTGTTATTGATGAGCCGGATAATGTCAACGTTACCAGCGGAATATTTTGGATTTAAAAGTGTCTGGGAATCTGTGCCAGTGGAAGAGCGCACAATCAATAAATTGATAGAACGTCTTCGGCTGATTTAAATGCGACTACCCGAGAAAAACAATAACTCAGCAGCATTTTCAGCAAAGTCTGGTGCAAAGAAAGGGAACTTGACGAAAAACGAAAGCCTGATGGTGAAATCATTCCGAAAATGCTTCCGATTCTATCAAGCTGGACATATTGCGAAAAACTGTCGCAATTTAAAATCGACAAATTATGGTACGGTTACTTTTAAAAAGGAAGCTAAACCAGAAGAAGATGCGTTTGTATGCACAATCGACGACGTAGCAGAAGCAGAGCTATGGTTGGCCGATTCTGGCGCATCAGCGCATATGACTCAAAAGAAACACTATTTTTGTATGAAACGTGCACAAGGTCGATAGAAATTTATTTTCGATAGGTCAAACCATAAGCAAAGGATTCGATTTCAAGGTTTATCGAAACGGGTGTTCGTTTACTAAAAACAGCGCCGTGCGAATGACTGGAAAAAGAACGACAAAAGGATTGTATGCGTTAGAAAAGCGTGTACATGCACCAGCTATAGCTGCAAAGGTGCACATTGCATCGGCGGCGGATACGCTTCAATCGTGGCACGAACGGATGTGTCATCAGAATAAAAAACATGTTAAGAAGATTTTGAAGCAGTGCGGAATTGATGTGGATGTCAATGAAGAATTCTGCGAAGGATGCATGTTTGGAAAGCAGCATCGAGCAAGTTTTGGAACAAAAACAAATAGACCGTCGAAAGCTAGTGATCTGATCCATGCAGATGTCTGGGCAGGAAGAATGGGTAGGCGGCTCAAAATATTTTGTTTGTTTCATAGATGATTTTTCAAGATTTCGTCGCGTATTTTTCTTGAAATCAAAGGCTCAGGTCGTGTACTGTTTAGAATCGTTTGTAAACGAAACGAGTGCTGCTGGACACACGATAAAAGATTTTTTATGTGATGGTGGCAAAGAATTCAACAATGAAAATGTGCGAAAAATATCAATTTTCGTATGACGATGCCGCATACGCCAGAACAAAATGGTGCGGCTGAAAGGGAGAATCGCACATTAGTTGAAAGTGCACGATCAATGATTCATGCCAAAAACTTACCGATCAAACTTTGGGCAGAAGCAGTACATTTAGAACCGAACTGGCCCGACATCAACCAAGGACAAAACACCGATCGACTTATGATTGAAACAGGAAACTGTGAATATTGACCATTTAAAAATCTTTAGCACGGAGTGTTTTGTACATCTACCAAAACAGAAACGACAAAAGTGGGGCAAGAAAAGTAGCCTTGGACGTTTTGTTGGCTACTATGGTGAAAAAAAGTTTGGCTTCAAAATGAAAATAAAATTGTGTTGAGTCGTGACATAATTTTCAAGCCCGAAGATACAATAAACAGAACGGTGCAACTAACATGAAATTCAGATGCTATTGGTCAACACTCAGAGAAAAGTATTGAAAAATAATGTGACAAAATGACATCAATTGTAGAAGAAGTAGGCGAAGATGTTACAGAAAATAGCGGTGAAGCCTCGATGAATTATGGACGGAGATCCATTCGAAGACCAGCATATCTGAACGACTGTATTATTAGCTGAATGCAATACTCCTGATTCGTATGGTTCTGCGATGGCATCAAACGAAGCTGAACAATGGAAACTTGCCATGGACGATGAAATGGAATCACTGGCAGAAAATAAAACTTGTTGACCTTCCAGAAGGCAAAAAATCAATTTCAAATCGCTGGGTTTTACGTGTGAAGACAAAACCAGATGGCAGCGTCGATCGTTTTAAAGCAAGATTGGTAGCAAAAGGCTATTCTCAGAAGCCAGGGATTGACTACGAGAAAACCTTTAGTCCGGTGGCTAGATTTGATACAGTACGAACGGTATTGAGTGTTGCAGCATCTGAAAATCTTAAACTTTTGCAATTCGATGTGAAAACTGCGTTTCTATACAGTGAACTTCAAGAGGAAGTCTACATGAAACAACTCGAAGGATACGACGACGGAACCAATCGAGTGTGCAAACTGGATCGAAGCTTGTGTGGTCTCAAGCAAGCACCACGCTGTAGGAATAAACGATTTGTTGATTTCATACAAAAACAGGGTATCATGTTTAGCACATCAGATCCATGTTTATTCATGCGAATAAAAAATGGTAAAAAATTACCAATCACAATCTATGTTGATAATAGACTTGTAGCGGGAACTGCCAATGGTGATATTTTGCTGTTTGTAAATGAGTTGAAGGATGAGTTTAAAATAACTATGAGCTCATTTGAATGTTATCTTGGAATACAAATAACGAAATTGAAAAACGGTTCAATATTCATAAGTCAAAGTGCTTCTACAAGAAAAATTCTGGAGAGATTCAGAATGGCTGATTCAAATGCTGTAACAACACCATGCGAAAGAGGTGATACAGCACTTGACGAAAAAGATTTATGTTTGGGAAAGGAAGTTCCATATCGTGAAACGGTAAGAAGCCTAACTTATTTGACAATGGCAACGCGTCCCGACCTAGCGTATGCAGTTAGCGTAGTATCTCAAACATTAGATACACCGAGGTTGTCAAATTGGTGTGCTGTAAAACGAATTTACAAATATCTTCGAGGAAAGATTGAGTATGGACTGGTATACCAAGCGAAACATAATCTAGGCGAACTATAGGCGTACAGTGATGCCGATTACGCTGGCGATGTCAAGACCAGACGTTCAAGAACGGAAATCGTTTGTAAGTATTCGGGTGCAGCTATTACCTGGATAAGCATGAAACAGAAGAGTGTCGTGCTTTCAACAACAGAAGCCGAATATATTGCTGCAAGTGAAGGCGCCAAGGAAGTGATTTGGCTCAAATAATTATTACGAGAAATCACGCAGCTGAAAAGCACTCCAACGCTACTTGTGGACAACGCGAGCGCAATTAAACTGGTGAAACATCCCGAGTTTCACAAACGTTCGAAACACATCGGGTACGATATCACTTCATTCGCGAAAAATATCATGAATGCATTCTAAACGTCGAGCATGTGGATGGATTAAATCAAATTGCGGATATGATGACAAAACCTTTGACTTGTGTACGATTTGAAAAGTTACGTGGTATGTTAGGAATGATCAAAAATGTGTAACTACTAAACAACTTAAACATGTTGATTTATTTTGCGAGGAAGTGTTAAGATATACAAAGTACCACAAAAGTTTTTTGTTTATATTTTAATTATTGTTGTTGCTAAGAGGTAGTTGTTACTTCTGACATGAATTATCATCAAATAAAGAACAACTCTTTTATACGCTAAGTTAGCAAAATCTAACACTTTTTCATCATGTTAGGTGGCTCAGCCGAGGAAGCTTTTTGGAAAGATTTCTAAATCTTTTGCCTTAAGTTATTGCATTTTTGGATACATTGGAAGAAAAACATGAACAATTGGAAGAACCAGTATAGGGAAAATTTTTTTGCATTTCTTACGGATTTTATGGGCCATTACAACTCGCTTAATTTACAATTACAAGGAAAAAGCAAAAATATTGATCAGTTTTTCAGTTCGGTAAATGCTTTTAAAGCAAAATTAAAACTTTTTGCTTCACAATTAAAACGGAAAAATTTTAAATATTTTCCATATTTAGAAAAACATATTAAACTTACTGGTGAATGTAATATTGAAATGTTTTGTTCTGGAAAATATTAATCAAGAATATGAGAGACGATTTGCAAATCTCAATAATCTTCAACCGATTTTTGAATTTATTTCATTTCCTTTTGGAGAATTCGATAACGAGGATATTTCATCAAATCTAGCTCATACTTTTCAATTGAATTTATCAGATCTAGAGATTTTAACAATACAATCAGATATATTTCTAAAAGCACGTTCAAATGAAAATAATTTTTGGAATTTATTACCAGAAGAAAAATATATATTATTGAGATCGGTGGCAATGAAGATATTTACATTTTTTGGTTCCACTAATCTATGTGAAGCAGCGTGTACTCAAATGAAAAACATCAAATCGCAATTAAGGAGTTCTCTGACTGATGACAGCCTAATGGCATCTATTCGATTGGGCATCAGTGATTACAAAGCTAACTTTAGAAGATTTTTTGATGAAATGGAATGTCACGCATCTACATCAAAAAATAATTCCAAAATATTCATCAATAAAGTGCATTGCACAAAATAGAAAATACATTGGATTTAATATATTATTATTATTGAGACAGTTGAATTTTCGCGCTTCGATGCTGGCGCCACCTACATGAAGATAGAGACAGAACGAGCCCTAAACGAACTGAGATCTGGTTGTACGCGCGCGAGTAGAACGGAGTTCTCCGTTCTTCTTGTACAAATATTGGTTGAATAAACAATTAGTGTTGATAAACGGTCGTATTAATCAAAAGGTTATGGGCCCAGGACACGCCTGGAGTAGGTGAGCCTGACTATTTGTGGCCGATCGCAGTCCATGAGTCTGATTACGGATCGCCACGAACTAAACCTCGAATTCGGCTGTGGAAGCGTGTTCGTCCCGCTTGAGCGAGCGTTTGTCGTGCGGCTCGCACTGTTGGTCGAGGAGGTTTTGACCGTTTGGAGGCGTGCATGTGAGTCGCGCGTTTGGCGCTGAAGCGACGTCACAATGGCTCAGAGATTAGACATGAACAGCCTGAACAAGTTCGATGGCAACAACTACAACTAATGGCGGTTTCAAATGAACAGTGAGCTCCGGGCAAAAGGACTCTACAACATCGTCAATGGGGTCAAACAGAAGCCGGCAGCCGACGGGGATCCGCAGAAAGCCTGGGTGAAGAGTGACGCGACGGCGATGTTCATCCTGACATCTGCGTTGGACTATTCGCAGATAACTTTGATTGAGAATTGTGAGTCATCTCATCAAATCATCGGTAAGCTTGATTCTATTTATCTGCAGCGGTCTGAGTCAAGTAAGATCATCGCGCATGAGCGATTCCACCAGTATCGCAGGAAAGACAACGAAAGTATTGCTCAACACATTGCGAACGTGGAAAATTTGGCGAAGAAGTTGCAGGACATTGGGGAAGCTGTCAGCGACTCAGCGATAATGGCAAATATCATCAGCACGTTGCCGCGAAAGTTCCGGAATTTTCGACAGGCGTGGCTGCCAGTCAGCGAAGACAGGCAGACGCTGGCAAATCTGACGTCTAGGTTAGTCGACGAAGATGCAAACCTGTCCTTGTTTGAGCAATCTGAAACTGCTTTCACAGCTTCGTCGGGCAGCAATCCATTTTGGAAGTTAACGAAGCAGAATCCGTCGGGAGGCAAGCCGCAGTCGGGAGGATCGAGCAAGCCGAAGTCAGACTACCAGAACCAGCACGATAGGAAGCCCACCGTCGTCTGCTACCAGTGCAGTAAGAGAGGGCACATCGCGCGGTTCTGCTGGAGCAAGCCGAAATTATCGAACGAGGACAAGGAGTACTCTTCATTCATCGTGGAGTGCCCTGGAGGAGCGGACAACATGGAAGATACGTGGATCATAGACAGCGGAGCATCGGCCCACATGTCGTACCGGGTTGAGCAGTTTTCCAACCTAAAGGACGTCCATCGCGAGACTACGGTCGTCATGGGAAGTAGAGACATCGAGATCGAGAAACTGGTGAAAGGTGAGTGGCACAAGTCGGTTATCACGAACGTCCTGTTCGTTCCGAACCTGAAGAGTAACTTGTACTGTCGTAACTAAGAAGGGTTGGTCAATCGTCAAGCAGGGGAAAAAGGCCGAGATCCTGGAAGGCTCGAAACTCATTGCGAGCGCAACTCTCGATGACAACGTCTATCGAATGTTGTTCAGGATGGCTGCGCCTCATCAGGCCTACCAAGTCACTGAAAATAGCTTGAGGGCGTGGCACGACAGATTTGGCCATGTAAATTTTACGTGTATTCGAAGCATGATAAAGAATGGGGTGATAACCGGCATAGCACTGAGTGACGAGGACGATATTCTGTGTGAATCTTGCTTGTACGGCAAGCAGCATCGTTCTCCACACCCGTCCAGAGAAGTCCGAAAAGAGGAAGTTGGGGAACGAGTATTCTCTGACGTGTGCGGACCAATTGCGACTGAGTCATCTGGAGGGGCGGGGTACTTTGTTTTGTTCAAAGACAGCACGACGTCGTACGTCACCGTCAAAACCATGAAGCACAAGTCTGATGTCCCGGCTCGTCTAAAGGAGTACGTGCAGATGGTGGCGAAGCAGAAAAGTTGCAAGGTTAAGGCTTTTCACTGTGACAACGGTCGCGAGTACTTCAATGAAGATTTGCTGGGGTACCTGAAGAAGGAGGGCATCATCCTGGAGAACACTTCGCCTTACACGCCGCAGCAGAATGGCCGAGTAGAGAGGGAAATGCGCACAGTCATGGAGAGTGCCAGATCCATGATGCACGCGATGAATGCGCCGAAGTATCTCTGGGGCGAAGCGGTTAACACGGCCGTCTACATTCTCAATCGGACACCGACGAGCGAAAAGGGGAGAACGACGCCGTTCGAGGCCTTCACGGGGAAGAAGCCGACTCTATCACAACTGAAGAAGTTCGGCTGCACCTCATTTATGCACATCCTCGACAGTCAAAAGACCAAGCTCGATGACAAATCCAGAAAGCTCATGTTTGTTGGGTACGACGGTAATTCCGACAACTACCGGCTGTTTGATCCGGCAACCAGGAAGGTTAAGGTTTCGAGGAACGTGATCTTCGACGAACACACCACGGTCGATTCTGAGAAGAGGATGGTCCAGATTTGCATCGTGCCAGTGGAGTCTGCCGATAACAACGCTGAAGAGGATCCAGGGACTGGAGGCCAAGCAGCGTTCCAAGGTGCAGCGCCCAACCAGGCAGCTCCCAAGGTCAAGCAGCTGGTGGTGAGGCATCCTGCAGCAGAGACCGCCGAGCCTCGATGGGACCTGGATGGAGCAGGGCATGCCGACATACGCCAGAGAGACGTCGAAACCACTCAAGAGGATGGAGGAGCAGCCGCCAATGCTACCAGAGACTACAGTCTGCGGTGGAGAGACAACTTGCGGCCTCCAGCGAGAAACACGGCGAACATAGCTGTGGTCAAGGGGCCAAGGAGGCCACAGCCAGCAGGGAGTCAAAGGAGTGGTTAAAGGCGATCACAGAGGAACTCAACGCTCTGGAGAGAAACAACGTGGCAGCTTGTGAAAAGAACTGGCAACATGAAAATCATCCGGTCTAGGTAGTAGGTTTTCTCCATCAAGGATGCCACATCAAACAAACCAAGATTCAAGACCAGGCTCTGTGCAAAGGGATTTTCTCAAGTGAAGAAAGTTGACTACGATAAGATCTTCTCGCCCACTACAAGGTTCGATTCGATCAGAAACTTGTTGGCCACGGCAGTCCCTGCAGGAGACAACCTACATGGATCCACAAGAGGGCGCCGATGTCAGCGGGGACGAAGTCTGCAGGCTGCAGAAGTCGCTCTACGGGTTAAAGCAGGCATCACGATGCTGGAACGAGAAGTTCAACCGGTTCAGGCTCGAGAAAGGATTCCGCCGAGGGGCAGACAAATGCGTCTACAGGAGGAGTGACGCAAGCTCGACGATAATCCTGATTCTCTACGTCGATGACGGACTCATCATGTCCTCCGATGATGCGTTGCTCCACAGTTTCGTGGACCAGTTGAGTATGCAGTTCAAGATAAAGGTTTCGCAACCTGGACATTTTGTCGGGATGGAGATCCTGGACGAGACAGATGAAAACAAAGATCGTCGTATATTCATTCACCAGTCTAACTACATTCGCAGGGTGATCGAGAAGTTTCACGCAGCAGCAGTCAGCACACCAACGGATCCGCACGTGAGACTGAAGAAGCCGGACTACGAAGGCAGCAAGGAGATCTGTCTGTACCGGGAGGCTGTGGGATCATTAATGTTTGCAGCGATCGTCACACGACCAGACATAATGTTCGCCACGAATCAGGTTAGTAGGTACACTTCGAACAATGACTCGAAAACCTTGGGATAGAGTACCGCAAAGACTCGGAGATGTCCCAAGTCGTGGGATACTCCGATTCGGACTTTGTTAACGACCTGGACACACGCCGTTTTCCTCTTGTCAGATGGGGCGGTCACCTGGTCCAGTCAAATCCAGAAGGCTGTGACATTGTCGACGACGGAAGCCGAGTACGTTGCCGCCTCAGAAGCAACCAAAGAAGGAACCTGGATTCGCCAGTACCTTGATGACAACGGGGAACCAGTCCGGGAGGAAGGGATTATCAACGTCAGCTATGTACCTTCACACCTAGAAGTAGCCGACGTCTTCACCAAGCCGACTACACGTGATCACTTTAATATACTCGTTTTCAGTTTGGGAATGAGAAAGGATTAAAATCTGTATCAATATATAATTTGTCCTTTTATTTTAACGAAGCTCTTAATTGGATGGAGTATTGGAGATAATTGAAGTTTCGCGCTTCGATGCTGGCTCCACCTACATGAAGATAGAGACAGAACGAGCCCTAAGCGAACTGAGATTTGGTTATACGCGCGCGAGTAGAACGGAACCCTCCGTTCTTTTTGTACAAATATTGGTTGAATAAACAAATAGTGTTGATAAACGATCGTATTATTCAAAAATTATCAATAAAGATCTTAATTAAATTTTTATTTGTTTTTAATTTAACCCATTTTTCGAAATAAGAAAACTTAATGTCGATCACACCCGTATTAAGTTTGCCCACCCCTGCTTTATAGTATCAATACAAAAGAAAATCGTAAGATCTTGGGTGACTCCGAGAGTCAAGTGCTCACACGATTTTTATCCCTTGAACGAAAGATGCAGTGCAGCAGTACACTGCGTGAAAAATATACCGCATTTCTTCGCGAATACAAGGCGCTAGGATACATGTCCTAGGTAAGCGAACAAGACGTTAGCATAATCTGCTGACCTTCCCTACCACGTTGTCCAAAAGGAAACTGGTACCACCACCAAATTACGTGTGTATTCGACGCTTCAGCGAAAACTACGTAGGAATATTCATTAAATGATATTCAGACGGTGGGATCCACCATACAAGATTTGTGGGTAATTCTGCTGCGATTTTGGAAGCACAAATACGTAGTGACAGCTGACATCGCCAAAATGTATCGTCAAATCCAAATCAATCCAGAGGATCGGCCGCTACACCGCATTCTTTGGCGCGAGACGCCGCAAGACCTGGCCGAACCAACATATCACTCAACCAAATTTATAGTGCAGAGTTTTTGATCCGCTATCATTAGCGCAAAAATACTGTTGCAATAATTACGGCAGCATCTGCTCAACTTGCACAATACAATACAGACAGCGCTACGCAGAAAATGGGTAAGATTTAGGGAAACAATCACACTTCTCAACGACATTCGAATACCTCGGCTATTAATATGCAGTGAAGTTGC
The DNA here is from genome assembly GCA_944039245.1 of Nebria salina. Lineage (NCBI taxonomy): Eukaryota > Metazoa > Arthropoda > Insecta > Coleoptera > Carabidae > Nebria > Nebria salina. Next base: position 7,941,516 of record OX063271.1, read on the forward strand.
GAACTTGGAGTTGCACGGTATTACCGACGCTTCCAACGTTGCATATGTTGCTTGTGTTTATGTCTACTCCACGGATGCCAGCAACAACCATTCCTCGCTTGGATTTATGTGGAGTAGGTGAGCAAGGTGTTGGAAGCACTGCGCATAAGCAATTCACAGTGTTTCTTGTGGGCTGACTCCACCATTCTACTAGGATGGATCAAAATTCCTCCTCATCTTTTAAAATTATTTTTCGGCAACAAAGCAGAGATACAATCACACACGACCACACAAACTTGGCGGCACGTTCCCATTAACCCGACCAATCACCTTTCGCGCGGAATAGAACTTGCCGCACTCGGGAACTTACTTATGGTAGCACTGTCCGAATTGGCTTTGCGAACCAAACGCATCGTGCTCAGAATTAAAGACACAACACTGACTTACCGGAGATCAAGACACAAACAATGACACTCAGTACAATAGGAGCGTGGGGTATTTCTCTAGATTCATATTCAGACCTGACAAACTCGAACGAATATTGTCTTCGTTTCCAAAAAGGAAGTAAGCGCAGACCCATTTTGCGCGCCAAATTAGGTAAGGTGTTTTTCGGGTTAGTAAAGATGGCACAAACAGAACAGTTCACACATGAACAACATATAATCGCACAAAATACACTCATTCCGAAGGGATCACTTGGTGCACTAAATCCATTCGTGGATTCTGAAGCAATATTAAGAGTGTGAGGAACGCTGCATAATTCTGATTTTTGTTACGAAAAGACGCATCTTATCCTACTTTGCTTCGGAGGCATAATCTTCGCAAAGCAAATCGTACGCCAATGCACACGGCGTTTCCGGGCAAACCCCACGGTTACGCATCCCATGATGGAAAATCTGCCCATACCGTGTGTTCACCCAGGGCCTCCTTTTCACTTCACCGGTGCCCCCTGCGTGAGGAAGGTACCTCGTAAAAAACACTGTTCCATTTGAACTTTTACCGGACAATAAGTGGGCCAATCTTCTACGGACTTTTCTTACCATCACTTGCTCACCCGCGTGTTTGCCGTTCGTGGAGACCCGTGAGGAATAAGAAGATGGTCCTAATGGTTGAGCTGACGCAAGACACCACTTTGGCTTCAAATTCTTTCGAAACGGGCGGTCAGATACTAACCCTATCTGACCAATCGGCTTGCCGTTACGTTCTCAGTACCGGTAAGGTGAGTCCCACGTTTCTGGAGGTAAGTTTTCAGACGTTGAAGAGAGTGGCTCGCAGCGTTCTGGAGCTTATGGCCAGGTGAGGGGGACTATATCTCCTGGTTAGCTCTGGTGATCACACCAGCTTGTGTCCCAAATTGTGGCTCCGTGGTGGATGGGGAGACCAGGAGATGAATTTTTTCTATTTGTTCATTGCAACAAAAACAACAACCTCCTGGGCCCCTCCCCCAAAGAGATCTCGTCCATTACCGGATGAGGGAGAAAATTCTTTGAAGGGCGACAACAAGTTTTCTTGTGATTAAAAGGACTGAAGAAGGTAAATCCATTTCCGAAGTCTCTTGTTTCGGTTTGGCGAGGAGCCAGAACGAGCTAGCTGGTGGAGAGTCTATATCCACCAAACGACTACGTGATGGAACACTCCTTGCACAAACCAAGGCTCTTTTAAAAAAAATTTAAAACGCAGACCAGCCCTGTATTTAGCCGTTCTTTCGCCACAATCGCTGCAACGCCCGTTTTAAAAATATCATTTGCCGTTCAGACTGATAACCTTCCTTCCTCTAATATTTCTTCAACTGTTCCAATTTTGCCTTCTGTTAAAATTAACATTCCGAAATCTAAATTTAGTCAAAATTTCAAATCCATTTCGAATGCAGCTGTGTAAATCATGTCAACCAAAACAAAAAATTATTCATAGAAAGTCAAGCCCTTCTTCTACGCCGAAAATTATTTCAAAGAAACATACAATGGAGGTACGAGAAACATCTAGTCTTTCGAGTTCTTCCATCTACAATTTCATTACAAATAAGGTATCTCATTCCTCGAGATCTTCGTCCCCAATTTGAAGAATTTTAATCTCAATGCCGAGCAGACTCCCTCTTGCTTTTGCTTGCAGGAAACACATTTTCAAGATACCAGAGCTGTTTCATTATGAGGTTTTTCAGTATTTCGTACTGATGTGCCAACTGATAGCCAAGATTGTGGAGCAGTAGCGATTCGGGTTCGTGAAAGTGTGTATTGTGAGGAGATTGCTTTCGAATTCTGAATTGCAAGCTGTTGCTGTCTGTGTCGCTATTCTTCTTCTGGTCACTTTATGTTCTTCCACCAAACGACTGTGTCGATATGCGTGATATCGTTGATTTAATTGATCAATTACCTGCTCCATTCATTCTTATGGGCGATTTCAACGCCCATAATCCTGAATGGGGATCGAAAAATATTAATCAACGCGGTAGACATTTGGAACACATATTCACCGCAAGTACTTTATCTTAAATGATGGTAGCATGCCATAATTTTCTGCTGAGATCTTTCACTGCGTTTTATCTAACGATCTATTATGCAGCAATAGCTCCATTTAATTACATCAAAAAGACAACTTTCCGATCATTCTAAAAGTTTTGCAGGGCTCAGCTTCTGAGGCTCGTTGTCCGAAATGGGCTTTAAAGCGAGTGGATTGGAATCTGTTCTCGGAGTTGGCTGTATTTGGTGAAAATGATTTCGTTGACGTGGACGAAAGTATTCCTTAAACACCAGTTCATTCTACTATAATACCCGTTCCCTGGCGGAACGGGGAGTGCAAGGTTGTTACCCGTGAAAAAAGACATATTTTTCGCCATTTTAGGCGATTCCCTACCATTGTTTGGAAGAGTAAGAAAGCGTCATGGCAGAAATACATTTCTTCCATTACAAGCTCCACTCCAGTTTCTATAGTATGGGAGAAGGTCAGAAATATATCTAGCCGATCAAAATCTAGCACTGTTTCTGGCCTAAAGATCAATGGCAATGTCATTACCTGTCGGTCTGATGTTTTTAATCATAGCATCCACTTTCGCGGATACTTCAAATTCCAATCATTATTCCTCGCTCAAAAATCAATCTTGAAACGTCAATGTCTCAATTTTGTTTCACCGGGAGACGAAATATACAATCATTCTTTCAGCGAGGATTGACTTGACAGTGCGATTTCAGATTCTCACGGCAGCGGTCCTGGGCCTGATTCTAATCACTACCAGATGCTTCGCCATTTGGATCCTGCTGGGAAAACATTTCTTCTACAAATGTGCAATCGCATTTGGTTTTTCGGTATTTGCCCAACGCCATGGCGTGATGCGATTATTGTACCAATCCCAAAGCCTGGAAAAGATAAAACACTGCTATCTAGCTATCGCCCAGTCTCGCCTGCAAGCTCATGCAACGCATGATCAATAAACGTCTTGTTTGGTTCCTGGAATCAAACAACCTGTTGGAGAACATCCAGTGCGGCTTCCACCATTACCGTTCCTCTGCAGATTACCTGGTAAGACTCAAATCAACCATCCACAATGCTTTTCTCAACAAGCAACATATGGTAGCTGTGTTTTTTTATATTGCCCGGGCCTATGACACCACTTGGCGTTTTGGTATTATGCGCACTTTACACTCTTGGGGCTTTAAAGGTAATCTAACAATATTTCTTAAAAGCTTGCTTGCCTTAAGGAAGTTTCAAGTTCGTGTTGGTAATGACCTCTTCAACATTTTCATTCAGGATAACGGAGTACCGCAAAGGTCTATTCTGAGCGTCAAGTTATTTGCCGTGGCCATCAACCGTGTTGCTCAGTGTATCCGTTCACCTGTGCAAGGATCCTTGTACGTAGACGATTTCTGCAGCATTCGCAATATGACTTCCATAGAGCGTCAGCTGCAGTTAAGAATCACTCGTCTTGACACCAAGGCAACAGTGCAAGGTTTCGTATTTTCTGCGGCCAAGACAGAATGCATTCATGTCAATGCCGTCACCTTCATTTCGATCCTGATCTCTCCCTCAACGGTACTGATCTTCCATTTGTGGAAACTGTCCGTTTTCTTGGTCTTCTATTTGACAAGAAGCTTAATTGTCGCGCCCATTCAGTGGCTTTGAAGGCAAAATGTCGGTTTTCTCTGTATCTGTTGCGAGTTCTAACTTCTAAATCGTGGGGTGCCGATAGAATTTCTATGCTGCGCCTGTATCGGGCTTTGATACGCTCCAAGCTGGACTACGGCTGTATCGCTTACGCGTCCGCCAGGCCACCCGTTATCAAATCCATCGACACGGTACACCATACTGGTATACGTATTTCGACTGGTGCATTTCGTACCAGGCCAATACCAAGTGTATTGTGCGAAACTGGTGAGCCTTATCTGTATGATCGTCGGAGGATTTTGACCATGAACTACACGGCAGCCATTAAGTCGAAACCATATCACCTGGTTGTTGACACTGTCTTTGGTCAACAGTTTGCGGAGATTATTTCTATCAGATCTCGCAATATATTTAATTTTAAACGACCTTCAACTCCAGACATTTCTTTCAGCCCCTTTTCTCCTTGGAACTTTTCTCGACCGAATACCAACTGTGCACTTTCAAAGCTAGATCGGTCTGCTACTTCACCCATTCTGTTCCAACGTAAGATTTCTCGAATCATTGCCAACTATCGGCAATGCATTCGCATTTACACTGACGCACAGTGGTCCGAAACTACAAAAAGTGTGACAAAAGTCTAAGAATTTTTCGAGAGTATTGAAATTCAGCAGACGTAAGTTATTGTGGTTTTTGATTATAATTTTGATATTTTTTGGGGAAAAAAATGGCGGATCTAATATAGCGGACATGTAAGTGAAAAAAGTATATAACTTCTTTAAAAGAATAGGTATTAGGGTGTATTAAGGTTCGCTTATTTAGAATTTGATATAAAGAAGCAGTTATTTAACCTGAATGAAATTGCGTAGGTAAATTTATAAGCATTAGTGTTAAACGATATCAAAGTTTCACTATTCTGCAAATTTATAATCTTTTTTCTAACCTGCAGATCGCTTTTACACTAAATATATTTCTAAGAATAAATATTAAATGCCCAACTTCAAATTATTTAAGTCTATTTTGATAAACAATTGACAGGCGCAGGTGATACGATTTATGTAAAAATATATATAATAAGCAGAAATTTATTTTGAAGCCAGTACTCGTTTTGATAAAAAATTCAAACAAAAGTTGTGCTAGTTGACTAGAGTAAACAGGCATTTCTGGTCTAAATATTTTATTCAAAGATAGTAGGTGCACATGCGAGGCATATACGAATCTTAAGTTTAAACTTTTAAAATTTTACCTTTAGTCGTTTAGGCTGTAGAACGCATATACACACACACACACACACACACACACTCACACACACACATAGACAGACGTCATTCCAAAAATAGTTTCAATCGATTCAGGGAAGGTCAAAACGTATATTTCCGTTGAAATCTCGAGATTAGAAGTATAAGAAAGTAAAAATTCCCATATATACGAGAAAAAAAGAGAAATTTGGATTTTTTTTTATTCTCTCCGAGGGAAAAGGTCTTAAAATTATAACCCATCAAGAATTTTCACTTTATCTTTTCCAGGAAGCTTCAAAAATATACGACAGTCTAAAAAACAACTTTTAGAAGACGTCATCTGCCGCCGCCTGGATGAATCAGAATTGGCTAAAAATATTTTTTTTAAGTCTTCAATAAGATGTATAAAACTGTGCAAAAAAAATTTTTTTAATAACTACAATAGGTTTCTCAAAAAAAAATTTAAAACGTGAATTATTTTTCGATTTAGTACGTAAAGATCCTCATAAACGATTATCTTGTAAAATAAACCTCGTATCCATGTTTGCGGCACGAAAAGGCAGGTAATCTTTACGATAATAGTTAAAGAATACTCCAAGCTATATTATTATTACTTTCATATCACAGGATCTCAGGGGATCATAACTTTTTTTAAAATTAAGTAAACAACTGTTTATGTTTACATTTGTCTTCACTACCTTTTTTAACGTTATTGTTTATATATGGCAGATATAAATATTGGGCAATGTTATGTATGTAAATGATCTACATACCACCAGGAATGTACATCACAAAACCGAATTGCAAATTAAAAACAAGATAAAAAGTTATGAACACTTGACGATATGTCAATAACCGATGCACCTAGTGCGTATAAAATTTCTAATGTAACCGGTTACTTTGCGTTGACGTATAGCTAATGTATTAAGATTTTTGGCGATTTTTTTTTCTCTATTGTATACAATTGCTTCTTCCTAACGATATCCCATAGTACTACATTTAAAATTACGACATACATTTTTCGACTTTTGTCACACTTTTTGTAGTTTCGGACCACTGTGCGACGGTTCAAAGAGTAACAAGAGAGTAGCATGTGCATTTATATCGGCAAGAGGTGCCTGTGAGTTTCGACTTGATAAACTCTCGTCCGTGTACACGGCAGAGCTGTATGCACTCTACCAAGCACTTCTCTATATTTGCAGACTCGCACGTAATTCTTTCGTAATTGTGTCGGAATCAATGAGTGCTTTGAAAGCGATTGATTCTTTGTAACCTAAACATCCTCTCTTGCAGCAGATACAAGCAACCTTGATGAATTTATCGTCACAAGGGTCTATCGGGCGCTTTATTCGAGTTCCGAGTCATGTTGGTATTCGTGAGAATGAAGCAGCTGATACAGCAGCTAAACCAGCTTTGTCCAGGGCTACTATTGATTATGATCGGGTGCTTGCCGATGACCTCAAGGGTCATTTCAAATATCTGATCATAAATCAGTGGCAAGAAAGGTGGAGTCATATAGTTTTTAACAAGCTTAAAAATGTTAAGCAAAACGTGAAGGCACGGGATTCTTCCCATAGGGCATCCCGAAAGTAGGAGGTCGCTGTGGCGAGAGTCCGGATAGGGCACACCTGGCGGATGCATGGCCATCTTCTGCGCCGTGAGCAGGCTCCGATGTGCGAAACGTGTGACACCGATTTGACAGTGGCGCACGTTTTGTTGGAATGTTTACAATTTACCGAGCAGCGAAATAAGGCGAATGTCACTTGACCTATCGGTGGCCCTTGGTGACCATTCGACTCTCATTAACAGAGTCGTCCTGCTCCTCAGGAATACAGGACTTTTTGCCTTCATTTAACAGTGCTACTTATATCCATAATTTTATTTATACGTTTATAATTAGCGCTGTTTAAGAATTGTTTACAAATTTATTTTATTTTGCAATTTTAAGTATATATTCTATATGTTTACATGTAAATTATTATCCCTTTTTAATAATATTTTACAATTTCTTGATTTTATTTTTTAAATTTATTTTATTTTATTAAATTTATTTATTTAAATTAGTCATTCATTTCATTTATCAGTTTATGGCGTGAGTAGCTCCAGAGGCTGATACAACTTCAATTTTAATCCTACCTACCTCACTTCACCGGAGTTGATTATATCGGCCCGTTCTTGCTTAAGGAGGAATACCACCCTGGACACCTGGAAACAAGGCCTATTTTCGACGAGGTATATCTGAAGAACTTAAATCCGTAATGACATGAAGTTTTGAAGGCTGAAATGATCGGAATCTCTACTTCTAAAAACATCAATTTTAATAAAAAATGTTGTGCGATGCGCCCGTCAGGTGGCGCCAAAAAAGCCTCTGCGCGCCATAAAAACAATTCTTGCGTGCAAGAGAACGCGAAAGCGGTACGTCCTGGAACAAAAACGATATAGGTTTATAATCTACATTTAGCACCGTAATACCGTATCCGAATTTTGAATTTCGCATTTTGAAAAGAATGGCGGCTATTTGAAATTTGGAGTACGATTTTGACGCAAAAATTCCGAGCATAAAAGTGATTCCCAAGCAAAATTAACAAACAAATTCAAAAATCCCGTACGATATTACGGTGCATTTTTTAATTGCGCGTAAATGGCACAAAAGTTGACGTCAATCTGATGAAAATTGTGGGAGATACCGTGCACGCAAATTTGAAAAATTCTGTTTCGAGATAATCGCGTCAAAACTCTTGCATGCCAATACCGCTCGAGCGCGCCAGAAGCTTTCTAAGATATCGGCTATTTCACTTTGAATAAAAGCCGGTTTGGTTTCTAACATACAAAATTATATTCTACACATTCCAAAGTATCTTTTAAGCGTAAAAAAATCGATTTTTAGAAAAGATCAGGGTGGTATTCCCCTTAAGGACAAACGTGGGTGCGGATATTGTACCTCTAAATGCTACATAGTACTGTTTATTTGCTTTGCAACAAAGGCAATACATCTCGAACTTGTATCGAGCTTAACCGTAGAGGCATTTTTGCCACCTTTCGCAGATTTATATAGCGACGTGGAAAACTTGGACAATGTCGTTAATTTCGTAGGAGCCAATGCGATGCTCGAATCTTTCCTCCTCGATAATGATGGAGCTCTGGTTTATGGTTTAACTAAAGTAGGTGTTAATTGGCACTTTATGCCGGGTCATTCGCCGCAGTTTGTGGGGCCTCTGGGAAGCTGGTGCTAAAAGCCCAAAATACCATTTTAATCGGGTTTTAGGCAATGCGCCATTTGTATTAGTGCAAGTAGAAGCTGATTTGAATTTTAGACCTTTGACTTCACTTTTTGATCAACCCAACGACCGAAGTCCTTTATCTCCTACTCACTTCTTGGTGGATTGCACTTTAACCGGAACTCCCGACGTGGATGTCACCACCATACCCAAGAAAAGACTCTCGAAATATCAGCGCCTCCAACAACTGAACCAGCACTTCTGGGCCAGGTGGTCTAAGGAGTACATCTCTGAAAAACCACGCTGATCTACAGCTAGACACCCTAGTTCTAGTAAAGGATGACAACTTGCAACCCTTGCAAGGGCAATTAGGCCACATCGTGTCATTGCACCCCAGCAACGACAATATAAGCAGGGTGGTATCTGTGCGCACAGTCAAGGTATCATCCGACGCTCAGTTGTTAAACTGTGCTATTGCCAGTGCAACAAGGCAAGCATGACGTTAAAATTGGTGTTCGTAAAATGTCACAGTGACCCTGCTCTAATTTGTATATAATGCACTCATAGACATAAGAATTATTTAATTGATATAACTTCTTTTGAAAGCCAACCCTTAAAAATCAAGGGGCATGTTGTGAATGTTGATATTTTGAGTGCCTTTGTTTATATATATATATATATATATATATATATATATATATTTCGAGGGGGGTGCTGGCACCGTTTGGCGAACTCCTTCGTCGTCACTCATTGTTTTATTTTCAACAATCACACAAATAGTCAAACTCAATTCTATGTTTATTCATAACACACAAAACAGTATAATAAAATTAACAAATAATAAAATAATGAACACTGATTATAATACAAAATGACGATGATTAAGAACAATTGAAACGTAGGTGATCTCGGGATGCTTGACCTGCTCGATCTCTGCCTTTCTTCCATATCGAAGTCAGCCTATCCCCTCCTGATTTCACCCAAACGCCGATTAAGGAAAACAAATAATCATTGATATCGGACGCCTAGAATATCAAATTCTTACGCGCTGCGACACGGCCATACTGACAACTCACACGTCCTCGTGTGATGCATCTGCAACTAATGATATTTACAACAAAAAACAATACTACGCACGGCCACACCTGACCATTTTTAGTTATTGTAACGAGTTTTTTCGGGTGCCATCGGATTAACGGTCGATCAGGGCGTGAAGAGGGAAGATATCGAGGAGTGAAACGATAACGGGCGAGACTTGGAAGTGTGACGCGCAGTGAACGAGTTGAAAAAGTGATTTCAATGCGAATTATTGTATTAGTTCTACTAAGGTGTAAAAAACAAGAGTTTGTTAACTTATTTTTGTAATAATAAAAGCAGAAAGCTGTTAAGTTTAAGAATAAAAGTGTAATATATCAGAAGTGGGATAAAGTTCTGACCACGTGCTGGTGGCGTAATTTGTGTACGAGAGTGCACGGCTTTTGTAAGTGCGTACCTAGTGGTGTTCGCGGGACGTGCGGTGTAACGCAACGGAATTAGGTTGTGCTAGTGTGTGTGGAAGATGGCAAGTAATCCAATCGCCAGTGGCGTGTGGATAATTCATCCGATAGTGAAGCAGAGGAAAACAGCGAGGACGACAAGGCGTGTGTTCTTGTTGAGAAGCTATTGAAAGGCGGGTTGCTGAAGACAATTGAGAAGGTCGTGCAGGAGCAGGCAGCTCTAGCTTTCAGCAAGCATGTAGTCGGCGTGGAAATGGCGAATGCAGAGACGGCGGAAGAAGTAACACCGGTAGAAGACGTACGCACGTCAACATTGCGTACCGTTGACCACTGTACTGGTGGGTGCTCCAGACTGAGTGCACGCGCAGGTGGTGACATCCTGGATCCTTTCGATCCAAACAACAAGGACAATAATGTCGGTTGATGGCTGACAAAAATTGATCAGCTTCAGATTCTATCTCATGTGCAAACATTAAATTTATAAGTCTTGCAACCTTACCAATCATAAGTTCTAAAGGATTAGACTTAGTACTACGATTAATCGTACAATTCAAAACCAACTGAACATCTGGCAGTGCGTCTTGCCAGGAACGATCTTTGCTTTTTTCTACCGCAGTTAACAAACCTTTCAAAGTACTCATAACACGCTCTACCTGACCATTGGCGCGGGAACCTACAGTAGCGATTAAATGCAAATGTATGTTGTGTGTATCACAAAATTCACGAAATTCTTTACTAGCAAAGCAACGTCCTTGCTCAGCAATAATCCGCGTTGGAGTACCGAACTGGGATACACTAGCTTTTATCGCCTTGATACTATTTTCTGAATTTATGTGCGAAGTAGAACAAATTTGGTAAATGCATCGATTAAAACAAAAACATACTCTTTCCTATCGTTTTTACCGCTCAACTTTCCTGTTGCATCTATGTGCACCGTATGCCACGGGATTGCCACTTTCAGTATAGGATATAATTCGGCTTGAATCTTTCCAGAATGAGATTTCGACACCTTGCATGTAATGCAATTATCAACAAATTTTCTAACATATTTTGTCACATGTTCAAACCAGTAAAATTCGAAAACTTTTTCAAGAGTCTTTTCCCAACCTAGATGCATGAGGGTTTTATGAACATTATTAATTACTGACCACCTGAACGCTCAGGGTACTATAGGTAAGCATCTGGTTCTACTGTTCCTTTGTATTTTTCGGCAAAGGACACCTGAACGTAATTCATATATTTTAGCTATATTATCATTAAGATTTTCATTATTAAAGTCTACAATAAGTTTAGAAATTTCATAATCACGTTGTTGCTCTGCGAGCAATCAATTACTAGATATATCCGCTATGTTTACTTGCTTTTGTTGAAGATTTTCGAAACTTTTGCTAGAAGAACAAGGTAACGGATTTCGAGAAAATAAATCAGCATGACACATACGTTTGCCATCTCGATGAATAATATCAAAATCAAAAGCTTGCAAGAAACCCCACCATCTATGCAGTAAGATCTAGCGTTTTACGTGACGATTGTAATGAATTACAGTCGGTGATAACGATAAAATTACGCCCGTATAAATAATGACGGAAATGTTCTACAGAATTCACGACGGCTAAAGCTTCTAATTCATAGGAGTGATATTTAAATTCCGCTGCTGTAGTGCGTTTACTGAAATAGGCGACAACATGAAATGTTTTGTCCTTTTTTTGCATTAAAATCGCTCCATATCCTAATGAACTGGCATCTGTATGCAAATCAATTGGGAAATTCGGGTCAAAAATCATTAAAACCGGTTGAATTGTTAATAGGGATATTATTCTTTGTCTCACATTCTCGTGGGATGGTTTCCAATCAATATTACCTTAACCCGACGTTAAGAGTCATAATTTGAGAAAACTTAGGTACGAATTGACGGAAATACGAGGCTAAGCCTATAAATTGACGCAGCTGAGTCGAGGTTTTGAGTGGCGGTAATTTGGTTAAGGGGGGAAATACAAGTAACTACCTGAAAACTCGACGTTTTTTGGGAATTTTTTTTTGGGAATATGAAACAACATACACTTTTCGGGTTTCTTTTAATGCATTTAATAAACACTCAGCTTCGCTCACGATTTTTACTTTCTTATACGAAGTATAAGTAAGTATTGTAATCATGAAAAATTTCGAACTCGAGATTTTAACGTTTTGACCTTCCCTGAATCGATTCCGACTATTTTTGGAATGACGTCCGTCTGTGTATGTGTGTCTGTGTGTGTGTATGTTCTCTACAGCCTAAACGGTTGAAGCTAAAATTATGAAACTTTTAACTTAAGATTTGCATATGCCTAGGGTGTGCACCTCCTATTTTTTGCAGTTTCTGCAATTACTCAAAAATGATCACAGTTACAGAAAAATTGTATGAACAAATATTTAAACTGGTTTCAAAATAAATTTCTGCTTATTATATATATTTTTACATAAATCGTATCAACTGCGCCTGTCAATTGTTTAACAAAATAGACTTAAATAATTTGAAGTTTGACATTTAATATTTATTAAAAGAAATATATTTAGTGGAAAAGCAATCCAAAGGTTAGAACAAATATTATAAATTTTTCATGATTACAATACTTGTAATAAGAAAGTAAAAATGGTTATATCTCGGTCACTACATTTCCGATCGTCTAGATATTTTACAGGATAAATCTTAAATGTATAGGCAATTGATTTATGTAATAAAAAAAAATCGATAAAAAAATTATTTTACTTGTATTTCTCCCCTTAAAGCTTCTATTTTCTTTGGATTCGGTCTGATTTCTCCAGCACTAACTTCAAACCCGAGATAGTCTACATTTTATTTTAAGAAAGAACACTTATCGCTATTTAACGAAAATCCAGCTTTGGTCAACGTTTCTAAAACAATACGAAGTCTTTCTAGACCTTCATTGATATTTCTAGCAACAATGAGAATGTCATCCATGTAAACGACAACATATGAATGTGTGGGTTCTCCAAGTGCTTTGATACCTGCACGTTGAAATACTGATGGTGCATTACGTAAACCAAATGGCATAGTCAAGTACTCATATTGGCCATCGGGTGTAACAAATGCAGTTCGTTCAATAGATTCTGGGTGAACAGGAATCTGGTGAAAACCACTAGCCATGTCTAAGATTGTGAAATAGTGACTACTATGTAACCGCGCGATTTGATCTGTAATAAGGGGAAGGGGGTACCTATCTGGTATGGTGTTATCATTTAAATCGCGATAATCCACACACATACGGTCGAAACCATCTTTCTTTTTGACTAGTAAAATTGGACTTGCGAACGATGAACAACTAGGTCGAATTACATTACAATTTAATAATTCGTTAATTCTATCACGAACAAACTTTCTTTCATCTGTACTTAGTCTGTAAGGTCGTCGACAAGCAGTTTTATTAGGATCTTTAAGACGTATTTGCATTGGATCTGTATTTACACGGCTGTTAGGTATACCATGTATAAAAGAACTTTTAAAGTCATTTAATATTGATGGCAATTTATATTTAAATTCTGATGACACATCTGTTTCTACTTTATCGAAACTTACAATGGTATGTTCATTTAAATTACAAACATCAACAACTTTTGTTTTATACAATTTTATCTTATCTGAAGTCATATACACAGCTAGCTCTTGGTTCAGAATTCATGACCAATCATAATATTGTTTCGTAGATAACAATCAGGCAACACATGAAATAAAATATCAAATGTAACATCATCAATTTTGACAATAGGCAGAATCTGCAAAGTACTATTTACACTCGTTTGGCCAATGTCAGTCATAGTAATTACATTATTAAATCGTTTTCCGCTAAATTTAAACGATACTGATTCTTTATAAGAGAACATTCTGCACCTGAATCATTATAAAACGGAAAAATCTCACCAGAATGATGTAATTTGCCAGAAGGTACATGGATTTGACACAGATCCACAAGACGTTCGGTTGATGAGCTTGCATTGCTGCCACTTCTTTCTTTGTTGCTCACACCAGGACAACGTGATGCAAAATGACCAGTAGATCCACATTTAAAACACGTAATGTGTTTAAAAGAAGAAGTCGAATTTTTCGAAGTTTGGCTCCTGTAGTTTTCTGATCGGCCCTCTTTTCGAAAATGCATCTTCTTCTTTAAGCGACAGGCGAATGCTCTCTGTCCCAGTTTGCCACAATGGCAACACTTGATGGTTGCAAATGCAGGTAAATATTTCAAACGTTTATTATCCTGTTCTTCGTTTTGACCAGTAGACACTTTTCTTTTCAAAAATGAAATTACTTTTAGCTCTTGTTGTAGCCTGTTTCTTGTCAAAATGTCGGATGTGAAGGCAAGCCGTTGAAGACGAGGCTAAAATTGTGATATATGAGCTAACACAGTTGAAACAGCTATATGCTCAGTGGTCAAGTCTTTCCACCGAGATATTAGTGTAGTCATTAAGCGAGCTGAATAGGCCCCAAGAGATTCATTTTCTTTTGGTTTCCCATTATTCGAATTAATAAGGCATGCTGCTGCAGTTTCGGGACAGTCATACCTTGCTATGAATAGATCTTTAAATTGATCTCAAGTCATTCCAGGATATGACACCTGAGATAACCAAGCAGGTACTGGTCCTTTTACCGATCGACTAAGCGCAATCATCAGTGCAGCTCCTTATAGTGGTTGATCCGACATGCACATACTTGCTGTGGTAATCCACGAATGTGCGTTACCTTCTACTTTTTCTGGATCGAATTCCGGTAGTGTAATATTCGTTCTAGTTGTTGGTGCCTTCATGGCTTGGATCATTTCCAAGAAGTTTTGGTTCTGTAGTTCAAATAGTGATCGCCAGTGATCGTCACTATTACTAGCGTCTTGTGGAGGTGCGTATCCCACTTTTAATGTCGAGGGGGCTGCTGGCACCGTTTGGCGAACTCCTTCGTCGTCACTCATTGTTTTATTTTCAACAATCACACAAATAGTCAAACACAATTCTCTATTTATTTATAACACACAAAACAGTATAATAAAATTAACAAATAATAAAACAATGAACACTAATAACTAATACAAAATGACGACGATTAAGAACATTTGAAACGTAGATGATCTCGGGATGCTTGACCTGCTCGATCTCTGCCTTTTTTCCATATCGAAGTCAGCCTATCCCCTCCTGATTTCACCCAAACGCCGATTAAGCAAAACAAATAATCATTGATATCGGACGCCTGACATTTCAAATTCTTACGCGCTACGACATATATATAAAATATCAAAGCGATACTCATGTTTAAATCTCATGTTTCACTTGAACCAAATAATGACGTTACATTCTAACTATGTTAGATCGTGCATTCTCTTAAGTGGTAACGCCACTCTAGAGAATCAAAAATTTGAATTTTTTTTTTGTCTTTAATGATACTTAATGTTTTAATTCAAATTATTCTCAAAAAAATGTTCCTTACGATGTATTTTGGGGCAAATATTAGGCGACTATCAGCGCGCTCCTATATGCAAGCATTCAATCAGAAACTACAACTTTATCTTTAAACGCGTTTTTCTCGAAACAAATTCATATGCAATTTTTAGCTAAAAATCGTACTCTTTTCTTGAATCGCGTGCCATTTCTACAAAAATCAATATTTTTAAAATTGGCTACGTAGTCCGAGAGCTTATATATTTCAGATTTATAATATGTTGTCGCTTTTGTCCCAGGTCAATTAGTGGCTGCTCAACCTTTTCGCCCGATTAGTGCTGCTTCTAAATACCTTAATAGGTTAGGCGACACTAGCGCCCCCAACTTAAAATATGAATAAATGAAAAACTTCATAATGTAGGCCAATACATGTTTAATAAAGACATGTAAACGATTTTTATACAAGATTTCTAGCTCTAGAGTAGCCTTACCCCTTAAGTTGTTACAATCCTTCACAGGATAGATAATTTGTTCAATGATATATGGAGAAGTCCGAACATAACGAACATATTACAAACAACATGGATCGCTATATCCGAGGTTCGCAATAAAAGACATGGAGCAAAGAAAATTGTGTATATAGGAAATCAAATTTGTTTTCCTGAAGGGTTTGTTAAAGTCGAGAGTTCGCCTAAATGGGTTCGTTATAAATGAACACTACTGTATTTGTATATGAATAAAATTCAACTAAATTTTCATTTTACACTAAATCTCTATAAAAAATAATACTACTTGGTATAAAAAATCACCAAAGGATAAGAACGAAATCATATTCATTTAATAACGCTGTGGAGCCGTGCTAATTCAATCTGGAGTTTAATATTTTCCATACTAGCGACATAGTGAAGAATAAACATAACATATATCATTAGACGTTTCAACAATACAAAATTTAAAACGGTTTTTATTTTATCAACAACAAATAACAATATATTGCTTGACTAAAATTTATAATATAATACTGTACATCAACAATCATCTCTAAGTGTTTACAGTATTGAGAAGATTAGTTATACGTTGATGTTGTAGCGTTAATAGATTAGTGTAAATATAAAATAAGCATTTGTGCTATTAAATTGACAAAAAACTATAAAAACACAGTAAAGTTTTGGTATAATAGCAATAGAGGGCAGGAGAAAAAATGTACTGGTATAACAGTGTCTACACAATATTGTTCTCCTCTTTAATTATAATGAGAGGCATTCTAGCAACCTCCGAATGAAGTCGTAAATAAATGTTGACAGGTAGTTTATGTGCTTCAATCGTTTATGCGTAGGTTAAATAATTAACCATTAGACTGATAAAGCAAACATACGAGATAAACTCTCATTTTATAATAAGCTATTTTTTCAAAATTTTGGTTGCAAATTTAAGCCGATTAAATATTTACGAATATAATATCTAGCGAAAACTTTTCATGTTATTTCGAGCATATATTTTCATTTCGTTATTTGTGCTGTGAATACAGAAATTTTCATTTAAATTTCAACGTTTATTGTAATTATTTAATTAAGTTATAGTAAAATTAGTATTCTCAGCCAAAATATACAATTCGTTTGGCAGATGTGTGCATATAAAGAAAATGTATAATATATTTCTACAAAATGTTAGTTTCGCTGAATAAATGTTCGTCGAGTTTAGATTTGTTTCAAATCAGCTTTAGCATAAATATTTTCCACAAAATTAAGGACTACCAATAATTGATTTATGTAGTATATTTACGTGTATATATTATTTAATTGTTGCGTGCAACGAACGAAAGTGGCACGTCTAGGCAACTCTTTAAGTTTACCAGCACCGGTGTAAGTACAAGCGGAACGTAAACCACCTAATATATCCAAAACAGTGACATCCACGTCACCTCTATACGGCACTTCTACAGTTTTACCCTCGGACGAACGGTATTCAGCTACACCACCTGTTTGCATAAATTTGGAATTAGTTGATTTTATACCTTGTTATCTTGTACATATTATCACACGCTGTAATACAACATGGCGAATCAAATAAAACTCGTTATTTGAGCTACTTATTAGAACACAACCAGATAAAGTTTCATTTGCGCCCCTTTCGTTTTTGATTATAAATGTTTAAAATTCTAAAATATATAGTTTTATTTATTTGTATAACAAAATTTAGTAGTAAAATCATTGATCTGACGTTTTGAACCGAATATGGGTATTTTCGGAATGATGCATGTGTCTGCGTGTGAACGGTGTAAAATATATATTATTAACATTAAAATAGATACTGTCAGTACATATATTTCATATTTAGAGTTTCACCTACCAGAATGCTTTTCCATAGCTGTTGATGATGACATTCCATAGAAAAGTTTGTATTTCTTTCCATTTCTCTCAGTAACTTCGCCGCCACACTGATCGTGGCCAGCAAACATACCACCCGCCATCACAAAATCAGCTCCAGCTCCAAACGCTTTCGCTACATCGCCCGGACACGTGCAACCACCATCCTTAATTAAAATTATCCAAAGTTAACACTAAGTTAGTATGTATTATAATATTTGTATTCGTTCAGAAAAGTAGTTATACACACAAAGATACGACTTACAAACTAAGTATATGGTTTGTACAGATTCGAAATAGATTTTGAAAATATTACCGATATGTTTTGACTATATCCAGAACATACCCACTGCGCTTGTAAACAATTTATAATGACATAAATACTGTTAAGCTACATGCGTAAATCATTTTTCAATTTACATAATCACACTAAAATTTATACTATTATCCAGTCTTGGAAAATGAGATGGGGAATAGTATAAACTACCCTAGCAGCATCAAATACCAAACCAATATAAAATAAATATTGGATATATATATATATATATATATATATATATATATATATATATATATATATATATATATATATATATATATATATATATATTATTGGGATCAGTCAGTGGTGGATGATTAATTAGCAGCAACGGATCTAAAATGTGTGGTTTGATTTGCATATCTAGAGTATCACCGAATTTACATATATTATAGACAAAGCATGAAAAAAAGTATATGCGCAACTAAGGGTACGCGGGCGAATATAAAATATAGCATATAGTATTATATTATTCTGTATTACTCTGTATAATCCAACAATAGTTAAATATAATATAAGTCATTTCTGATGATTAAGCTAAAACCTATTCTAGTAAACAGGTGTCAAATAAATATTACAAAGTTATAAAAGCTAATGTTAAGCAAATATCAAATGTCATTATCTTTGTAGACACGTGTGAGGTAAATAAACGGGTCTTAAACAGACTCATCGAAACAACTTCGTTTTTTTTTTTTTTAAGACGTGAAACTTCAATCATTTATTTGGCGCAGTCGGTAGGATTGCAAAAACAATCGACACCATACGAATTGTTATAGTTTCAACGATTTAATTTTGCAATCGAACAAGTTAATCACCACCAAATGAATTAACAAAAAAATAAACTGAAGTCAATGAACTGATCACCACCATATGAATCAGTTAATTGCAATTAACGTCTACAACTAAGAAACCAGCTTTAGAACAACAACCCAAATTCCAGCACGAAAATCGTAACGAAGGTTCCGGACCAGATGAAGCAGTTCAAAACGCCAAGCAGAGTACGAGCGCTAGTAAGCAGCCGCCGAACGAGCACCTCAACTTCAACATTCTACAACTAGTGCAGTGCATCGTAATCATACTAATTTCATCGGGTGCATCTACCCGTTCTTTAGGATGAAACTGTAAATACTCATTGCTTCAAATACCAAAATCAAAGATTTACGACCCCCTTAACCTTAACGGCAAACAAGAAGTTTAGGCTATTATCTCCACGTGGGCAGAAATAAAAAGTATTCTGAAAGAATTGTATAGTGATGAAAGTAGACTTCTATACACTTTGTATGGAAATCGGTAAATTCAGCCAATCTCACTAGAATATTTACGGGGAATAAAAGATCATATGGAACGCACCCTCGCGGATGTACAGTCAACATTAGGCGTACTCGTAATCCCGAGTTTTCTTCACAACCTTACATGAACCCTTGAGTAACATGCTAAGAACTAGGCAACCAAAATCATTCGACGAAGCCGGTCGCTTAATAAAAAACGATTATAGTGTAGAGGCAAAAATAAGTAAAGCACCTACACCATTTAAATCGGACATAAATAAACCGTTAGCAAACCCACAAACCAACAGAATCCCCCTCAGATCATTCCATAACAACAACCAGACACAATATTTCAACCAACCATACAGACCACATACACAACAATACAAACAACCCGTACAACACAAACAACCCATACAACAATACAGACAACCCACACAACAGTATAAATCAACACCAATGAGCGTGTGCATCAGACAAACGTTTACACCACGTAACACAATTTATACGCAAAACAATTTATACGCAAAGACCACAATTCAACCAACAACCTTCACCCAGATTTGAAACACAAAATAACTTGCCCTATAACAGAACATCTAATTTCGTGTCATAAGAATTATTCAATACACAAGTTAATGAATATAATACACAAAATAGCACAGAATAAGCAATTGAATTAGAAAATCAGCAAGAACAAATCTATAACTCTGACGAACAATACATAGTAAATAATGAAACCGAATCTGATGATACACAATATTACGATACGGAAATTTTCAAATAACAGCCTCGGAAATCCAATCTCAGAATTAATGAACTACCATTTTTATACGAGCGAATTATTACACTTCATTTTACCCGACAACGACTTAAAAGTAAGGATAGATACCGATAGTACCCGATCATTAATAACCAGTCGTGCAGCCAAAACATTTTACCCTTATAATTATAATTCAGAACCTTTTGAACTATCCACAGCAACCGGAACAGAGGAAGGATTGCTTAATAACATTATACCAAGTCAAAGTAATTTAGAAAATTACATTTTTGATTTCCATAAAGAATTTGATATTTTAATCGAATTAGATCAACTAAAACAAAAAAAATCAATTTTAGATTTAACTAGAGAATTACTTATTCTTCCACATGAAGATATTAAATTTCATAAACTTAAAAATACAACAAAAACAAAGCCAACATAAATGATAGCACCTAAACTAGAGAATTTATAAATTTTAAATGCGAGAACATCCGAAACGGGGATGGTCTCGTCAAAGAAATGAACGTAATCGGATTACAC
Organism: Nebria salina; assembly: GCA_944039245.1. Classification (NCBI taxonomy): domain Eukaryota; kingdom Metazoa; phylum Arthropoda; class Insecta; order Coleoptera; family Carabidae; genus Nebria; species Nebria salina. The sequence continues at coordinate 7,962,213 of OX063271.1, forward strand.
ATACCAGAAAGTATTGAAGAAATTAAAGATTATGAATACTTATTCCCAGTCTACAATACAACCGTCGCGGAGATATTAATGACAATGATATGACTATGAATACACAGCGATTACAGTTTTTCGAATTAAACAATGTAGAACCTCACGAAGTTTCAATAACAAATCAATTACGTATCAAACACCTAAATTCAGAAGAAAGATATCAACTAGAAAACTTAATTAATCAATATTCATATTTATTTCACCAAGAAACAAAACAACTAAAATTTAAAAATGAAATAAAACACAAATTAAACTTAAAAGATGAAACACCATGTTACACTAAAACATGTCGATACCCACACACACAAAAAATAGATTAAATTAATGAAATGCTTGACCAAAACATCATTAGACCCTCACATTCACCCTGGTCTTCTCCAATCTGGATTGTACCCAAAATACAAGACGCAAGCGGAAAACAAAAATGGCGAATCGTAGTAGACAGTATTAGTACAGAAAACTTAACGAACAAACAATAAACGACAAATACCCAATACAAAACATAACCGACGTATTAGACAAAGTAGGTAAATGTCAGTACTTTTCCACCCTTGATTTGGCTTCTGGATTTCACCAGATCGAAATCGAACCTAAAGACGTAAAAGAGACCGCATTTAACACAGACAACAGACACTATGAGTTTACTCGCTGGCCTTTTGGACTTAGGAACGCACCTGCAACCTTCCAACGCGTAATGGACGTCCTACGTCGTTTAATCGAAAAAATTTGTATCGTTTATTTAGATGACATACTAATATTCGGGACTTCCCTTCAAGAACAAATTCAAAATTTAAAAACAATATTTGACAGATTACAAAACGCTAACTTAAAGATATAATTAGACAAATCGGATTTTTTTAAAAAAGGAACAAACTATTTAGGGCATGTTATAATTAGAGATGGTATAAAACAAGACCCACACAAAATTGAAGCAATCAAAATATTTCCAATACCTAAAACAACTAAACAACTAAAAGGCTTTTTGGGACATATAGATTATTACCGCAAGTTTATAAAAGATTTTGCAAAATTAGCCAAACAACTGCCTAACAATTTAAAGAAAGTCAATTAACATACAGGAAAACACGTCCGTTGAAACATTTGAACTATGTAAAAATCTACTAATAAATGAACCAATCTTACAATACCCTAATTTCGAAAAACCATTTATACTGACTACAGTCGCAAGCAATTTTGCAATTGGAGCAATATTATCACAAGGCAAAATACTTTAGACCCTACTTGTACGGACGTAAATTCAAAATATTCACCGACCATAAACCTTTACAATGGCTCTATTCAATAAAAGAATCGAACGCAAAATTCATTTGCTGGCAACTTAAACTAAAAGAATATGATTTCGAAATTGTTTACAAAAAAGGTAAATTAAATCAAAACACAGATGCTCTTTCCCGCATAGAATTAAAAAGTTGTGTTAAATATGAATACCTTTAATTTTTGTTTATAAAATTTTGCTGTAACTGTAACCATTTTTGAGTAATTGCAGGAACTGCCAAAAATGTCTAGAGTAAACAGGCACTTCCGCTTTGAATTTTTTTTTCAAAAATAGGAGGTGCACACCCCAGGCATATGCAACTCTTAAGTTTAAAGTTTCATAATTTTAACTTCAACCGTTCAGGCTGTAGTGAACACACACACACACACACACACACACACACACACACACACACACACACACACACACACACACACACACACACACACACACACACACACACACACGCACACACGAACACACGCACACACGCACACACGCACACACGCACACACGCACACACGCACACACGCACACACGCACACACGCACACACGCATACACGCACACACGCACACACGCACACACGCACACGCACACACGCACACACGCACACACGCACACACGCACACACGCACACACGCACACACGCACACACGCACACACGCACACACGCACACACGCACACACGCACACACGCACACACGCACACACGCACACACGCACACACGCACACACGCACACACGCACACACGCACACACGCACACACGCACACACGCACACACGCACACACGCACACACGCACACACGCACACACGCACACACGCACACACGCACACACGCACACACGCACACACGCACACACGCACACACGCACACACGCACACACGCACACACGCACACACGCACACGCACACACGCACACACACACGCAAACACACTCACGCAAACACACTCACGCAAACACACTCACGCAAACACACTCACGCAAACACACTCACGCAAACACACTCACGCAAACACACACGCGCACACACACGCGCATACACACGCGCGCGCACACACACGTACTCGCCCACACGCACGCACACTCACACGTACTCGCCCACACGCACGCACACTCACGCACACGCGCACACAAACACACGCACACCCGCACACGCACGCACACGCACACATACACTCACACACACGCACACACGGACTCACGCACACAGAAGAAAATAAAAATAATACAAGAATTTCACGATCAAAATCATCGCGGAATAAACAAAATGCATCATCAAATAAAAAATGTTTATTACTGGCCGAACCAAGAAAAACCAAATAGCAAATAGCATATGAAATAAAAAACACTAGCTCAATTGAAATAGCAAGCAATTTAACAAACTACTTTCACAGCATGGCACACCAAACTTGATCATTTTAGACAATGGTAGAGAATTTAAAAATCAAATAATACAAGAATTACTACGATTACATAAAGTTAAAATACACTTTATAGCACCCAACACCCTAATTCAAACGGACAAATTAAAAGATTTCACTCCACATTAAGGGGGATTTCCGGTTCAATATTTTCAAAAAATCGATTTTATTTTTGCATGAAATCAAAGCTAAACTTGTCTAGAATATGTGGGTAAAAGGATATTTCGATATAATATTCGACGAATTAGTAGCGGTGCGAGAGCAGCCATCACCGCCAGTCAGCGCAATGCGGAAATGGAGGATTACGAGGATGAAGTAAGCTTTTATGGCGCTGGAATTGCTGATTAAATGTAAGTTAACAATTCCAAATCTGACCACAGCTTCGTATTCAGCGACCCCAAAAACCTAGATATTGACTATTGTTTGTGAATTTTCCGCCGAATACTTTGAATTACACAGAAAAAATGTTTCGCAAACTTTAAACGCGTTTTTCTCGAAACTACATTTTTCAAAACTACGAGCACTCTAGCTTTTGAAAGGTTCAACCAATTGACTTCGTTCTTTGCTTCCCTTATTGAAAACACTTTTCTTCATGGAATGAACTAGACTCAAGGAGAAATGTGCAATTTTCGATTTTTCACAGCCTGTCAAAGTCAAAAAATCGACCGAAAAAAACGACTTTTTTTTCAAATGCCCGCCATTTTGTCAAATTTTGAGATTTTTCAAAGATTCTAGTTCATTCCATTCTCTGAACTATACTTTTCAAGAAACTGAGCCGATTTTCTTTTTAGGTGACGATTTGCGACCTCTAGGCTGCTCGCAGTTTTGGGAAGTACCCGCCGGGCAGCCGCCATATTGGACGCCATTTTTTATTTTTGGACTTGAAAAAATTCCCAGTTGTAGAGCAAGAATGAATAAAGATTTGACAAAAAACCCAGGTCTCTAACTCTTACCAGTTCCCTGGAAGAAAAATCCAAAGTTTTGGTCAATTGAACCGGAAATCCCCCTTAATCGAACAAATACGATGTATTAATCTACAAAAAACTTTTAACAAAACAACCACAGCGGACAAAGTAAGATATGCAATAATAAAGTGTAACAACGGCGTACACAGCACCACAAAACACATACCCTTCGAGATACTGAACGGTCATATTAACAATAAATCAATTTTTGATATAAACTTAGACCAAGTAATCGCACAAAACTATGTTGAAACACATAAAAACAAGACAGAACATTTATACGCAGAAATAAATAAAAATATAGAAACGGTAAAACAAAAATATTCACATCAACCAAAGACAATAATACAGAAATAGATTATGAAAGAAATAGACAATTAATAAATAAAACAAAAACAACAAAATTTATAAAAAAAAACTTTACAAAACAAAAATCAAAAAAATCAACACAATGGCAACCTCATAACTTCCCTTGGTAACGCATAATAACAAGAAACTATATTAACATTAACTTCTTACAACGACGTCGAAAATTAAATACTTAATACAAACAAAGTATACAAACAATATATTAATTTAATTACAACCTAGCATACAATGTATGACTAGAAACTAACATAATTAACGAACTATGGAAAACAATCAACTTAGCTAGCCACAAACCAGAGCAAAATAGAAACAACAGAAAGAAACGCGGTTTAGTAAACGGACTAGGAAAAATAATAAAATTCCGGTAACTTAGATTCAGACGACGAAGAACGATCAGATGGACTGATCGGAGTTGACTTTTTAAGGAAGCATAAGGTAGCTTTAGATTTCTCTAAAGATGTTATTACTTTGACTGGTATGTGTTAACCCATCTCTAAAAGCAGTAGGAACGCAAACGCGCGATCAAATGTAAATTTGATCGAAAAAAATGAACGGGTAGCATCTGATGTACACGGTTTTGTCCGTATTGCTTCAATTCGGATGACATCCAGGATCATATTGAAAATTAACCCTGATCTTCGATAGATTATGGGACGCGAAGCTTACACTTAATCCGAGTAAATGTAAATTCATGAGGACGGATACTAAATATCTAGGACATACAGTGAGTAATTCGGGGGTAAACCCTGTGACAGCGCAAATTCTAAGAAACTAAACTTTCCAAGAACAGTGGGAGTCGTGTGTGGGAAAATCTTTAAAAGTCCACATGTGCGGACATTACAGTCAAGATAATGATTATTTATTAAGGGTTGTCTGAGCAGGATACATCTGGGCGCAGTCAGAATAATTATAGTTCGCCACAATCTAAATAGTGTCTAGAGGAGGGATGGTATAAGTCGAAGTCGGGCCCAGTATCCGACTTGCCCTGGATACGAGATTGCCGTATATAAAATAGAAGTTATATAATACCTAATGTACTGTTATAGATAATCTTCAGGGTTAAGACAGAACTCGCTGCGTACGACTATGCAAATCCGGAAACCGAACTGTCAAGGATATCTCTGCTGGATGTAGAGTCATGCACGGACCCACGAAGTAATTCAAAGACAGTGGATAAACGTATTCAATTAATTCAAGAGAGGCAATATTCGAAAGTACACGTGTATACGTGCATAGTCACCACCCAGCAGCTGATTGTACATTGTGTGATGCACTCTCACTCGAGCGCTATATATACTACGTGAAGATCGAGGCGTGTCTGAAAACAAACCGCTTCCAACGTATAGTTTTAACAGGCATTGAGGCCGGCATCATATCTGGGCTAAATTTAAACGGGACAACTGAGATTTCTACCACTACAGCTGGCCAGCTGGAGACCAGTGGGAAATGTCAGGGGGTGTGTTATACCGACGACGAAATTACGTATGAGGACATTATCGTCAGTCCTGCCCACCTGCTACGACAACCTCTTACCTAACATAATATAGTGCTGGTTAGAGTTGCATTTTTATTAAATTTTTAGTTGATATGTTTAGCGATAAGATATATTAGGTAAGTTCGCCCTTTTAACTTAATTATATTTTTTTAATATAGTTAAGTTTTATGTGGACGGCAATGTAACAACCGGGATTGTTAAATTTGACTATTACGCTGACCTATCATTTCGCGGGGTCAATGACTACCATAGTGCTAAATCGCTGATATCGGCGACGATTCGAATTATTTTTATATGCATAATCATGAATAGTCCAATGTTGCGATATTGCTAACCTATGCGAAACTTACCTAAAAACCGAACCAAGCAGGGACCGTCGAGTTACCGATACCGTCATTCCCTGTTTGGTAGTATAGACCACCAGTCTTTACTAATCATTACTTAGATTATAGTAATTATACTTTGTCCGTTTTTAACTGGTGTTACTTAGATTATTTCTCCATTTATTATTTCAAATCAAATATATTAATTTACTAATCACATGTTGTTTATTAATTCGCGAGACCACGGTGTGCCAGAGTACCCCGAAGTTAACAGCAAGCAACATAATTCAGGTAAGTATAATAACCCTAATCCTACCCCGACTATACTTGAGACGTAAGACGCAAAGGAATTAGTTGCTTAAAGTCGCGTATGTTACAATTGTACTATGTTAACCCTAACCACATTGAACTAATATGTCAACCAATATTGGTATTAAGGAAAGGAGAACACACTACTCTGTTTTTTTTTTTTTTGGATTTACATATGTTTAATTAAAGGATAGCGACTAATTTCACCAAACTGCGGCATCTTCAGACTAATATATACTTAGTCTGACGATGCCACAGTGTGGTGAAACTATTCGCTATCATTAAATTAAACATATGTAAAACCAAAAAACCAAAGTGTGTTCTCCTTTCCTTATAATGGAGTTTTACGAATTAAAGGCATATAGCATCCAAGTATTAATATTGGCAATATATTACTGTGCTACTGGGGTATGATTAAATATGATACTTAATTTTATAGTCTATTCTAATTTTTTTAAATAAAAACTATAAATTTTTTACCGAAATAATGTGTCCCTGTAGTCCATGTGCAGCATCGGCACATTCCAAAACAGCCGAAAGTTGTGGATAACCCACTCCAGTCTTCATACGTGTTGTGCAAACGGAGCCCGGACCAATGCCAACTTTAACAATATCAGCACCAGATAAAATTAATTCTTCAACCATTTCACCAGTTACAACATTCCCTGCCTGATTAAAATGGAATAAATGATAAAATATGCAAGTTAATTAAATTATCATCAAATATTTACAATAATGGTATGATTGGGATAGGCATGGCGGACTCTTCGCACATATTCAACGAAATACTGAGAATATCCATTCGCAACGTCCAAACAAACTAATGAAATATCAGGTATTGCATTTAAAATATCTGATAAGCGATCAAAGTCCGTCTCGCTGGATCCTGAACTTGCCGCTAGGTTAGCCAGACAATCAGGATTTTCCTTTGCAAAACGTTTCCAGTCTTCAAGCGAGTAATACTTATGAACGGTAGTAAATAAACCGTGCTGAAAATATAAATAAATATCATGTTCATATCTCTTTGCTAACGAATAAATAAACGAATTTTTTTTTATATATAAATTTACTTTCGAAAGTGCTTTAGCCATCTCAAAAGTTCCAATTGTATCCATATTGGACGCCATTATAGGAATTCCTTTGTAGGTGTTTTTCGAATTTCTAAAGGTAATATTTCTAAAGAGATTTACCTGAAATTATAAGATTTGCATATTACTTTCTAACATAATTTCACGCAAATGCAGGTGTAGTTACTGATACAAACAACAAACTATTACGTATGGAGCCTATGATTGAGTTACAAATAAAGAATTGTCAAGGATTTATTGATCATTTTAATGATAAATGCACTTTAATATTAATTAAATTTAGTACTAACCCAACATGAGTAATTGTAGGATAGAGAGAAATTATTGAAGTAACAAGATGGAATGGACATAAGCATTAGATATGGGTATATACATTTTGTGTTGGTTTTATTTGTTTGTTTTTGCTTATTAACAATAAAAAACATAGAAAATACAAAATACGAGACCAAACAAACGCAGCTTGATATATCTCACTGCGGATGTGCAAGAACGCCATACATGGCATAGAAAATAAATTGCATTTTAAATTTGAAAATATTGCTTTATTAAAGGTATTCACAATTGTTAACACACAATATCCTGAAGTTTATTCAATTGCCATTAACGGATTCATTTTAACTTTCTTATACGAAGTAAATATTGCTTTATTAAAGGTATTCACAATTGTTCACACACAATATCCTGAAGTTTATTCAATTGCCATTAACGGATTCATTTTAACATTCTTATACGAAGTAAATATTGTAGTTGTGAAAAATTACCAGCTCGAGATGTAAATGGAAATATACGTTTTGACCTTTCGTGAATCGATTCCGAATATTTTTGGAATGACGTCTGGCTAAACGGTTGATGGTAAAATTATGAAACTTTAAACTTAAGATTAGTCTATGCCTGACAAGTGCTTGTTTACTCTAGTAATTTTTTGCGGTTTCTGCAATTACTCAAAAATGGTTGCAATTACAAAAAAATCGATTGGATACAAATTAAAGTTATTAATATTTCGCATAACTTTTGTTTGAAAATATTTAGTATTTACTGGTTACTAAATAATGTCTATTGAAATTTCTGTCAATTGTTTAACAGAAAAACAAAAACTTAAATAATTTGGAGTTTGACATTTAAAACATATTCTAAAAAAAATATTTATTTGAAAAGGGTTCCAAAGGTTAGTAAGATACTATTAATTATAAAAATAATAAAAATATGGTATGATCTTACCAAAATATGTATAAGTGTTAGATATTTTACATTAATTAAGACAATTTTTAAAGTTAAAGTTTAAAATATTAAAAAAAAAGGTACGAATAAACTTTTTCAATTTTAAAAAAATCAAAAAATTTTTTTTTCCATTATTTTTAACTCCATCTAACCTCAAAAAGGATTTTGATAGATTTCTAGTTTAAAGCCGTATAAAACGATATAAGACACGCGCGCGTCGTCGAATCACCGCGTGTGTTTTAGCAACTTTCGAGTTCTCGACGACTTTGTATGCTCCCTTTCCAAAATACCAATTTATCTATACTCGCTTATTTTTGTTATTATCACGTATACTCAGTATTAATTTGGCCTTTACAAGTGCATTTGTGTCCCGATAAAATGGCGCCAAATTATAGAAAAGGTTCTAAATATGTCATGCCTCAAAAAAAAAAAGAAATAAGTAGGGTAAGTAGACCAGTAATGGAACGACGCTAGTAATAGAACATAAAACTAAGGGTTTTTTGGTAGTGTCACAAACGTCTAGAGATACTAAACTTAGTTCAATTGTGCAGCATTCACACATAAATAGGTGACAATACTGAATTTTCACCCACTAATATATGCCAATATATGTATCTACCACCCCTATTTTTATGGTAGTGTCACAAACGTCTAGAGATACTAAACCAGGTTCAATTGTGCAGCATTCACACATAAATAAGTGACAATACTATGTTTTCACCCCCTAATCCCCTGGATAGAATATTCTTTTTGGCATAATTATTTAGCCAATATATGTATCTACCACCCCTATTTTTCTGGTAGTGTCACAAACGTGTAGAGATACTAAACCAGGTTCAATTGTGCAGCATTCACACATAAATAGGTGACAATACTATGTTTTCACCCCCTAATCCCCTGGGTAGAATATTCTTTTTGGCATAATTATTTAGCCAATATATGTATCTACCACCCCTATTTTTATGGTAGTGTCACAAACGTCTAGAGATGCTAAACTAAGTTCAATTGTGCAGCATTCACACATAAATAGGTGACAATACTAATTTTTCACCCCCGAATCCCCTGGATAGAATATTCTTTTTGGCATAATTATTTAGCCAATATATGTATCTACCACCCCTATTTTTATGGTAGTGTCACAAACGTCTAGAGATGCTAAACTAAGTTCAATTGTGCAGCATTCACACATAAATAGGTGACAATACTAATTTTTCACCCCCTAATCCCCTGGATAGAATATTCTTTTTAGCATAATTATTTAGCCAATATATGTATCTACCACCCCTATTTTTATGGTAGTGTCACAAACGTCTAGAGATATTAAACCAGGTTCAATTGTGCAACATTCACACATAAATAGGTGACAATACTATGTTTTCACCCCCTAATCCCCTGGATAGAATATTCTTTTTAGCAAAATTATTTAGCCAATATATGTATCTACCACCCCTATTTTTACGGTAGTGTCACAAACGTCTAGAGATACTAAACTAGGTTCAATTGTGCAGCATTCACACATAAATAGGTGACAATACTAATTTTTCACCCCCTAATCTCCTGGATAGAATATTCTTTTTAGCATAATTATTTAGCCAATATATGTATCTACCACCCCTATTTTTATGGTAGTGTCACAAACGTCTAGAGATACTTAACGAGATGCATCTCTAAATCATTCATACAACAATTGTGAATTATATATATTTATGCACCCTGTAATCCCCTGAATAATAATTTTATTTACCCCAATTAATTTATTATATCCCCTGAATAATTAAAGTTTTAACCCGACATTATTTACATTGAAATATTGTGTTGTTCTAGAAAAATATCGTCGCCGACGAAAATGTGCCGCTCTGCTAAAATATAAAATCGTCGCTAGCTTTTCGTCGTCAAGTTCACACCGGTAGGAATGGCGTGAATGGCGGCAGGAAGATATGCCGTTTGCGTTACAAAAGGATTCAGTCGTAAACACAACGTGGACGAACGAGCAGCGCGCTTTTGCTGTGGAAGCATACATACGCGAAAAGGAGTCTGTAATCGCCGCCCAGCACATTTCCATCTTTCTGGCGGTGTAAATAAACAAAATTTTCGATATTGGTGCGAAAACAATCCGAGGGTGATCCACGAGAAGCCTCTGCATAGTGATCGTGTCACAGTTTGGTGCGCAGTTTCCCGAATAGGGATTATCGGGCCTTACTTTTTTGAGGAAAGAAATCGGGCAGTTACCGTCAATTCTGGGCGCTATGTGAACAAGCTCCAGAATTTTTTTTGCACCTGCTCTTGAAGAACTTCGTCTCGAGAATGTCTGGTTTCAGCAGGACGGGGCCACAGCTCACACAGCGCAGGCATCAATGCTGGTTTTGAAGGAAATGTTCCCCGAGCGCTTTGTCTCCCTGAGAGGTGATATTCCGTGGCCCGCGTGATCTGCAGATTTGACCCCGTGCGACTTTTTTCTATGGGGTTATCTCAAAGCAGAAGTTTATAAACATCGACCGAGGAACCTGCAAACCCTAAAGGAGGCAATCCGCACGGAAATTCGCCGTATACCTGAAGAAATGCTTGAAAGGGTTATGTGAAACTTCGGAAGTCGCTTGCAACAGTGTGTAGACAATGAAGGACAACACTTGGCCGATATGATTTTTAAAACTACATAAGATAAAACTGGCCATGTAACTACTTTATTTTATTGAAATAAATTTTTTGTATCTCGACTCCTTTTTCTTTAATTCACTTGGAAAACTAGGGAGGTTGTTTTGCCCCAGCCTGTACACTTGAAAAAAATACTTTTATCTGAACAACAAAAAATTACAAGATGAAAAGTATTCTTATCTAAAAAAGTAAAACAAGAAAAGATTTAAATTTTTCATTGTTCATAAAATTTTAATGCAAGAAGTATTCAAAATTTTGATGTAATACCTATTTATAAGTAATTTTAATATTTCGATTAAAAATTATTATTTAATTAAAATATCATTTGCATTATAGATAAAGAATAATATTGTTGTCTACATTTATAATTTAGATCTTTATAAATATTAAATTTAGCTTTAGATAGGTATAGTACGTCTATAATTAAAAAATTTCATGTTTTTTTTAGTTTTTTTAGTGTTTTTTTATAAATATATACCTAAATTTTAGGAAATCCAAGCCAAAATATATAAATTTATAAACTATATTAAATAAAAAATAAATTTATAATAGAACTTATTTATTTATTGATTTACCTAGTTCATTTAACCAAAAATATAATTAGCCGTTCTATTACTAGAAAGGACTGTTCTATTAAAGGCAGCCACCGTTCTATTACCGGTATTTTAACATCAAATTATAAATTGTGAATAAAATTACCTAAAACATTTTTTTTTTACTTTATAAAACACATAAATTTTAAAAAATTTCAAATTATTATATAGATTAACTATATTTTTTTTTTAATCCTCAAAAAAGTAGAGAATTTTCTTAACTTTTCTATTACTGGTCGATTTACCCTATGTAGCGCATGAATGTCATGGTAATCAGCACACTTCCGAGCACAGTACATCATTTACAAGTACAAGTGCCGAAAAATTATCTAGTACTGATTTTGATGTGAAACTGGACGAAGGTTTTTCTTATTGTATATTGGCATTTCAACTCGTGTTTTCGGCGTTGGCGAGTATGGTAAAGTGTAAAACTTGCGATGAGGACGTGCAGTTTACTAAAACCGGGATTCGTGGTCTCGGATTTAAAATAAATGTTCAGTGTGGTTGTGGAGATTGAACAATAAATTCGACCAAACTTATAAAAACGGGTTATGAGATAAATAAGCGTATCGTGTTTGTTATGCGATTGCTCGGCGTGGGTTTCCAAGGCTTACGATTGTTTTGTTCCCTTATGGAAATAACAGCGGATTTGAAAGTTGGAACATTTTATAAAGTTTTAGAGAATGTAAAAATATCTGCAAAAGCTGCAGCCGACATCTGCCTAAAAAAAGCCGGTAAGGAAGAGAAGGAAAAAAATATAGAACAAAATTTGCCCGAGGTCCAATTTACGGTCTCAGGGGATGGTACTTGGTCAAAACGTGGCTACAGTTCTCTAATCGGTGTTTCAACGGTAATCGGGAAATATACTAGCAAAATCTTAGATTATTTCGTTTCTTCAAAAACTTGTAAAACTTGTGATATATTACGAAAAAAGTTGAATTCCAACGATTTTGAGATTTGGCATGAGAGCCAATACAGCGAGCAGTGTTCGGCGAATTATGAAGGAAGCTCTGGAGGTATGGAGGTGCAGGGAATAACAGAAGTTTTCAAAAACTCTGAAACACTCCATAATGCCAAATACGCCTATTATATAGGTGACGGAGACGCCAAGACCTTCACCAATGTTTTGATTCCAAACCGTATGGCGATTTTATAATTCAAAAGCTTGAGTGTGTTTTGCACGTCGGGAATCGTATGTTTCGACATCTGAAAGAAGTTAAAAAAACGCTGCTCGAAATACGAAAGATAAAAAGAGCTGAAGATAAGAAAAGAGAAGAACAAGAAAAAAATGAAAAAGCTGAGACAGAGGAAGATAAAGTTAGGCAGCCTCGCAAAAAAAGAAAATTAGATATTTCCATTCCGCCACCTCCAAAAACCACGGACTTGACAGGGAAAATAATGAAACAAATGTCTACAAATTATTCTTTAGCCATTCAAAGATACCCAGATTCGATCATAGAAATGAAAAAAGAGATATGGGCTGGTTTTTACCATTGGATTTCGACCGACGAATTGCCACAACACGAGAATTGCAATCCAGAATGGTGTAAATACCTGAAGGCACAGGTTGATAAAATCCCATTCAAACACAAACCTGCTTGAGTCCAGAGGTCCAGGAATATGTGAAACCAGTTTTTGTTAAATTAACAGAAGAAGAGTTGCTAAAACGTTGTTTGGGAAGAAACACACAAAATAATAACGAGTGCTACAATAAGACCCTTTGGGCGATCGCTTCAAAACACACCTTTGTTGGGAAGGAAGTTACTGAATTAGCTGTTAAAATTTCGTTGTCAGTATTCAATGAAGGACGAATGGCTCTTTTGAAAATGCTAGAAGTGATGGGCTGTACTGCAGGAAGGGCTTCTTACGATTACTCCAAAGATAAGGACGCAGAACGAATTTTGTTGGCAAATAAAGCTACCACGGCGGCGACGAAAGAAGCTCGTTTAAAGAGAAAAGAGCTCAAGAACCGAAAGAGCAGTCTTACCAGGAGTTAGGGCACCTTTTATATGGTCCAGGGCTAGCAGATTATCCTATTGTAAGTGGCAAAACTAAATATACAATAAATAAATCATAAAAAAATCTAAACTCGTTTTTCTCGAAATGACAATTTTTCAAATGGCAGACAGTCTATCTCCGGATTGAATGGTTCGATTTTGCAAGATAAAGTTGCATTTTATTTATTTAGATGTCCTACATGACAATTTACCTCAATTTGCTAAAAAAAAAATATATATATATATATATAAATATATATATATATATATATAAATATATGTATATATATATATATATATATATATATATATATATATATATATATATATATATATATATATAATATATATATATATATATATATATACATATATATATGTATATATGTATATATGTATATATGTATATATGTATATATGTATATATGTATATATGTATATATGTATATATGTATATATATATATATATTGTAACGTTATCTGGGCCTGGTATTGCCCACGTAACAAAGTAACCCCTTATTAGCTTGCGTTGATTGCCTGGTGCTCGGGCGCCTTCAGCGGCTACAGCTTTATTTTACCGCGGACGCACTTACTAGGGAGGTTGCCGGGACTAGCTGCAGCGGAAGGGTCAGGGTTTATTTTATAAATAACGATAGTATTGTTACCGGGGTTTTTATTATTCGTCTATTAAATAACCAAACATAAATAACATACAAGTTAACGGTCTGCGGCGGATGAATGGTCGAAGTTATGGCAAAATACGGCCCTAGAAATGAAATAGAAAAAAATACGCGAACCGGTAAAATTACCGGTTGGTAAAACGGTCGGAAATCCTGTCTATCTACGGCCAGGAGTACCACGGCTGCCACTAGACACGCGAAAAGAAACGCGACGTTATCGAAACGAAAGAACGCGAACCGGTAAATGAAACGGGTGTCAGAAACCGTCAGAACTCACACTTAGCTACGGCCAGGAGAACCACGGCTGCCGCTAAGCACGAGAAAAGTAACGCGCAGATACAAAACGCGAAAGAACGCGAACCGGTAATCGGAACGGGTGAAAGAAACGGTCGGAACTCACACTTAGCTACGGCCAGGAGAACCACGGCTGCCGCTAAGCACGAGAAAGAAACGCGAAGATACAGAACGCTAAAGACCGCGAACCGGTAATCGGAACCGGTGAAAGAAACGCTCGGAGCTCACACTTAGCTACGGCCAGGAGAACCACGGCTGCCGCTAAGAATGAGAAAGAAACGCGACGGTATAGAACGCGAACATACGCGAACCGGTAAACGGAACGGGCGGAAGAAACGGTCGGAACTCACACTTAGCTACGGCCAGGAAAACCATGGCTGCCGCTAAGCACGAGAAAGAAAGAAACGGTGTGGATGACGTACGCTAACGTCTCGTACTCACCACGCAGGTTGGGAACCTCGGTGTCGACCAGGAAGACCACGGTCAAGACAATCTCGGTAGACGGTATGTTTTTAACGCTCGGATCACTAGGTATCGACAAGGAAGACCACTGTCAAGACACTTCGCATAGAGGCAAGTGATTCTACGGCTCAACTGGGGCCCGTATATATACTAGAATGCTAATTGAACGAATCTAGGCTTGAATAAAAACCTGCCTAGATTCGCAAATAAATATAAAAATTGAATTGTCCGAAGCCAAGAATAGAACCGCGTACCTTTCGCACCGTAGCCAAGCACTCTAGCCCCGCAGCCACAGTGCTTGTGTAAATATAAGCCATAACTTCGTCACATGATATATATATATATATATATATATATATATATATATATATATATATATATATATATATATATATATATATATATAAATATATATATAAATATATATATAAATATATATACATATATATATAAATATATATATATATATATATATATATATATATATATATATATATATATATATATATATATATATATATATATATATATATATATATATATATATATATACAAAGTAAAAGCCATGGTCCATTTTTGTACTTTATTTTCAAATTTATAGCAAATTTTTCTTTTGATCCATTTTTCATTAACTGAGGTGAATTGTCACGTAAGAAACCTTCCTTTTTAACGTGCTCTTTGATTTTTTGTTTTAGACTTGCCCATGTTGAGATGGAGTGTCCGCCATGGGATAACGATGTTTTTTTTTACTCTACTTCAAGGCCACCTATAAATTAGACATTTAATGAAAACTCCATTACATAATAAAACTGCACTACTTCCCAGCTGCCTGGAAAACTGCTACAGTCCATCCAATCCTAAAACCGAGCAAAGATCCTCACCTACCCACGAGCTACCGCCCCATCAGCCTTTTAAATACTCTCTCAAAGCTAACCGAAAAAAAATCATCCTTTCCCGAGTCGACGATATCGACACAGGACTACATCTCATACCTGACCACCAGTTCGGCTTTCGAGCCAGACATTGTACGGTGCACCAGGTGTGCAGAATAGCAACCGATATCGCGACTCAATTCAACAAACATAAAGTCACGGTCATGACCCTACTGGACATAGAAAAAGCCTTCGATATGGTCTGGACAGTAGGGCTCATGGCCAAACTCATATCTTTCCAATTTCCTCCTACATTAACCAAACTAATATTCTCATACCTCTCAAACCGATCCTTCTCTACCAAAATCAATTCTACACAATCAACCCCTAAACCCGTTGTAGCAGGAATTCCCCAAGGCAGCGTCCTTGGTCCCAAACTCTTCAACCTATATATCAGTGACATCCCCACCTTCCCGAACACACGCATAGCACAATACGCAGACGACACCGCTATCTACACTCACTCCTTTAACGCACAAATAGCTACAAACACAAATACACATAAACATCTTAGAACAATACTGGCAAAAGTGGAAAATTAACATAAACACAGCCAAAACCGAAACCATAGTCTTCACACGTAAAATCCCAAACAACACAATTCACACACCACTAAAAATACACTCACAAAAAATCACACCCATGAACACAGTCAAATACTTAGGAATACATCTACACAGAACGCTAAAACACGGCCAACACATTAAACATGCATTAATGAAAGCGCACGCCGTCCTGTCGAAGCTTTATCCTCTACTCATCAAAAACAGCTCACTTTCCATAAAAAACAAACTTCTCATTTACACCGCAATCATTCGCCCAATCATCACCTACGCAACCCCAGTCTGGTGTAACGCACCCTTGCAACGCCTCCAAAATAAGTGCCTTCGGCTGGCCACCAGCTCTGATAGATACACCAGAATAACACAACTACACTAAGACACTAACATACCATACATTACAGATTACATACAAGAAACATCACAAAAATTTTACAAAAACACACAATATAATTCAAACACACTTATAAAAAACATAACACCCACCCGCGACAACAACACTACATGTAAACTCAAACACAAGTTACCCTATCAAAACTTACCCATATTTCTAGAGGGGTTTCATGGGCAGAACACATAACACTAACACGCACAACAACACTGTACACTTCTAACACACACGCACTCTACACAACATAAAACAAAACATACTCTCATACACAAAACTGTACATCCATCACCATCAAACATGTAAATATTTTAAATTAATTAAGTTAGTTTGTAAGTTTTAACAAAAATATTGTTTTCATTAAATTAAATGGGTTTTCTGGCACCTCCTTTCCCACAAAACACAATCCCAACACACAATGTACAACAAAAATTTATAACAAATACAATTACACAATGTTTAAGCGCACAACGCAATAACACTCATACACAGATATACACTCCCCTTGTGAGTAGGAGCTCTGACAAAACCAACCATGTTGTCCACACATTAGTATATAAGTATTATTGTAACAAAAATAAACATCTGCAGTGTCATGCACCGAACTTTCTTATACGCATATGGGTTAAACCATATCGTAGTTACATTATTTTTCTAATTTATAATATTTGTTCTAACCTTTGGATCGCTTTTACAGTAAATATATTTTTTGGAATAAATATAAAATGTCAAACTTCAAATTATTTATGTCTATTTGGTTAAACAATTGACAGGCGCAGATGATACGATTTATGTAAAAATATATATAATAAGCAAAAATTTATTTTGAAAACAGTACTCTTTTTGGAAAATATATTCAAACAAAAGTTGTGCTAAATAGAAATACCTGTAATTTTTGCTCATACAATTTTTCTGTAACTGTAACCATTTTTGAGTAATTGCAGAAATTGCAAAAAATTATTAGAGTAAACAGGCACTTCCGCTTTGAATATTTTTTTCAAAAATAGGAGGTGCACACCTCAGGCATATGCAAATCTTAAGTTTAAAGTTTCATAATTTTAGCTTCAACCGTTTAGGCTGTAGAGAACATACACACACACATACAGACACACACACATACATACATACACACACACACACACACACACACACACACACACACACACACACACACACACACACAGACAGACGTCATTCCAAAAATAGTCAGAATCGATTCAGGGAAGGTCAAAACGTATATTTCCGTTAAAATCTCGAGATCGAAATTTTTCATGATTACAATACTTACTTATACTTCGTATAAGAAAGTAAAAACAAATAAAGTATATTGAAAATGAATGATGGCGTACGAGCTCAATGGTTGGGAGATCGAGTCCCCGGTCCGTCCCTTTTTTCTCCTGTATAATTTTTTTTTTCATTTTTTCATTACACGTAAAATATAAAATTTGATAAATTTTATATTATTTGTGAAAGTTATATAATAGAAAATATTTTAAATTTATTTATTCTCTTTTATTAAATTTTTGGACTCTGAAGCGCCACTTTAAACAAAATAATACAAAGTAAAACGCCATAGTACGTTCTTTCTCGCCGCGTGCAGGCAATACCTAAATTTAAAAATTTTACTTTCATCGAAATGAATATGGTGTTAGAAAATATAGATTTTTCTGTGATTCCTGAAGAATAGATTTATAGTGAAAACCTGCTGCTCTCATTACAGGAAACCTTTATGTTTTATTCACTTTTATGATATTTTATATTTTATTTACAATAAAAAAAAAAAAAATCATACAGAAAAAAGCCTACGGAGTGGGGAGTCGAATTTCCGACCACGCTGCCCATACGCCATTTTCATTTTCAATTTACTTTATTGTTTTAATTTGAAATTACATTAAATCTTATATGGGGAGTGTATATCTGTGTATGAGTGTAAATTGCGTTGTGCGCTTGAACATTGTGTGATTGTGTTTGTTATAACTTTTATTTTTCTATTTGTGTGTTGGGATTGTGAATTTGAGGGAAAGGAGGTACCAAAAACCGATTTAAATATATACAAATGAATGAAAAACATTTTTGTTAAAACTTACTAACTTAACTAATTTAAAATTACATATATTTACAAAACAATTTATATAATTGATGATCGATGGTACATTTTTTGTGTATGAGGAATGTTTTGTTTTGTGTTGTGTACGGTGTTGTTGTGTGTGTTAATGTTAGGTGTTCTGCTCATGGAACTCCTCATGAAATATGGGCAAGTTTTGGTAGGGAAGCTTGTGTTTGAATTTACATGTGGTGTTGTTGTCGCATATTTGTGTGATGTTTTTTATAAGTGTGTTTGAATTAAATTGTGTGTTTTTGTAGAATTTTTGTGATGTGTCTTGGATGTAATCTCGAATGTAAGGTATGTTAGTTATTTCGTGTAGTTGTGTAATGCGTGTGTATCTTCCAGAGCTGGTCGCCAGGCGAAGACATTTATTTTGAAGGGCCCATACGCCAGCTTGCTATCCACTGCGCCATGCCGCCGCTTGGAATAACATCATTTTTTTACTACAAAACATGATGCGAAAACTATGAACGTGATTTTCTCGAAATTTCTTGAGAAGTGCATAAAACGGCAAAATTTGTATCATTTTTTTTTTGCGTCTAAAATTTTTTGTTTTAGACTTGCCCATGTTGAGATGGAGTGTCCGCCATGGGACAACGATGTTTTTTTTTTACTCTACTTCAAGGCCACCTATAAATTAGACGTTTAATGAAAACTAAAAATTAAAAAAATTTTGTGTCACACAAATATTTAATAATTTGTTTTAAAAAACCTGTATGATAATATCTAAAGAAACAGCTGAGAAAAAAATTCTTAAAGATATCGCTTTAAAATGCCTTTCTAAAGTTTAGTAGTACCTTAAGTATATGCTGAATAAATGGGTGAAATTATTGATTAGTTTTCCAGAAAAAAAATCCCAAATATTCGCTTAATCATAAAATGTACATTTTTATTTCCCGCGACGTTAGTGACGTACCCAATTTTTTTGTTTATTGAAAACATGTCAGTTAACTACTGTCGCCGCGGTATGCAACTGTCTAGTACATACGAGTATTGTTACGTTTTTACCGATTAAATGGAGAAATCAAACACTAGATTTAACTTAAAAGCTACTATTTATTTATTTAATACTTATTTTATAAAACTAATATTACACTTATTGAACTAATGCTTATTTACAGATTAAGCACGAATATTTATCCCTACAGCATGTTATTTATCTTAACATATCACCCTCCGTTTTATTAACTGCTATCTTATAAAGAACACTGATTAGTGACGCACGCGAACGCCGATTTCTAGTTGTTTCTGACTACCCAAGCAGTCTGCTCGTAAATCCGCGTACAGGTTTCTGGTAATTAGTAGGTTCTGTGGAACTTTCTGTTGACTATTGTTGATCATTTACATAGGCAATCCGTATTTCATCCAGTATTCTGACATATTCTGTAGGCTCATTACAATATAACAATGTAACTATTTTAATTTTAAAATTCTGTAAAATATTTTGAACTTCCCTACATTATGAACTATATCGCATCACTTTGTCTTCACTTTATTGTCAATTTTATGCCCATGTTGAAGTTCACACATCTAGTTTAAGCGAGTAGAATATTTTGTCGATCAATCAATTTGTTGAAATTCAGTTTGTCTATTTAAAATGTCTAATTGAGAAACCCGTGATGTTTGCGTCGCAGATGATAGCTGGATGTGTTACCATTAAATAAAAACATTTTTGATATTTCCCCAGAATAGCTGAATTTTTTTTAAACTACCATACAGCTGATATTGTAACTTTTTTACCGATTGGGTGAACAAATCAAACAGCTTTTAACTTAAAGCTACTATTGATATATAGTGGGTTTATACAGAAAAAATTAACGCTACATTTAACATTAGCGCTACATTTAGGGCTAAGATAAAAAAAAACACCATGTTAACAAATGTTGTCGTTTTTACAGAATTTAAGACTACATATCCTTCTAACACTAACAAGGGGAAGCCACGTAGTTGGGGTCACCGATTTGGCTGAAATTTTGTTAGATGGTAGGTGACGCAAAAAAAAAATGATACAAATTTTGCCGTTTTATGCACATCTCAAGAAATTTCGAGAAAATCGCGTTCATAGTTTTCGCATCATGTTTTGTAGTAAAAAAATGATGTTATTCCAATCGGCGGCATGGCGCAGTGGATAGCAAGCTGGCGTATGGGCCCTTCAAAATAAATGTCTTCGCCTGGCGACCAGCTCTGGAAGATACACACGCATTACACAACTACACGAAATAACTAACATACCTTACATTCGAGATTACATCCAAGACACATCACAAAAATTCTACAAAAACACACAATTTAATTCAAACACACTTATAAAAAACATCACACAAATATGCGACAACAACACCACATGTAAATTCAAACACAAGCTTCCCTACCAAAACTTGCCCATATTTCATGAGGAGTTCCATGAGCAGAACACCTAACATTAACACACACAACAACACCGTACACAACACAAAACAAAACATTCCTCATACACAAAATATGTACCATCGATCATCAATTATATAAATTGTTTTGTAAATATATGTAATTTTAAATTAGTTAAGTTAGTAAGTTTTAACAAAAATGTTTTTCATTCATTTGTATATATTTAAATCGGTTTTTGGTACCTCATTTCCCACAAATTCACAATCCCAACACACAAATAGAAAAATAAAAGTTATAACAAACACAATCACACAATGTTCAAGCGCACAACGCAATTTACACTCATACACAGATATACACTCCCCATGTGAGTAGGAGCTCTATAAGATTTAATGTAATTTCAAATTAAAACAATAAAGTAAATTGAAAATGAAAATGGCGTATGGGCAGCGTGGTCGGAAATTCGACTCCCCACTCCGTAGGCTTTTTTCTGTATGATTTTTTTTTTTTTATTGTAAATAAAATATAAAATATCATAAAAGTGAATAAAACATAAAGGTTTCCTGTAATGAGAGCAGCAGGTTTTCACTATAAATCTATTCTTCAGGAATCACAGAAAAATCTATATTTTCTAACACCATATTCATTTCGATGAAAGTAAAATTTTTAAATTTAGGTATTGCCTGCACGCGGCGAGAAAGAACGTACTATGGCGTTTTACTTTGTATTATTTTGTTTAAAGTGGCGCTTCAGAGTCCAAAAATTTAATAAAAGAGAATAAATAAATTTAAAATATTTTCTATTATATAACTTTCACAAATAATATAAAATTTATCAAATTTTATATTTTACGTGTAATGAAAAAATGAAAAAAAAAATTATACAGGAGAAAAAAGGGACGGACCGGGGACTCGATCTCCCAACCATTGAGCTCGTACGCCATCATTCATTTTCAATATACTTTATTTGTTTTTACTTTCTTATACGAAGTATAAGTAAGTATTGTAATCATGAAAAATTTCGATCTCGAGATTTTAACGGAAATATACGTTTTGACCTTCCCTGAATCGATTCTGACTATTTTTGGAATGACGTCTGTCTGTGTGTGTGTGTGTGTGTGTGTGTGTGTGTGTGTGTGTGTGTGTGTGTGTGTGTGTGTGTGTATGTATGTATGTGTGTGTGTCTGTATGTGTGTGTGTATGTTCTCTACAGCCTAAACGGTTGAAGCTAAAATTATGAAACTTTAAACTTAAGATTTGCATATGCCTGAGGTGTGCACCTCCTATTTTTGAAAAAAATATTCAAAGCGGAAGTGCCTGTTTACTCTAATAATTTTTTGCAATTTCTGCAATTACTCAAAAATGGTTACAGTTACAGAAAAATTGTATGAGCAAAAATTACAGGTATTTCTATTTAGCACAACTTTTGTTTGAATATATTTTCCAAAAAGAGTACTGTTTTCAAAATAAATTTTTGCTTATTATATATATTTTTACATAAATCGTATCATCTGCGCCTGTCAATTGTTTAACCAAATAGACATAAATAATTTGAAGTTTGACATTTTATATTTATTCCAAAAAATATATTTACTGTAAAAGCGATCCAAAGGTTAGAACAAATATTATAAATTAGAAAAATAATGTAACTACGATATGGTTTAACCCATATGCGTATAAGAAAGTTCGGTGCATGACACTGCAGATGTTTATTTTTGTTACAATAATACTTATATACTAATGTGTGGACAACATGGTTGGTTTTGTCAGAGCTCCTACTCACAAGGGGAGTGTATATCTGTGTATGAGTGTTATTGCGTTGTGCGCTTAAACATTGTGTAATTGTATTTGTTATAAATTTTTGTTGTACATTGTGTGTTGGGATTGTGTTTTGTGGGAAAGGAGGTGCCAGAAAACCCATTTAATTTAATGAAAACAATATTTTTGTTAAAACTTACAAACTAACTTAATTAATTTAAAATATTTACATGTTTGATGGTGATGGATGTACAGTTTTGTGTATGAGAGTATGTTTTGTTTTATGTTGTGTAGAGTGCGTGTGTGTTAGAAGTGTACAGTGTTGTTGTGCGTGTTAGTGTTATGTGTTCTGCCCATGAAACCCCTCTAGAAATATGGGTAAGTTTTGATAGGGTAACTTGTGTTTGAGTTTACATGTAGTGTTGTTGTCGCGGGTGGGTGTTATGTTTTTTATAAGTGTGTTTGAATTATATTGTGTGTTTTTGTAAAATTTTTGTGATGTTTCTTGTATGTAATCTGTAATGTATGGTATGTTAGTGTCTTAGTGTAGTTGTGTTATTCTGGTGTATCTATCAGAGCTGGTGGCCAGCCGAAGGCACTTATTTTGGAGGCGTTGCAAGGGTGCGTTACACCAGACTGGGGTTGCGTAGGTGATGATTGGGCGAATGATTGCGGTGTAAATGAGAAGTTTGTTTTTTATGGAAAGTGAGCTGTTTTTGATGAGTAGAGGATAAAGCTTCGACAGGACGGCGTGCGCTTTCATTAATGCATGTTTAATGTGTTGGCCGTGTTTTAGCGTTCTGTGTAGATGTATTCCTAAGTATTTGACTGTGTTCATGGGTGTGATTTTTTGTGAGTGTATTTTTAGTGGTGTGTGAATTGTGTTGTTTGGGATTTTACGTGTGAAGACTATGGTTTCGGTTTTGGCTGTGTTTATGTTAATTTTCCACTTTTGCCAGTATTGTTCTAAGATGTTTATGTGTATTTGTGTTTGTAGCTATTTGTGCGTTAAAGGAGTGAGTGTAGATAGCGGTGTCGTCTGCGTATTGTGCTATGCGTGTGTTCGGGAAGGTGGGGATGTCACTGATATATAGGTTGAAGAGTTTGGGACCAAGGACGCTGCCTTGGGGAATTCCTGCTACAACGGGTTTAGGGGTTGATTGTGTAGAATTGATTTTGGTAGAGAAGGATCGGTTTGAGAGGTATGAGAATATTAGTTTGGTTAATGTAGGAGGAAATTGGAAAGATATGAGTTTGGCCATGAGCCCTACTGTCCAGACCATATCGAAGGCTTTTTCTATGTCCAGTAGGGTCATGACCGTGACTTTATGTTTGTTGAATTGAGTCGCGATATCGGTTGCTATTCTGCACACCTGGTGCACCGTACAATGTCTGGCTCGAAAGCCGAACTGGTGGTCAGGTATGAGATGTAGTCCTGTGTCGATATCGTCGACTCGGGAAAGGATGATTTTTTTTCGGTTAGCTTTGAGAGAGTATTTAAAAGGCTGATGGGGCGGTAGCTCGTGGGTAGGTGAGGATCTTTGCTCGGTTTTAGGATTGGATGGACTGTAGCAGTTTTCCAGGCAGCTGGGAAGTAGTGCAGTTTTATTATGTAATGGAGTTCTATAATGGATTTCCTTGACAGGTTTTTAAGGTTAAGGTTTTCTATTAGGTCTGGGCCAGGAGTTTTTCGGTTGGGTAGGGTTCTGATTAGTTTGGTTACTTCGGATGGGGTGGTAAGGAGTCTGGCAAGCGTTTTAGCGTCAGTGTGGTGCGGAGTGTTTAAGTATTGTAGTGTGTCTTGTGTGATTTTATCTTGTGTGGGTGTATTTGGGGTGTGTGTTACGTGTATTTGTTCAAATGTATTAGCTATCATTTCCGATTTTTGCTCGTCTGTGATGGCTGTGTTATTGTTATGTGTGAGTGTTGGTATTGTAATGTACGCTTTTTTAAGTGTTTTTGTTAGCTTCCAGAGGGAGTTATCGTTGGGGTTGAGGGCAGCAAGTTTAAGGAACCAAGTAGTGTTTTTATTTGATGTTTAATTTGTGTGTTTAATGAAGTTAACTGTGTTTTGTATGTGTGTATGTGTATCCTCTGCCATAGTCTTCTGGTGTGGTTGCGTTGCTGAATTAATTGTGTTGTATGTGGTGGAAGAATAAGTTTGTGCGGATTGATTTTGATTTGTTCCGTGTGTTTTTGTTTTGCAACATTTATAGCGTTTGTGAATAGCTTTATTTGTGTGTCTATGTCTTGTGTTGTGTGTATTTGATTGTCTATGGGGATGATCGTGTCGAGTGTGTTTCGGAAGAGCGCCCAGTTTGTGTGTTTGTATGATGTGATGGTTTTGGAAGTGTATTCAGTGTTGCGGTTGTTTAAGTGAAATATGACGGGATTATGATCTGAGTTAAGCTCGGGAAGTGAAATGGGGTGAGTGATGTTTTGGACGTTTTTGTTAATGATAATGTCGATTATGGAAAGTGTACTTCCATTTGCAAGGTAGTGTGTGGGTGTGTTAGGGCTGAGTATGATAGCGACGTGTGTGTTTATGTATGTTCTGAGTGTGAGGCCGTTAGTGTTGTTTCTGTGATAACCCCAGTCCATGTGTCTCGCGTTAAAGTCACCGATCACTAGAGTTTTGTTTTTGTGTAGTAGTGTTGAGAGGTCTGCGCGTGTGATGTTGTTTAGTGGCTTGTTGTACGCTGCGTAGATTATTGTGTTGTCTTCGAGTGTTATGTTGAGAGTTTCCAGTGTGGTTTGAGGGTTTGGTGTTAGTGTGTGTGGTGTATTGTGTTTAACTAGAATTGCAACGCCTCCCGCGGGGGTCGTACCCTGATGTGGTCGATCAGCTCTGTAGATTGTGTAATAGTGTATCTTAAATTTGTGTGTGTACGCTCGTACGCCAGCTCGCCATCCACTGCGCTATGCCGCCGCTTGTAATAACATCATTTTTTTTCTACAAAACATGATGTGAAAACTTTGAACGCGATTTTCTTGAGAAGTGCATAAAACGGCAAAATTTGTATTATTTTTTTTGCGTCACCTACCATCAGACAAAATTTCAGCCAAATCGGTGACCCCAACTACGTGGCGTCCCCTTGTAAGCTAAGAAATTGGCCAACTTTTATCTTTCTTACTAAGAGAGATGAACAAAACCTCGTTCTTTCTTTACCTAAGATCAGTTCAGTAGGAAAAACGCATCTGCGCAAGCGTGACCGGGTACACATATGTTGACAAGCACAACAGTACAGTACAGTTTCGTGCTCTTTTTGCATTCGCTTTTGTTTACCTGCTATATTGTTGTTTTTCTGTTGTTGTTTATTATTGTTATTTTAACATAATGGACGGTGAATTGATTGATAGTGTCGAAAAATACGCTATATTGTATGATAAGCGAAGTGTAGGCTTCCGCAATAAAACTAGTAAAGAAAATACATGGGGAAGTGTTTCCGAAGTCATGGGGCTCAAAGGTATGTGATATGCAACTTTTTTTTTTTTTTTTTAAAGTTAAAATAGGACGATGTTGTAATTTTAAATATATTCTAGTTCCAGAGTGTGAAGCCCGGTGGGTGACTTTGCGGTCTCGCTATGCGACTGAGAGACGCCTCTACCAGCAATGTATCTTCGGGATCTGCGGCCCCAATGTGTTTGGATGAACCGAATGGACCCGCTAGCCACATCGAGGTAACCGAAATACGAATAAACGTAGGCAAAAGAAGATTATGGTTATAGTTTTTAGGGTGGACAGCGAGTAAATTATATAAATATATTAGTTAAATACTGTTTATTATATTGTCTTATTTAAAAATATTTCCAGTTTGCCTTCTTATTTTCCACAAAGACAATTGTTATAAATATTAATCCAGAGAAAACACCTTCAGTTTAATAGTAGTACAACTTGTATTAATAAATTCAAAAAGAAAGGATATGTTTTATTTGACAGACTAGAAAAACAATACCATTCTATACATAACGACAAAAAACAAAATGCAGTAAACGGTAATAGGCCGTCATCAACTTACACAACAACAAATTTACTACATATTAATAAATAAAGGTAATTACACTTTAACACATTTGTTATATACGATTTTGGTAGGTTGAAATAACGTTTAACTAAACTATAACAATGTATTGAACCGAAATAATATAACTAAAATACAGTCATTTTAATTTAATAGTCTTTCGGCATAGACCATTTTTCGAAAAGAGATTTTTGCTATGGTACTGAACCAAAATAACTAGCCAAATGTTCTTCTCTGTAATCATGTTCTGAATCCATTTTTATTTAAAAGAAATAAAAACCATTATATCTATCACAAAAGGAAAAATGTTTACGCAAATCATAAAAATATAGCCTCAAAAAACAAGTTGACACTTGCAAATGTCAAACGCGGAGACCAGTATGCGCATGCGTTAATTTTGTTAGCTTAGCTGTATAAACGCCAGTTTTTCTTGTTAGTAAAATGCAGCCTTAAATGTAGCGTTGAGTCTGAGGCGAACATTTGTACGGGCTAGACGTGCGGTTCCTCGCTCATGCGAGTAGTATTGCTTACATTGCAAATAGCTAATGACACATACCTCAATTTGTGTATTACTTAATTATGCAAACGCAACAAATTTAAATAGCGAGTGTAATCGTTTTATTTTAAATACGTAACTGGGGTCACCATGAAAGGTGACCCAAAAACAGTTGCTAAAATTATACAAAGAACCGACGGCAAATATTCAATAATTCCACCATCAGGGAAGAAAGCAATACCACCTGAACTAAAGAACTTGGGATTTATCCCACCAACGCCTCCTATGCCATCTACCGAGCACGCACGAGCGAATTTGGCCACTCACCTCTACGCACAGGCTTCAACATCTCACGCACCTCAACAAACGACCAGCATAATGGATACCGAAGGATCGCCCGCCTTCTCAAAAAGCGCAAAAATAGTAAGATCTCCCATTTTTACTAGGAAATTATCAAACTGCGAACCTAACATAGTACAACCAACACCCCCACCACGAGAGCAAATAGCAACCCCTACAGGAAGTCTAAATGAACAAGAAATCGCTTCGACCTTAAACACCCAGTCGATCTCGGAACCTGCACTACTAGATAAAACTGAAGACAGCTGGACAGTAATCAATTCCAGAAAGAGCAAAAGATCCAGCCCGGAAGAAAATAGAAACCTAAGACAGAAAACCCTCACAGACTACTGGCTCAACGGACCAGAAACCTCAAATAGATTTGAAAAACTAAATGTAAAAGAACTAATTGAAGAAGATATTAGTCCTGAAATTATTAAACCTCCACCAATTTTCGTACACGGCATAGAGCCGGTGGACTGGTTCGTTGGTAGCTTGCTTGTCGCGAGATAAGTTAAGCGACGCGCTGTGCTGTTATGATGCGTTTCCATGCATCCGTTTCATCCGTCGCGTTACGTCCGTCGCGAGTCATGATTGGTCAGATTTAAATTTAGGAAAAGAGCGCGAATGTAAATACAGTGACGGACAGAGTAGCACTAGTTTCTACTCATTGGGTGCTTTCCAGCAGGAACTTTGTCAAACTACGTCAGACATTCTCAAACACTGTGTCGATTGCTAGTTGGAACACTTT
Source organism: Nebria salina (assembly GCA_944039245.1). NCBI lineage: Eukaryota > Metazoa > Arthropoda > Insecta > Coleoptera > Carabidae > Nebria > Nebria salina. The sequence goes on from OX063271.1 coordinate 7,991,123, forward strand.
AGTAGTTACGTACTCTACCCAATAGAGTGTGCGAAAGTCATTTATCCCTATATCCAGACAAATTCAATAAGAACCTATTAATAATGAATTATATTAATCAAATTCGAAGTGTGCAATTTAATTAAATATTTAACATATCAATGCAAGCCGAAAATGCACAAGTACAATATGGTTTTGTTGTAATTTACGCGGGACGCAGTGATACCATACATGTAAATTTTTTAAAAGTTGGTATGCGAATTACCAATACTGCACCAGACTTTGCTTTTTAGCTGAGTATGGCAGAGTCGAGTTGAGTCGTACTCTGGCGTAGTTGGAACGCAGGAATCATACACTGTGTTACACAGTGTTAACTTTGTACCTAGCTGGAAAGCACCCATTGCAGTGCGACCTTGACGACGGATGTTGCTCTCTCTAAATTAGACAAAGACATTATCTGTTAAGTACATCGTTATCGTAAAAGACCGTTAATTTTTGAGCAAATTATCTATGATCTCTACTGACTTCTATTATTTTATGTAATAATCTCGTTCTTGAAATTTAAATTCATTTATAAGGTTTTCTCCATCACCTTGTAAACACCTATTAACTAATATGGGTCTAACCCAAAATCTGTGCCGTTTTTTCTTTTTATTTCTTACATATTTCATATAGAAATAAGCCACAATTAAAGTTTTTTGATCAGCCAAATTCATAATCTTAGGTTAAATATCCAAGTGCGAACTGTCAAACGGAGACAACGCGACGGATGCATGGAAACGCCATAAATTTCATCCGTCTTTGTGGTTGCAGTACTGCATGAAACGCGACGGATGAAACGGATGCATGGAAACGCACCATTAGAGCTTGGAAAGGTGAGCGTCCTAGTGGAGCAGCCCGCAGGTAGGGTTCACTAGTGACGACACTAGTTAACGGCAGGTTTCCCCTGTCCAGGTACACCAACCATACTGACGCTCGGCCCCGAATCGAAACGTCACCCCTCGTGTAAACCTCGTAGTTTACGTCATGTGACTAGTAGAAACAGGGGCCAATAGCAGCCACAATAGGCAGCTAGTTGCAGCACTAGCGCCTGTGGCAAACACAGAAACACAATACAACACTTCGGATAGATACACTGCACTACACTGACATAATACACTCTGAAGAGGCCCCAGTGGCCTATAACAGAGTACACGTTAGATAGATAGATAGACACGGCATAGGAAACATAAAGCCTCTGACTGACCTCTTGAACCTCCATGCAAAAGACAATTACGTAATTAAGCTTATTGGAAGTTCGCAAACAAAAATCCAACTGACCGAGCCTAGATTTTATCGCGTCATAACAAAAGAACTAAAAGAAAAAAAAACAGAATTCCATTCATTTCAATCAAAATCGGAAAGAAAATTCAAAGCTGTACTACGTGATCTTCACCACTGTTGAAATCGAAGAATTAAAGAAAGAAATACATTCATATGGACACAATGCATTATTATTTTTTCTGTATAAACCCACTAATATTTTATACACTAAAACAAATAACGCACTTATTGAAATAATATTTATGTTAACACTTATTGAACTAATATTTCTGCTATACACTAATCTATAATTTATTTCCACACTAATGTTTATATCTCTATTCGCTTATTATTTATTTCCACATATTACACTCGGACACTAGACACTGGATTCTCACTGCTCTGCCGACTACCCAAGCTGGCCGCATCTCTTTCTCGAAGAATCTCGGCCGTTATGGAAGCTACTAGAGCTTCCTGGATTACTTGTGTAGGCAACCCATTTTTCGTCCATGTATTCGTGCATACCCCGCACAGTGGGACGAAACGCTTGAAAAGTGGCCAAAAGGGAAATTTTCGAATATTCGATTTTTGAATATTCTTATTAAGAATACTTTAGACTGGAGAAAGCAATAATTTTTTTTATTATAACATTACGGAAATACATAAAAACGACCTCTAAACACAAAACTATAAAAATTTACTTTTTTTAAATGTAAAATGCAAGTCACTATATCATTTTTATTTTTTAATCAAATTTCAAAATTCATAATGTTTTAAAATGCTAATACATTTAGTTTCAAAACGCTTCTTTTAAAATTTTAAAATACGAAGCGAATTTCATATTACAGCTTCCAACATGGCGGTCCGTTTTTTTTGTTGAGTTTGACATTTTGATTTGAATATAACTTTTTAGCGCCGCTACCCGCCGCTTTGATTTTTACATATTTATATACATAATACTTTTGAGAAACAAGATCAAAAATAAAAAATTACCCGCCTTTCCCCGGATTTTCGTAATTTATATTTTAAGTGGCGGCCGTCCGGCAAACAAATATCTATGTACTACACTGCGAGGATTTCTACTTTATATAGATAATTTAACAAAAATCGGTATCTTAGATATAATTCTGTTATCAGTACCTGTGAATATTAAGAAGCTTATGAATTTTATTAATTTTTTAATCTATGCAAATAATATAAATAAATAAAGTGGGCTAGATTATGTAGACGAAAATATAATACACCTATTTGACGATAAGATTAAAAGTAAAACCTGCCCTAAAATTAGTTAAATTAAGCCAATGCATATATCCATAATTAAAATTTTCGTTTACGTTATCGGCATTTTCTAAATATAAAATAAACTTAATCCCTAATACGGCAATTTTGTTGCAGGCGGTTTTATTTTTATATATTTTGGGATCTGTAAATTAACTTTTCTGATGAATTGTAGGTATACTTGCTAATAATGTGACTAATTATTATGCAAGAATGCCTAATTACTTCTTAATTACTTACATTGTAACCAAATGCATTAACTATTTACACCCTCCAAATATAGTAAGAAAACAATATAAATAGGCAGTAATAGTGTAATACTTTCAGTTCTTGTGTTTATATTAAACCATAAACATACATGTTCAAATAAGCAATCTGAAAGAGTTTCGTAAAGTTATGAAGCTGTTACATAAAATAACATTTAAAGTGATTGTTTTAGCGGAATTTACAGAGTAATAATCCAAAAAATTACTATAAGGTGTTTGTTGTAAACGGTGGTTTTAATTTTTTAAATAAATTCTTCGCTCAAAATGTATTTTGTTGTAAAACGAAAAGATATTTGCAATGTTTTATTTAATTCAAAGCGTAAAACAGCAGCAGTGGTTTTAAAGTTCCTAAAAACAAAATTTGATTTCAATAAAGTGGATTCTGTTGAAATGCTAAAAGACATTAAGAAAAGTTTTATAAATAAATTTAAACAAAAACTTGACAAAGCGAGTCTAAGGCATAAAAACATTATTAATAAAGACACTTTATGTGAAGTGCGATCATTTTGATAAATAACACATTACCAGCCAAAACAAAAATAAAATTACTAGTTTTATACGTTATAAAAGCTATGGATTTGATAGATTAAGCATTATGAAACAAAAACAAAGACACTTTTCTCAAAGTTAAACTTTGGTTTAATTGCAAATTTTATGCAAAATAATAAGCAAAAAAAAAAAAACTTCAAAATCTTTATTATTAACCGAATGGCATAGTTTTGGCCACTTTTCGAGCGTTTCGTCCCACTGTTGCTCGTTACAATATAATAGATATTTTGTTCCTTCGAAATTTATGAAACAAATAAACAGCTAATCGGATCATGCTTAATAATAATAATGATTAATAACTAAATAATGATATTATTTAATTTTGATTTTTTCTATTCGGCAATTAGAATCATAAATTAAATATTAATTTACATCAAAACATGTGTTTCTAAACGCATACATCGAAACTATCAGATCCGGAAGTATAAAAAAACGCCAAATTTGTATTTCTAATTATTTCAAATAGCTATAAATCTGTAATTATGGATGGGCCCCGGTAATTTTTAATTGCAGCTGACACTTTAACTATCCAGCTTTATGCTCAGACTAATAATATGAAGCGCTGCATTACGTTATACGTTAGTGTCAGAGAGTAGGGGGAGTTAGAAGAAACATAGCCACCAATGAAGAGTTTATGGCAGTAATCTTTAAATTTTCTAAATGACGCACTAACTACGAGATGTCGTGGTATCCGATAAAATAGTAAAAATTTGAAAGGATTAAATGTTAAATATATTTAATATATTTGCTTGCTATTTATCTAATCAAATTATATTTCAGATGATTTTATACTGTATATTTAAAAAAAATTATTTATTTCTTTTTTAGTATGTATATCGGAATCCATTTTGCATTGCATAATAGATAAATGAACTGTCAATCGTTTTTAATTAACTTATATACCAATCTAACGTGTGTGTTTTTAATCGTTTTGAATTGGCATTGTGAGGTTGTTACTTTCGAGAAATCTCTTTTTTTGGCATGTAAGTATTAAATCACAAATAAATAGTAAAACTTTGAAATGAAGTCTTTAATAATTTGTTCGTAGTATGCCCTTCCAAAACGATACTGTTGTGTTCCTGTTCGCTTTGATAGAGAGAACGGCTTGCAAGTTTTCCGAAAGTCAGAGCACTTCTCCATATATAGTTGGAAAAATTCAACAATCCGCGGTTGCGCTCGATCCTACCTGCACATGTTTATGGAACCACTTATGTGGATGTAATCTATCAGGAATGTATCACTTTATTGTTGGAGATTTCTATATGAATGATATATTATAAATATGCAAAGTATTCATTTTTAAGTAATTTTTATTTTATTTTGTATACAATAAGTAAGTACTGTAATCGTGAAAAGTCATGGGTCATATGGTGCTCTTGGAGTAACTAATTGTTCTTATAATGTCAAGATTCAGTTCAAATATCTGTTTTCCAATTCACTATAATGAATGGTAGTTTTGCCGAATTAATATTAATTTAATCATTATAAAAACTATTCATATTCGAGTGATGGACCAAATAAAAGCCGAATATTATTAATATTTAATAATAAAAATATATTTCTTATATTATTAGTATATAAATATGTGCATGTTATGTAAAATTTAATTTACTGAATTAGTTAAAATATTTGTATTGTTTAAATAATGTTTTTTATTTAGAGGTATCTTTGATACATTTGCTTTTCGTAGAAACACGGAAAGTAAAAGTATACCTATCCTTGTATACTTAAAAAAAAAAACAGGTCCTCCGTGGTTTATGCGTAAACTAAACCATGAAGTAAAACTTTGTTGGAGGTATATAACATTATGATCCATCTCCCCTACTCTCTGGTTAGTGTATACTTGTCTGTGGCCTGGCGGAGGTCAAGTATATAGACCAGGCCCCTCCGACTCAAGCTTTTGACACTTCTAATAGTGACTGGAAAGTTGTAGATGACACTGACAATGAGTAGGGCTCGTCCATGATGTTCATGGCCAACCGGTACGAATATTTTATTGCGACAATTTATAAATATAGTTGCATTATAGTTTTGTTATTTGTATTTCCAAAATTTTTGAAGGTTTATATTTATTTATTTTAAATTGAATGACGCAATCACCGTTTAACGTAAAATCAAATTAATTTAACTTTAAAGTAAAAATATAAATTTTAGTGGTATTTGTAGTGGGAAATTATAGGGGTAAAAAGCAATACACATAAAATTATTTCTTATATATATTTAGTTTATGCAATGTTTTGCCAATTTTTTTTTATGCAAATTTGCTTTTTGATCTGCATTTAAGAACACACAATTACGCTCTAAACGTACTTTTAGAAAAATAAAAATAATTTTAGACATTATTTGCTCTTGGCACGGGAATCGCAGTTTTTTTGAAGTAATTAAATCATTTAAAACCCGATCGCGGCACAAAAATTGGGCATTTTAAACATAACGTAATGAAGCTTAAGAATAGGTCTAATTAGGTTATGTTTTGATCCGCTTTTCGATCATTGGTTGTCAAAGCCCTGTTCCTTGTCAGAGCCATCTACAATTTTCTAGTCAGCGAGCAAATCTCGTCAACAATAGAATTGTATAAGTATAAGTCAGCATTGTAATCATGAAAAATTTCCATCCCAGATTTTAACGGAAATACACGTTTTAACCTTCCCTGAATCGATTCCGACTATTTTTGGACATGACGTCTGTCTATGTGTGTGAAGTGCATTTTGGGGATTTGAATCCTATATAAATATTAATTTACTCCAAAATAGACAATATCAACTCCGGAAGTATAAAAGTGGCGCCAAATTTATATTTTAAATTATGGAACGTTTTTCAAATAGCTATAAATCATGGATGGGCTAATTTATAATAGTAACTCATATTTAAACTACCCACCTTTATGCCGACAAAATGCTACTAATTTTTTTTAGGAAGTTTATTTTGCATTTAAAAAGAGTGCATTTCTCCATAAGAATAAAATGTAATTTTTCTCTGAAATAATTTTAAATCCACCCAATCGTATTTCGCGCCCGTCGGGACGCTGCACTTTACCTGCCCATACTGCATAAAAAAAATTAACCTCAATATTTTTCTGACATTGACATGTATTCACCGTATTCACTAATAGTCGACAAATATTCTACTTTCCAATGGTGGCTTTTACATTTGTGATCCTTATTCGAATATCTGATTTTGTTGTGCTGTAGGTTAACTGAGTCCGCGATACATATTCTAATGGCGGGAATATGTAAAATATGAATTATATACACTTTAAAGTTAAAAAAATTAAATAACACATAAATTAACAACTAATAATGGTTGCAAAGTATGTCACAATTTTATTTTTTGAAATTTTACCCTGTGGAAATGCTATATCGTTTAATGTAAAAATAAATTGAGAAAACCATAATTGTGAAATGCTTGGTACTTAGTAATTGCATTAAGTACGTAGGTGTAGATTAAACCTCAAAACTACATCCCATAGAAGTATAAGTTAAGGTCCATTCGTGTATATGATTATTTCTAGAGCGCGTCAAAGGTGACATCTTAAACTTAATATATTTTCTATTTATTATAAAATGAAATAAGCAAAACAATTGCTTAAAACAAAATAAAAAGTACCCAATAATATAAGAACAAAAACTAAAACATTAAATAAATCAATATATTACTTACATCGTTCCTACTTTTTATAGTAGATCTTTTAGGTCGTAATAAAACATCTTTGAAATCAAGTTTCACTTCATTTATTATGTGAGGCATTTTAAATCTGCAATGCAGCACTAGTACTGAAATATATATATATATATATTGATGAAACTATAAATATATCTTTAGCTGCCTTTTGCATCGTTACGTCATTGTATCTTGTGATCATTCATTTTGGTCACATTTGCTTGACAATCTATATCGACGATGAGACGACAGCCTGTGTAGAATTAGTTTATCAGTTACAGAGCCATCTGTATACTTTTTCGAACTAAATTTAAAAGCGCGGTATATCTGAATGGTTTGTCTACATATAAATTGCTCAACAGTTGTGGCAATTATATATATATATATATTCCATAGCTTCCCTGAATCGATTCCGACTATTTTTAGAATGACGTCTATCTGTGTGTTGGTGTGTGTGAGAGAGAGAGAGAGAGAGAGAGAGAACGCTCTACAGCTTAAATGGTTGAAGATAAAATTATGAAATTTTAAACTTAAGCTTGTTATATGCCTGGGCAGAAAACCTTTTATTTTTGAAAAATATATTCTAACAGTGCCTCTTTACTCAAGTAATATTTTGCGGTTTTTGCAATTACTCAAAAATGGTTATAGTTACAGAAAAATTGCTTACACAAAAATTAAAGGTGATTATATTTCGCATAACTTTTATTTGAAATAGAATACTGGTTTCAAAATAATGGCTATTGAAATTTCTTCTGATTATATATATTTCAAATGTTTTACTTCATTTATTATGTTACCACCCGATATTTATTTGGAAAATAAACAGTCTAAACCTCATAAAATAATATTTTTAAAAAAACACCCATAAAGCACAATCACTCCAACAAAGTGTTGTGCCAGTGGGAACCGACATTCATATTTCGCGCCCGTTGTGATATCATCACATTTTCTCACATAATCCCCAATTGACTTTTGCTGCACATGGTATTCTGCACATAACCTCAGTATTTTTGAACATGAAGTGACACAGTTTTCTTTCAAAAACAAATTAAAATGGTTAACAATAAGTATGGAATTATCAAAACAATTGATGAAGACGAGGAAGTTGAAAATTTTTCTGAAAATTCGGATGAAGAAGTTGAAGTTCGTGCATTTAATAACACATTCTTACAAAATAGTATTTGTGTATCATATTTTCCTTCTAGCATCAACCATCAAAACAGAAGAGCAAGAAAAAAGCCGATTTCGACACAGAATTTCAATTTGTAAGCTCCGTAGCTGAATATAATAAAGACACATGGGATGATTTGACAAAATACGTTAAACGTAAAGCCAATTATAAAACAGATGACAAAATTCAGAAAGCACGAAACAAAAAATTGAAAAGTAATTCGGTTATTGATATTGATTCCGATGTTGATATCAAATCTGAAGAAAATGACGATGCAAAATCTGAGATTGCATTATCAGAAGACGAATTAAAACACGATAATATTAAAGTAAGAGAACGTAAACTCAAAGGTAAAAAGAAACCGCTCAAAGAAGAAAACGAAGAAATAGAAGCAAATTTCTATGAGGATTCCGTCGGATTTGATGAAAATACTACTTTTTATCAAATGAATCTGTCTAGACCACTTCTGAAAGCAATAGGAGAGTTAAAATATGTGCATGCAACTCCAATTCAATCTGCAACTATACCACTAGCATTATTAGGTTTGTAATTTGCTTTCGTTTATACTTTTCATTTTCAATCTTTACTAAAAATGTTCCCAGTGAAAATGAGCATATATTGCCTAGATATGCCTTGTGAGGTATATTGTGAACAATATCCATTACGGAATTTCAAAAAACTAACAACATGTTAAAACAATGAACTTTTCTGCAGCCGGGTGTTAATTTTATTCGACTCACTGACTTTCTACGTACTCGCATATTTAAAATTATACAAAATATACATTTCCAAACAAGAACAAAATTTATATTAAACACCGCATTTATTTGTTCTTAAATGATGAGCAATTGTTTTTTTTTTTGTAGAACATTTTGTTTATATTTCAGTCTTTAGATATTTTTGATTTGCTAAACAGTTTTATATCTAATTTTGGTTAATTTATCACGATAATGATATCAGTGACTTATACATCTAATAAAATCTTTTAGCTTTTGAGGACTTTATGGCTGAAAAAAACATTTTTTGCTAGAATTATGTGATGCTCAATCAATATTTTTTGATAAATGCTGAATTTTCTAACAAACTCAAAGAAATCCAAATTCCAAACAAACGGGCATAACATTTATTATAAGAATATATTTATTAAATAGTACAGAGCACCACTTTAAATATACAGTCACTCAAAAAAGTATCCGTACACCTTAGAGTAAATGTGAAGTTAAAGAAAAAAACATTAAAATGTTTGAAAATTAGGAGATAATATTGTTCGGATTATAAAGTAACGTATGTTATACTTAAACGAAATTAACCTTTCATTTTATACAAAAAATAATAACAAAAGTAAATCAAGATAACATCAATAAAGTCTTCGTATAAAATTTGTATTGAAGATGTTTGAAAACGTTTTTATTAATAATTAGTGGATTATCCTCGGGCAGTAATTACTGCTCTCTGACGTCTTGGTATTGCTGCAACAATTTTTTTGGTTACATTATTTCGAATATTAACTCATTCTTCTTGGAACTTGACTCGCAAATCTGCCTCACTTGTTGCATTATAATTTGAAACCCTCCGTTTTAATTCTTCCCATAAATGTTCGATAGGGTTTATGTCAGGTGATTGGGGGAAGAGATCGAAGTTATTTTTTTTTAAATATGTCTAGTAATTTTTAATTTGTTAGGTCGACCAGTGCGCGGTTTATTTTTGTTGAACAAGATATTTTATAATTATTTATGATATATTGTATCGAGGAATGCCGTTTTCCAATAGTTTGACCGATTTTTCGCAAGGATTTTCCTTCTTTCTATAACTTTATTACGATTTCGCGAACTGAATGCGATATTTCTCCATTTAGTGCACTCATGTTACGAACTTTTTACAAATGTACAATTTAAAAAATATTTGTTTATTATTTTTACTTTCTTATAAGCAGTATAAATAAGTATTGTAATCATGAAAAATTTCGTTCTCAAGAATTTAACGGAAATATATCTTTTGATTCCTGAATCGAGTCTGACTATTTTTGAAATGACGTCTGTCTGTCTCTGGCTGTCTGTGTGTATGTGTACGTTGTACAGCCTAAACGGTGTAAGATAAAATTATGAAACTTCAAACTTAAGATTTGTATATGCCTGGTAGAAAAACCTCTTATTTTTGAAAGGAATATTCCAACCGGAAGTGCATATTTACACTAGTAACTTTTAGCTTTTTCTGCTATAACGGTAGTACTTACAGCAAAATTAGTAAGAATGAAAAAAAAGATATTAATATTTCGTATAACTTTCATTTGAAAATATTTTTCATAAAAAGGTACTGGTTAAAAAAAAAGTAATTTTCAATATTCTGCTATAATTCAGAAACGGTAGTACTTACAGCAAAATTTGTTAGAATGAAAATAAAAGATATTAATACTTCGCAAATCTTTCATTTGAAAAGATTTTTCAGAAAAGGTACTGGTAACAATATTAAAACCAATATATTTTTTTTATTATTCTAACGATCTAGCCAAAATGCACATAAGAAAGTTCAGTGTCAGTATCATGCCAGATATTTACTTCTATATCTCAGACTTAATTGATTTTATGGTATCTGCATTAAATTATTGACTTAAGCTATTTCACATCAGTTTATTTTAATAATTAAAACACAATTGTAATCTTTACTTCACTAATGTATTAATACCAGATGTGCACATTTCGGTGACCAAATCACCATCTTCAGTAGTACATTGTACTACTGGAGATGGTGACTTGGTGTCACATCTAGTATTAATAAATTAGTTATGTAAAGATTATAATTGTGTTCTAATTATTATTAATAACATTTACATAACTCAAATCACACGTTCTCAGTTTATTTTATTAACTACAGTTTATATTCTATTTAAAACAGGCAAAGATATATGCGGATGTGCCGCTACTGGTACTGGTAAAACTGCTGCATATATGCTACCTACTTTGGAACGATTATTGTACCGACCTATAGGCGAAACAGCTATAACCAGAGTTTTAGTACTGGTACCTACTAGAGAATTAGGCGTACAAGTTTACCAAGTTTCCAAACAGTTAGCTCAATTTACTAATATTGAGATTGGCTTATCTGTCGGTGGATTAGATTTAAAAGTTCAAGTAAGTTTCGTTACTATTAAGATATTTATTAGATGATAAATGATTGAAATTGAGAAGTGTCCACGCCCATTTATTTGACTAAAAATTACTTTTTGAAATTGGTGAAAATTTTCTCGCCTACTTTTGTTAAATTGGAATATGTTTGATTACAGTTCCAAACCCAATTCGGTTTGTACAACTAACTCTTTTTTTATTACTTTCTTATGCGCAATATAAGAAACTATTGTGATCATGAAAATTTTCAAAACTAAGATTTTAAAGGAAATGTCCGTGTTAAGGACAACGCATGAAACTATTATGATAAAATGATTAACTCTTCTGGGTTTGTTAGATGCTAGAAAAAAAAGGAAAGCATTTTATATCTGCAACGTCACAAAAATATGTTTTAATTAAAATAATTTATTTAAAATTTTCAACCCGGGGGATTCGATTAAAAATTAAAATAAATAACATGTTAAGCAAATAAATAAAAAATACAATGCAGAAAAATAAGTTACGTAAATAAATATATCACCTATCTAATTTGAGATATATTCACCTATGTACATTTAAATACATGTACTGTAGCATAATATTTTATGATATTGTTTGTAGGAAACAGTACTACGAAAAAATCCTGATGTCGTTATAGCCACACCGGGTCGTCTGATTGATCATTTAAAGAATACCCCATCATTCAGTTTAGATTCGATCGAAGTACTTATTCTCGATGAAGCCGACCGCATGTTAGACGAATATTTCGCAGAACAAATGAAAGAAATTGTGAAGCAATGTGCTCGAACACGTCAAACAATGTTGTTCTCTGCCACGATGACAGATGCAGTAAAAGATTTAGCGGCCGTCTCATTAACGAAACCGGTCAAAGTATTTGTCGACAGTAACAAAGATGTGGCGTTTAATTTACGACAAGAATTTGTGCGAATCCGCGAAGGGAAAGAAGCAGACCGAGAACCATTACTGGCAGCTTTAATATGCAGAACGTTTCATGATCACTGCATGATTTTTGTTCAAACAAAGAAACAAGCCCATCGATTGCATATTTTACTAGGATTGTTAGGAGTTCGCGTTGGTGAATTGCATGGAAATTTAACGCAACCCCAGCGTTTAGAAGCTTTGAAACGCTTCAAAGAAGAACAGATCGATGTTTTGGTGGCGACAGATGTAGCTGCGAGAGGTTTAGATATATCTGGCGTAAAAACTGTAATCAATTTCGTTATGCCTGCTACTATAGAGCATTATATACATCGTGTAGGCAGAACGGCTCGAGCAGGTCGTGCTGGTGTTTCTGTAAGTTTAGCAGGTGAACAAGAACGAAAAATTGTCAAAGAAATTATTAAACGAGCGAAAAATCCAGTAAAAAGTCGCGTTATATTGCCTGATATAATTGAGAAGTACCGAGATAAACTAGACAAACTTGAAACCGAAATTATGACAATTCTAGAAGAAGAAAATGCTGAAAGAATGCTAGCTAAAGTTGAAAACCAAGCAAACCGAGCTGAAAGAATTCTGAATGGAGAATCGGAAATCAGACCTTGGTTCCAAACTTCAAAACAACGGAAAGAAGAACGAGAACGTCTTTCACTAAAACCAAAACAATCCCAGCCGAAAAGTAAAGGCAAAGGTAAAAATAAAGAGAAAGACGTAAATAAAGATAAGGTAGATGTGAAAAATAAGAAACAAAAACTACCCCATAAAGAAACGGCAGAAGATCGAGCACAGTACGAAGTTACAAAAGTTTCGATGATGCAAGCTAAACTAGCAAAGAAGAAAACTAGACCAAAACGTATCCGAGCTTGTCCGGTAGATTTCCAACAAAGCACGTCGAAAACGTTGACAAAACGCAAACGAACCAATTTTGCTGATGATCTGTGTGACGTTACAAACAAAGGTGTTAAGCGAATGAGATATGATGCAAATAAGCAACGTAAAAATCCTGGAAAAGGTTTCAAAAGTGGTGCGAAAGGAGGTGCAAAGAGTGGCAGTGGAAAGGCTTTCGGAAAGCCAAAACAAAAGAAATAATTGTATTTATATTGCAACTAATACAGTAAACGTTATGATTAAATATTGTAAGTAATGCATTTCTTTTACAAATAAATATAACAAATATATGCATTCGAGTTTTTTATTTTAGTGTAGCTAAATGTCAGGTTTGCTTTTATTTTGTCCGAAAGATTGTATTTGTTTTCTTTCCATTAGTGGCGCGAAATTCATTACAATTCTTGTATATAATTGTTTAAAAAACATCTGCAGTGTCATGCACCGGTCTTTCTTATACGCTTTTGCGTTAGATCATTTCAAATTTCTATTATTACTTTCTTATATGCAGTATGAGTAAGTATTGTAATCATGAAAAATTTGATCTCGAGATTTAACGAAAATACACGTTTTGACCTTCCCTGAATCGATTCCGACTATTTTTGGGATGACGTTTGTGTGTGTGTGCGTGTTCTTTGCAGCCTAAATGGTTACAGTTACAGATAAATTGCATGAACAAAAATTAAAGGTATTTATAATTAACACCACTTTTGTTTGAATTTTTTTTCCAAAATAAGTACTGGTTGAAAATAAATTTCTGCTTATTATATATATTTTTACATAAATCGTATAAATATATCTCTTTGAATACATATAAAATGTCAAACTTCAAATTATTTAAGTTTTGTTTTTTTTGATAAACCATAATGGTGGGTTTATACAGAAAAAATTAACGCTACATTTAACATTAACGCTACATTTAACGCTGCATTTTACTAACAAGAAAAACTGGCGTTTATACAGCCTAAGCTAACAAAATTAACGCATGCGCATACTGGTTTCCGTGTTTGACATTGCTCTTTCTGGAATTGATTACTGTCCAGCTGTCTTCAGTTTTATCTAGTAGTGCAGGTTCCGAGATCGACTGGGTGTTTAAGGTCGAAGCGATTTCTTGTTCATTTAGACTTCCTGTAGGGGTTGCTATTTGCTCTCGTGGTGGGGGTGTTGGTTGTACTATGTTAGGTTCGCAGTTTGATAATTTCCTAGTAAAATTGGGAGATCTTACTATTTTTGCGCTTTTTGAGAAGGCGGGCGATCCTTCGGTATCCATTATGCTGGTCGTTTGTTGAGGTGCGTGAGATGTTGAAGCCTGTGCGTAGAGGTGAGTGGCCGAATTCGCTCGTGCGTGCTCGGTAGATGGCAAAGGAGGCGTTGGTGGGATAAATCCCAAGTTCTTTAGTTCAGGTGGTATTGCTTTCTTCCCTGATGGTGGAATTATTGAATATTTGCCGTCGGTTCTTTGTATAATTTTAGCAACTGTTTTTGGGTCACCTTTCATGGTGACCCCAGTTACGTATTTAAAATAAAACGATTACTGTTGTGAGTCTTGCATATTTTATTAGTAAAATATTTATTTAGTTTTATTGACACGTACTTTTATATTTTTATTACAGACATATTTTTTACAACTACTACTTTTTGTTTTCAACAACTTATTGCTTGGTTACTCTTAGTTACATATAACACCCCACCTCAATTTAAACTTTTAACAAAGTTACATTAAATTGCATATTACATTTTTAAATTAAATTTAAACCTTTACAACATTTTTCTAACAAAACTCTACTTAAAGCTTTAGTAAACATATCAGCAATGTTCATTTCACTAGAAATATATTTTACTTGTAGTTTGTTTTCATTAACAAGGTCCTTTATAAAGTGAAATTTCACGTCTATGTGCTTTGTTCGACGCTGGTTTTTAGTTCCATTTGCGATAGCGATAGCACCATTATTGTCTTCATAAATTGTTATACAGTCTTCCTTCAATAATCCAATTTCATTCAACAATCCTTGCAACCATTTACAGTGACATGCTACTTGTGATAGTGCGATATATTCTGCCTCTGTACTTGACAAAGATACTGTTGATTGTTTCTTTGTTCCCCAAGCCACAGTTCCTCCAAATGCCATTACGCAATAGCCTGATACGGATTTTCTATCTTCCTCGTCATTTGCCCAATCAGCATCACTATAGGCTTAACACTCGTTGTAGGTATTTATAATTTACTTTTGTAGCATTGAGTTGAAAACGACTTAAATAATTCGTTGCAAAACATATATCCGGTCTTGTATTTATTGCTAAATACATTAATGTTCCAATTAAACTACGATAATCATTTTCTATGTCATCTTCTTTATTATCTGTACCTTTCTTCAGTAATAAACCTTTTTCCATAGGTGTATGTATTGGTTTTGCTTCTTCTTGTTTATATTTCTTTATTATTCTTTCAATATATTTTGGTTGACTAATCCACAATTCCTTTTTTGTTCTATCTCGTTCAATCTCCCAACCGATAAACGTTTTGACATCTCCCATGTCTTTCATTTCAAACTTGGATATTAAATCATTCTTTATACTATCTACATTTTTTCCAATTAATAATATGTCGTCAACATACAGTATAACATAAATATTTGAAGTAAAATACAAACATTCATCATGTTTAGATCTTATGAATCCCAATGATTCAATGTAATTGTTAAATTCCGTATTCCAACACTTTGGACTCTGTTTCAATCCGTAGAGTGATTTATTTAGTCTTTTTATTCGTGACTCTTCAGGAAATGGTCCATTCGGGAGTTCAATATAGATTTCTTCATTTAACTTGCCATTTAAAAATGCTGTTTTAACATCCATTTGTTTTATTTCCCAATTATTTCTATTTGCAATTGCCAGCAAAGTCGTGATTGTTACCGAATTTACTACAGGAGCATAGGTTTCTTGATAGTCAATTCCATATTCTTGCTTATATCCTTTGGCTACTAGCCTTGCTTTATATATTTCATCACCTTCACCATTAAATTTCTTTGTGTATATCCATCTACAGGTAATCAACTTCTTCCCTTTTGGTAAGTTTGCTGTTTGCCAAGTTTCATTTTTGGCCAATGATTTAATCTCTTCTAACATCGCTTGATTCCATTCCTTTTTGTCTTCTGAATTTAATGTTTCTTCATAACATTCGGGTAAATCTTCAGAAGTTGCATTTAGTGCAGTAACATAATCATTCATCCATTTTGGAGCTTTTCTTTGTCTTTTGCTTAATCTTACTTGTTTTACTTCTTCATTCAGTTTAGTTTCAATATCTGTCTCTTCAACTTCTTTATCTTCATTTTCGCCTTCACTTTCAACTTCATCACAAATTATTTTTACTCCAACATCTCCATCTGACTTGTAATATGTCTCATCAAAAATTACATCTCTTCCATTAATAATCTTTTTCCCATTCCAAAGTCTGTAACCATTTGCAGTATAACCAACAAGTTTACATTTGATTGCCTTCTCGTCTAATTTCTTTCTCTTGTTTTCTGGAATGTGTAGATAGGCTGTACAACCAAATATTTTAATTTTCTTTAAATCTGGTTTTGCTCCAAACCACAAATACGCAGGTATTTGTTTGTCATTGGTTGGTAATCTATTTAAAAGATATGCCGAAGTTTGAATTGCCTCCAACCAAAAAGATTTTGACATACCACTATCAATTAATAAACATCGTGCCATCTCGACCAATGTTCTATTTAATCTCTCCGCTTTACCATTTTGCTGTGGAGTATAAGGTATAGTCTTCTCAATTTTAATACCATTTTCACTCGAATATTTTTGAAAATCTTCATTAATATACTCTGTTCCATTATCACACCTCAACCTACTGACCCTTTTTTGGAAATGTGTTTCAGCTGCTGCTACATAATCTTTAAAGCAAGTGAATACTTCACTTTTATTTTTAATTCCATATATTATTACAAAATGTGTAAAATCGTCCAAGAAAGTAACAAAGTATTTATATTCTTCTCTCGATGTAGGTGAGATAGGACCACATACATCGCTGTGTATTAATTCCCACCCTTCATTCGATGAGGCAATCTGCACATTTTTCCTTTTATGCATGTTTCACATTTTACATCAGATTCTTCATAATTATCTATCAACCCCATATTTTTCAAAATATTCAATGAATTAAAATTAACATGACCCAATCTTCTATGCCAATCTGTAATTCTTTTTGTTACATGAACTTCCGGATCACTAGATAATCCAAAATTGATTTTATATAGAGATCCTTCGCGATTACCTCGCACAATTAATTTATTATTTCTCTTAATAAACACATAGTTCTTGTGAAAATTAACACTAAGTCCACTGTCTACCAACCTTCTGACTGATAACAAATTACTTTTTAAATCTGGCACAAATAATACATTTCTTATGTTAATTTTGTATCCATTATCTCTTACTTGTATGTTTCCAATTGATTCTGCAATTACTGATGCACTCTTCTTTGCGACATCTATTCTTATTTGAGAATTTAATTTTACTGCGTTACTGAAATAATCAGATGAATTAATCAAATGATCACTAGCACCAGAATCTACTATAAATGTAATTATTTCTTTTAGCGGAATATCATAGCCATTTACTAAAAACGCTACACTTGTATCATCTGTTTTATAGATTTCTTCCGAATGATTTGCTTCATTCGATCGTCCTCTGTTTATATTTTGTGGTTTTACACGACACTCATGTTTCATATGACCAAATTTTCCACAGTTGTAGCATTTTATATTTGTTTTACAATTCGATTTTACATGGCCAGGCTTTTTGCACTTAAAACAAATCAATTTGCTTGCATGGAAACTAACATCTTCATTTTTGATTCCTTTATTAGACTGCGTGGATTTTCTACGAGTTACTTCATCAAGTAATCTTAACTTTACATATTCAGCAGTGATCTTTGAATCATCTATTGTTTCAATTGCTGAAATAACACCATTGAAGTCTTCTGGCAATGTCATTAACAAGTTGCAAACAATTTCATTTTCAGACATTGTTGCTCCAACAACTTTTAATTCTCTCACCAGTCTGTCGAACATAGTAAAATGATCTTCTAAGGAATTCTTTCCATCATACCTTAACTGTAATAAATTCCTTCTTAAATATAACTGGGAAGTGACTGACTTTCTTTCATATTTGTCTGACAACGTTTTTAAAATATCTTTAGCATTATTTTTATCCTTTATGGCTTCCAAACAATTATCACTAATGCACGATATAATTATGGCTTTCGCTTTTGAATCGATTTTCTTCCACTTTTCTTTATCTTCTGCCTCGTTTTCATTTGTATCCAATGCACATAAAACTCCTTTTTCTTCCAAGACTACCATTAACCGAAACTTCCAATTATTAAAATTTTCTCCCTTGAATATGGGAATCCCATAGACTGGGCCCATAACCTGTTGTGAGTCTTGCATATTTTATTAGTAAAATATTTATTTAGTTTTATTGACACGTACTTTTATATTTTTATTACAGACATATTTTTTACAACTACTACTTTTTGTTTTCAGCAACTTATTGCTTGGTTACTCTTAGTTACATATAACAATTACACTCGCTATTTAAATTTGTTGCGTTTGCATAATTAAGTAATACACAAATTGAGGTATGTGTCATTAGCTATTTGCAATGTAAGCAATACTACTCGCATGAGCGAGGAACCGCACGTCTAGCCCAAGGAACAGCTGTACTGTCATGTTGTACTTGACAACACATGTGCACCCGGTCACGCTTGCGCAGATGCGTTTTTCAAACTGAACTGATCTTAGGCAAAGAAAGAACGAGGTTTTGTTCATCTCTCTTAGTAAGAAAGATAAAAGTTGGCCAACTTGTTAGCTTAGCGTTAAAAAGAAATGTAGTCTTAAATTCTGTATAAACGGCAACATTGGTTAGCATGGTGTTTAACTTTTTCTTAGCCTTAAATGTAGCGCTAATGTTAAATGTAGCGTTAATTTTTTCTGTATAAACCCGGCATTACACTAAATATATTTCTTAGAATAAATATAAAATGTCAAACTTCATATTATTTAAGTCTATTTTGTTAAACAACTGACAGGCGCAGATAATACGATTTATGTAAAAATTTATATGACAAGCAGAAATTTCAATAGCCATTATTTTGAAACCAGTACACTTTCTAAAAAAAATTTTCAAACGGTAGTTATGCGAAATATAAAAACCAAACAATTTTTCTGTAACTGTAGCCATTTTCGAGTTATTGCGGAAACCGCAAAAAATGACTAGAGTAAAGTCACTTCCGGTTTTAGTATATGTAAATATTGTTATCATGAAAAAATCTCGAGATTTTAACGGAAATATACGTTTTGATCTTCTCTGAATCGATTCCGACTATTTTTGTAATGACGTCCGTCCATGTGTGTGTATGCTCTCTACAGCCTAAACGATTGAAGCTAAAATTATGAAACTTAAAATTTGCATGTACACCTCTTATTTTTGAAAAAATATTCAAACTGGAAGTGCCTGTTTACTTTAGTCATTTTTTGCGTTTTCTACAATTACTCAAAAATGGGTACAGTTACAGAAAAATTTCATGAACAAAAATTAAAAGTATTTATATTTAGCACAATTTTTGTTTAAATATTTTTTCCAAAAAGAGTACTGGTTTCAAAATAAATTTCTGATTATTAGATATATTTTTACATAAATTGTATCATCTGCGCCTGTCAATTGTTTAACAAAATAGACTTAAATAATTTGAAGTTTGACATTTTATATTTATTCTAAGAAATATATTTAGTGTAAAAGTGTATAAGAAACTTCAGTGCAAAACACTGCAAATGTTTTATTTTGTGATTATCTTATTAAAATTAATTAAATTTTTTCCAACTAAGAAAGACTTATTATAAAAACTTTTAATAATATAAAAATTGTTTACGCAAAGTTCGCCATAATATTTCCAAATAGGCCGATGCCAAGCGTTACAACAATACGCACTTATGTTGATAAATTTGAATCCACAGTAATGTTGCGGCTAATTTAATTACGAATAAGATGTTTACATACAATTCATATCTTTATTATAAGAAATAAAAATAATCGCACCCAGTTATAGTTAATTTAACATAAAAGCTACTCGTGTTTTTTCAATGTGAAACATTACATATCTTGCTTCTACTATAGATGGCGCTGCCTGATCCTTTCTTGCTTCACACATAGATGACTAAAGTCGGTGATCGTGCCTTGGTCATACCTTTATGCAGAGAGTAGGGGGAGTAATAAGAAACATGCCACTATTGGACAGAGTTTTGTTAGGTTAGAAAATTGCATATTCGCCGCTGTTCTAGATGTCGCGATAATAAAAATTATAAAAATGTGAACGAATTAAATGTATATAAATTTTAAATATTTACTTGATATTTTACTAATCAAATAAAAATTTAGGATGATTTTATACTGCATTTTTTGGAAAAATAAATTATTTATTTATAAGTACGTTTATTGGAATCCATTTTGTAAATAAGGTAACATTTTTATTGTGCAATACGTCATACATGCAATTTTGTTATTGTTCTTTATTGATTTGTCCTCTGTTATTTATCGGGAAGTTCTTTTGTATTTTATTTTATTTAACTCTAACAAGTGTTTGTTTTTGAGCAATCTCTTTATTTGTGGCATGTAAGTATTAAATCACAAATAAATAGTAAACATTTGATATGCATTCTATGTATAATAGTTTGTTCGTAGTATGCATTTAAATAACCGATTCTGTTGTGTTCCCGGATGCTTTGATTACAGAAAACGGTTCGCCTGTTTTCCGAAGGACAGAGCACTTTTCCGAATTTGGTTGGAAAAAATCAACAATCTGCGACTGTACGTTATTCCTCCTGCACATGATGTTTGTAGAACATATCGTGTATGTTCAAAACATTTCGAGTGCAGGTGGATTAGACCTTGCGCTTATCCTGGCGCGATCCTATTCAACGACAGAAAGGCATCGTAAGACGTTGCGGAGGAAAAACAGAAAGTAATTTTTTTTGTCTTACATGGGTGCGTATGAGAAGACTGTACTAACATCAAAACCATATTATTGAAGAAAAACTTATTTAAAAGCTTCATTAAATATGTACTTATTAAAATTAGTTTTCTTTTATAAATATGAGCATTTACTTGTTCCATTATAAAAACTATTTGATCGGATGTAATTCATATTCGACTGAAGAGCCAAATACGAATATTATTAATATTTAATAATAAAAATATAATTGTTATCTTAACATATAAATATGTGAATGTTATATAAAGTAAAATTTAAACCTAAATCAGTAATAAACATTTGTATTATTTAAATAATGGTTTTTATTTAGGAGGTACCTTTGGTACTTTTGCATTTCGTGGTCTGCTGTACCACGAAAAGAAAAGTACATCTATCCTTTCATTAAAAAAAAAAAAAAAAAACGCTCGCCCTCGGTGGCTGCGGCGACAACTAAGCTCCAGTGTAGGCTCCATGGAACCCGCCATCTTTGCAAACGTTGTACAACCGATTTAACGTTGAAATCCATCTCCCCATACTCTCTGCCTTTATGATGGTTCACATGTTCCCTCTATGGAGTAATGCTGAGTTAAGAGCTGTTGGCAGTCCCTAGTTAGCTGTTCCTTGCTAGTTGGGACACGTCAGAATGTATGTGTTTATGGGTACAAAGAATCAAATATCTGTCAAAATTAATTCATAAATATGAAAAAAAAATTAAAAGGTTATTACGAAGAATAACATAAATATATTTGAATATATTCACCTTACAATCAAAGTGTAAATATAAAATTTCATTTGAATTCGCGTTCGTAGTGATCACATCTTAATTTTATAAATATGTACCTGCTTATTTTAGATATTACGTAAGCTACATACATTATTTTTTACCGTATACGAGAATGAGTGTATGTTTTTCAAGGATAGTTATTGTTTTGGAGTGTGTTGCATGATATTAGCTCTGTGAATCAATAGGTTAAATACAAGTACAGTCGCATAGTCAATATTTGACCCGATTTAATAAATTTGTGTTATCCTTGTACACTCATGCCACCAGTAAAAGGGTAGGTCGTCTTTTAATGTTATTAAACTATCATAATATTTTTGATGCACGTATTAATAGATTTTTGTATTGATTCCAATGTCTTTTATCTAGGTTTCTTCTTTCTTGAAGTTCTTGTATTTAACCTGAATCTATTTATGTTCAACCATCAGTTTCTATTTTTATAATTTTTAATTAAATACTCCTACATTGAAGATTTTTTGAAATATGGATTTTAAAGTTAAGTAAATAACTAAGTAGTGACTAATTATTTCGCTTAAAACTAACGCGTTAATGTTTTTTTTTTGCATAATTAGTATTGAAAAATAGCGGGAATTCCAATTTTAGTAATAATTTATTTTCCTATTTAATCTGTATTGCCATCATTCAAATATGCTTTCTATGTTATCATTCAGAATAATAAATTGAGCGAATAAAAATGATGAAATGTGACTAGCAGGAATGATGAAGTGAAAATTGAAAGTTTTTTTTACAGACATTTGATTTGTTTACTATCAAATAATAACTTTTTCAATTAACGTTAAGTGCCTAATTAGAAGTTTCGATAAATACTATCAGAGCAACCATGGATGAAATATTATAACTAGTTCATAAATTAACAAATCGATTCGATGTTCATGATTAAACAAATTACACAATACAATTTTGTAACCCATCTCAAACCAAGTATAAAAAGCGTGTGACTGTTGTGGAACTGATAGATTGAAGAGGTAATTGCGGATCCAAAAGAGGCAGAAAGTGAACGAATGTGTTGGTTTTTTACTACCCCATTTAAGGGGAATAGGCAATTCATGAATGGATATTAATTTACGTTTTCTGTAAGTATGCATGAAATAAGAATATATTCGGTGGGAAGCGTGAGGTTATGTAAATATGTATGTTATAATTAATTAATTGACCAAATGTTAATATTGCAACGTTTACAAGAATCTGTCTCATTGGAAAAATAAAATAAAACCATTTGGTAATTGAAATAATGCAAATAATAATCAACATAATTAGTTTTTACAAGTTTAGATAGTAAATATGTGTTTGATCGAAGCTTGCGACAAGGTAATGATATATCGGAAAGTGTACGTTTATTTACTTTGGGGCGTTTCTATTTGTACTATTAGCGTTCGGTTATGTTAAGCCCGTTTTAGACCACACAATAAATTGTTCCAGAAACCCAAACGTAGTATCAAACAGCAAATTGTTTGAAATATTGTAATGCATCATAAATTGTTGAAAATTTAGAACATATTCTATTTCCAAGACAATTTGTACGGGCGTGCAACAAAGTAAACTGACTCCATCCGTTCTTCGCCAAAACGAATCACTCTTGGAGTCAAAATCTCTTATTTTGTGTTTATTAAAACTGTTTTATGATTGTCACTGTTATTTACAAATTATTTGTGAATTTACCTAAGAATTTATTTCGTAAGATATGATAGATTTTTGTTCTTTCGGAATTTATGAAAGAAATATACAGCTGTTCTTTAATTCTCGGCGTAAGGACCAATTTTTATAGTACCTTACTTTTACCACCAGAGAGCGAGTTGTTAATTCCTTTCACGAATAAAGTCTTTTTTTACATAAACATTAATTTATCCAAATTTCTACAATATTATTGTAGTCTACCGTATATCTCAACTAGACAACTTTAATAGTTATTTATTTGTGTTTATAACTACCGGTAGCAAACAACAAAATGCAGCTAGTGTCCAAAAAATTGTGTACTATCAAACAAGCTAAATTCAAACGCAAGCAATTTTTTCTTCAATTTATTGTGTACTGTAAAACGAACTTTAGTGCTTGAAAATGTTGATTCGATAATCATTATTATGTTAATAAATCAATCATTTCAAATGTAATCGTCGTAAATCAATTGAAAAGTAAAACAAAAAATTAATTTTTATTTAAATTATTTGTCAGTATAAATGCTGTTAGTTTAATTTAGATTAGATTACAGAATTGTGTTTGCTTATTATAAAAATATGTTACGGCTCGAAAAGAATGTATGAAATCCAACACACGGTTAAATAAGTAGATGGATATGATACTGAAAATGGTAATATTTATATTTATCAATCTTCAAAAACTGATAATGAAAAATGTATTCATAAAACATCTGCAGTGTCATGCACCGAACTTTCTTATACGCATTTGGGTTAAACCACATCGTAGTTTTAATATTTTTCTAATTTATAATATTTGTTCTAACTTTTAGATCGCTTTTACACTAAATATATATCTTAGAATAAATATTAAATGTCAAACTTCAAATTATTTAAGTCTATTTTGTTAAACAATTGACAGGCGCAGAGGATACGATTTATGTAAAAATATATATAATAAGCAGCAAAATTATTTAGAAACCAGTACTCCTTTTGGAAAAAAAAAATCAAATAAAAGTTGTGCTACATATAAATACCTTTAATTTTTGTTAATGCTTTTTTTCTGTAGCTGTAATCATTTTTGAGTAATTGCAGAAACCGCAAAAAATTACTAGAGTAAACAGGCACTTCCAGTTAGAATATGTTTTTCAAAAATAGAAAGTTTTCTGCCCAGGTAAATACAAATCTTAAGTTTGAAGTTTCATAATTTTACTTTCAACTGTAGAGCGCTCACACACACACATACAGACGGACGTAATTCCAAAAATATTCGGAATCGTCTCAGGGAAGGTAAAAATGTATTTTTCCGTTAAAATCTCGTGATCGAAATTTTTCATGATTACAATACTTATACTCCGTATAAGAAAGTAAAAATGTATGCATGTTGTATGTATGATATTTTTAAAAAATTTACTTTTATATATTATAAAAATAAGCATCCAGAGATAGTTCTCATGTCTTTTGTGTCATACTCATCAGAGCATTTAAGACAACATTTAAATATATAACAGAATATTCTGTGATAAATGTACAATAAAGGTTAGGCCAACGCGCACTACATCAACACGAAGCGAATCGTCCAAATATTCTCTCGGTAGAAAGCCAGAGTGTCGCTTCGTAACTCTGAAATGCGCGTAAGCACATCTATTGGGAATACATTGAATGAAAAACTTAATCTTCGCGTCGCTGTAGTACGCGTTGGCCTTTAAATTAGTTAACTTAATTTATATTTAGGAATATAGGCATGAATGTATATGGGTTAAAATATATGTATTTGTCTTGTACTGGTATGATTTGATACGGTATAATTATCTAATATTTGTCCTACGTTCATTCATGATTCGATGATTGGTCATCAATCAAATGCAAGTGGTAGTAGTTCAAGTTCGTCGCACAGTAATAATACCTTCGCTGTGTTTGTTTGTTTGCGTGTTTTGTTTAACTATGTTGGCTTGTTATTTAATCGAATGAGTAAACATTTTGATATCATCAAACATCTAATTACAATAACAAAAATATCCATATTATTATGTTCAGTTTTATGAGCGGTGCGTGTCAGCCATGACATCGGGTCTGCGTCTTATTGCAACTGAGCCTGTATTCTTAACACGAATAACAACAATGGATAAAAAAAGGAGTCCGCAACCTCCTAGGAATAAACTGAGAACGCATCTCAGCCATCATACAAATGCAAGCGATTCAGATGCTAGTGTTGAAACTAACAGCTTGAGTGCCGAGTCCGCGAATGAGCATCCGAAAGAATTGACACAAGTAAACAGTACTAATAGGAAGAAGTTGAACCGGAGACGTGGCTCGGAATGGGAGATTTTAGAAGGCCTAAAGGATGGGCAACGTTTCGAGAAAAAACCAGAGGCATATAATGGATATCTACATAAGAAACGAAAATGGCCTTTGAAAGGATGGCACAAGGTACATAATTTTATTTTAATTATAGAATTTATATGCGATGACCATCATGAAATTATTGACCAAGTCATATTCGCATGCTGTCGACTTTGGTTCATATTAAATAAAGTATAGACATACGCTAATATACTGATTGATTTAATTGGATTGTGTTCAATAATGAAATTAAAACATCTGCAGTGTTTTGCACTGAACTTTCTTATACGCATTTTGGTTAACTCATATATATTATTATATTTCTAATTAATAATATTTTACTAACCCTTGGAACCCTTTTTCACTACATATATTTCTTAGAATAAATATTAAATGTCAAACTCCTAATTATTTAAGGTTTTTTGTTTTTCTGTTAAACAATTGACAGGCGCAGATGAAACGATTTATGTAAAAATAAATATAATAAGTTTCAATAGCTATTATTTTGCAACCAGTACTCTTTTCGAAAAAATTTCAAATAAAACTTATGCGAAATATAAATACCTTTAATTTTTATCCGAACTATTTTTCTGTAACTGCAACCATTTTTGAGTAATTGAAAGAAACCGCAAAAAATGACTAGAGGAAACAAGCACTTCGGTTTTATCATAAAGTTTCATAATTTTATCTTCAGCCGTTTAGGCTGTAAAACGCATACACACACACAGACGGACGTCATTCCAAATATAGTCGTAATCGATTAAGGGAAGGTCAAAACTTATAGGCCTAGCAGCCGAAACGATTCGTATCAATAAACAATTTCGTGAAATACCATCGAGTGTTTTTCTATAAATTTTGATTAATTATTTCGAAATGTTTCACCGAGTGCCAACAGCTACTTTAATCAATTTTATTAAAAATATATTTATTGTATACAAATATTTTAATTGGGTTTTTAGTAATTATTAATTTAAACATTAATTACAAAGCTAAGAGAATCGCTTAGTAAAAAAACAAAATCGTATTATATTAGACTTTCTAATACGTAGTAGGTATATTTTTTTGAGATATAAAGGATATTCAAAATTTAAACAGTGTAGCAGTTTCAGAGATATCGCAAAAATCATAAAAAATTATTAGAGTAAAAATGCATTTCTAGTTTGAATTATCTTTTCAGTAGTTTCATATTTTACTCTAACTGTTTCGACCTTAGAGAGAGAGAAAGAGAACACACACACACACAATTTCAAAAATAAACTCCATTCAGAGAAGGTCAAATGGTGTATTTGCGTTTAAATCTCTAGATCGAATTTAATGAATGATTACAACACTTACATATTACTTCGTATAAAAAAGTAAGAAGGCAAAAATAGCTCAATTTTAAATTATGGTAACCTGCTGGTTATAAAAAAATTTGAATGTCTGGAGACTATTCTTCTTCAGTAAGATAAAAAAAAATGTTTTCAAATATAATCTAGCGTTGTTCTAATCAAAGTGAATTTTATTAATTGAATTATGAACGTAAATTAAATGCCAGAATTGAAAAGTATGATTTTCGCAATACTAAATAATCGTACTCTTAAAACTCATTTATAAATTATGACATTTTATTGAATTGAAATAGATTCAGTTAGATACAAGTAACCTACATTCTCTCCCCTAATATGCTAAACGTCCTGGAGGAAACATTCCATTAGTTAACTAAAAATGTCGTATTTAATTTTCAGCGTTACTTCGTACTTGATAAGGGCATATTAATTTATGCGAAAAGTCCCGGTGATATTGCACGTGGTAAAAAGCATGGTTCCGTAGATATCGGACTGTCTGTTATTTCGACAAAAGACAAACGCCGCCGTATTGACATTGACGCAGAGGAATTTATTTATCATTTGAAGGCTAAAACAATTGAAACATTCAAATGTTGGGCTGACCAGCTGAAAACCCATAGACTATACAGGCATCACATTCTAACTTATGGACTCAGGGATGTGCCTTTAATTAGAGCTACCAATGACGATGATACACCTGTATCCAGACAGAGTAAGTTTTTTTTTTCTATTTACTCTTTGCTTTACGAATATATATCTACCACCGACTAACGTTAAGGAGTTATCTATTTCATATATTTATCTGAGATAGCTATTCGGAATTTAATCGAATGTGGAAAAAGTCTGATCAGAGAATCGAAAATACTATCTACTTTGGTATGCAATCTCTTCTTTACGTTCTTTACTGTTGCCGTCACTTCTGACCGCCTAAAATTAACACAAAAATTACAGTGCTAAATGATTTTAACTTAGTATTTCAAGTTACTTAATATGAACAAAGAATTGTAGAAAGTAAAATAATTATAATCAATAATGAACAATAATTTTAATTAAATCGAATTTGAGTAATATTTAAACAAACCACCATGAATTTGGAAAATGCCTTATCTGTACAACGGGGTAGCATAATTTGCGGAAATTGCGCACATTAACGAAAAAGAAAATCGGAATAAGGTTAATATTATTATGATACCAGTTCTCTTTTCGGAAAAAAATTTCAAACAAAAATTGTGCGAAATATAAATAGCTTTAATTTTTTTCATACAATTTTTCTGTAACTCTAACCATTCTTGAGTAATTGCAGAAACTGTAAAAAATGACTGGAATAAACAGGCACTACCGCTTTGAATATTTTTTTCAAAAATAGGAGGTGCACACCTCAGGCCTATGCAAATTTTAAGTTTAAAGTTTCATAATTTTAGCTTCAACCGTTTAGGCTGTAGAGAACATACACACACTCACACACACACACAGACGGACGTCAATCCAAAATACATCTGCAGTGTCATGCGCCGACCTTCTTATACGCTTTTGGGTTAAATCACATCCTATTTTCATTATTTTTCTAATTTATAATATTTGTTCTAACCTTTGGAACACTTTTACACTAAATATATTTCTTAGAATAAATATAAAATGTCAAACTTTAAATTATTTAAGTCGGTTTTGTCTTTTTTTTTGATAAACAATTGACAGGCGCAGATGATACGACTTTTGCAAAAATAAATATAATAAGAAGAAATTTCAAGAGCCATTTTCTTGTTTCAGGTAGCGTTTGGGGAAAAAAGTTTCAAATAAAAGTTGTACAAAATGCTGATATCTATAATTTTTACTGTAACAATTTTTCTGTAACTGCAACTATTTTTGAGTAATTGCAGAAACCGCAAAAAATGACTAGAGTAAACATGCACTTCCGGTCGGAATATTTTTTCAAAAATAGGAGGTGCACACCACAGAATCTTAAGTTTCAAGTTTCATAATTTTAGCTTCAACCGTTTAGGCTGTAGAGAACTTACACACACACACACACACAGACGGACGTCATTCCAAAAAGATTATTTTTTATATTTCCGTTAAAATCTCGACTTCGATATTTTGCATGATTACAATTACTTATACTGCGTATAAGAAATTAAAAATATATCAGCCGCGCATACTCGCGTCAAAAATTGTAGTGGAAAATAGAGCATGGTCTTATTTTTGACTACATATTGTTCCGTAAAATCTGGCTATTTCAAAATGGTGAATTTTTAAGCTCATTTTTGATGAATTAACATTAGCTATTTTTTATTTGATCTGAAGATCCTATTTAACTCGTAAATTTTAAATCACAATTTTATTAGTATATACTATCACTGCACCTTTATTAATTTGCTAAGAATTCGTAAACACAAATAGGGATCGCTGGTTCCTAATTTATTTTGTACATTTTAAAAAGTCAACTACAATGCCCTTCTGAAGGAACTATAAATAGAAAAAACGTACAAATATTAAATTTTTATTATATACGTTCAAATTGTATTTCAAAAATAAGAATGCAATGTTCAATTACATGGAAAATTAAAAAAAAATCTTGAGTAAATTCTTAATTCTTTAAAAATCTAATTTATATGCAGAGTTATAATGAATTAATGGGTGAATTTTATTATTTCAAGCTTTGCCGTTGACACCTCCAGAGATTGTTAGTCGGGATGGTTCATTAGTTCGTGGTATAAAACCAATTGGTAGTGGAACTCAAGTAAGCGGTACTGGAAGACTCGCAGCTTGGGTAATTGATTCAGGTCCACCATTGGATCAAGCCCACAAAGAAGTTACGCAAGTACAACAAAATATTGCGCAGTTATCACGAATCTTAGATCATATTGAAACATCACACAGTTTAAGCACTAGTCTCAACACAGCTGATAACGAGGTATAGTACTGTCCTCAATTTAATATTTGGTTAGTATATTATATACTTTGATGTTTTATGTTTATTCTTTTAAAATTGCAGTCGTTGGGTGAAGCTTATTCACCGAATATCAAAAAGGATAGAAAGAAATTTGGTTTACGCAAGAAAAAATCATCTAAGGGCAGCAGTGTTGATTTGACATCATCATTTTGTCCAAGTAAAGTTCCTGATCCGGACAACGCGTCACCACTATCTACTAATTCATTCTGTGGCCTCTCACCGCAAACGCAAGCGTTGAGTGCAAGTAACACGTCACTGGCGGCAATTGCGATGGCGTCTTGTCCAATACCCATGGTTGCTTCTCGACCGCAGAGTCTACCGGGCCCTGAACACTTAACGCCATTCGGTACAATCGCATATGATCACCGACAATTCTCCGGTACACCTGATTACCAGTTGCGTGAGGATTTCACAATTCTTGCGAAAGATATCATTAGCAGCCTGAGAAGTGTCGTGTTCACATTGGTCACTGAAAGAGACCGCCTAAAAACATCTCTAGACTCTGATGCCGCAAATCCAATTGCTCAAAACGTTAGTGGAAATAATTCAAATGTTCTTGCGAATCTTCGTAATAGTTTAAATCAAGCTCTTCAGCAAAATTCTGAACTGAAAACTAGATTGGCTAGAGTACACGATGTATCCGATTTGTCTGATGTTTCCTCCGTTGGTCCTGCATCGGAAATTGTGAGTCTCCACCGTGTGATTTTCCGATTCATGCATTCATTCTTTTTACACATTCATTTAAATTGTTTGATATTTTATTATAGAATAGTGTTATGTGGCAGTTATTTTTCGTTTTCATGCAATTTTATCTCTAAATCATTTCAATGTACTTTTCAGTAACTTATAACGACGTTGATTTGTTTATTTTGTTTACCAATAAGCTGCTATTGTGATGAAACAAAATATCATATATTTTTATTACGCGTGACTGACCATGATGATGTAAGTAGGTGGTCACGTGCTGGATTCTATAAACAAAATTGTTTTAATTTGGCGTGAAAACCAACCTATTGTTAATCAATTGAAACTTAAAACCTTTGGAAGGATATTAGGGAAATTGCATTGCGTACTTGTTTTTTTTATGATTGGCTTTATTCGTTTGTTCTGTATTGATTTACTCTGATGGCGTCATCAGTAAGTGCAAATTCAATATGCGTTGGTGTAATGACATTAAACAGTTTGAAATGAACGTATTTTTAGTAATAGATATTATATATTGAGATAATGTTAAAAACCCGAGTAACATCTGGTGTAATCATCTAAATAAAACTGTTTTGCAGTTTTTGCAGTACTTTCCGATCGTTACAAATTTGCTTGTTCTTAAACATGCTATCAAATTTTAGCATTAATGGCGAATTATTTCTCTTAATATGATGTGTTCAATATTGAACATCATGTTTTTCAATACAATTTTTTATAGTTGTCAGTTGTTTATATTAGGTAACGCGACAGCGGAAATATGAATATTTCTGATATAGTGCCGAAATTTGTATATTTGTATGAGGAATACTTAGAAGCTATTAAAATCTGTGCTTTAGAGTAGTATATATATATATATATATATATATATATATATATATATATATATATATATATATATATATATATATATATTAAATTTAAAGTTTGTTTGGTGGGCACTTGATGAAACATATTTAATAGGTAATAATAATAATTTTAACACTTGATTAGTTTCACATATAGATATTTATTGACGTACGTTTCGACCTTTCGGTCATCATCAGAAATGATACACTTGTGTTAAAATTATTATTATTACCTATATATATATTATTCTAAAGCAGAGATTTTAATAACTTATAAATATTTTTTTTTCATTAAATTTCGGTACTATATCAGAAATATTTATATTTCCGCTGTCGCTTTACTTCTATAACCGAAACGTTACACTTTATAATAAAATGAATAGACCTTATTGTTGGCACTTGTTGCAACATTTTATTAAAATTTCGAATAATTTCAAAGAATTTGTGTAATGTTTATACGTATAAACATTAAACAAATTCTTTGTAACTAAACAAGAGTTCTTTATTATTTTACACTTTTAATTACATATATCGAGACCCAATCAAACATTATTCGTACGTGTCGTTCTTTTTCTTTATTCGCACCCCGCCACCATAATAAGAGTAATATATAAGTGCATTATGTAAAAAATTTCCTGGCCTCTATTAGTCAGTTCAGAGAACTAAACTAAGCAATTCGTAGCAAAATGTACTGAACAGTTTCATTTCAACTACACGGAATATTTTTTTTGCATTCCATGGTATATACAGGACAAACGAACAAGCTATAGTTATCATGAAAAAAGTAAAATTTATTCAATTATTCATTTGTTTCCATAATCTATGCCTGTGCCCACAGAACATTGACACATATAAAGTAATTTCGTAATCTGAACATTGGTCGTGATCACGTAATAATTATAGTATGACTATCCTAATGATTTACATTAATTTATGATTAATAAAACTGATTATAGGTTATATAATTTTACAAATGAAACAGATACTTCTGCAACTTCCCCATTGCTTATTGGATTTACTATTTGCCAAGCCTCTTAATTTATTTTTATATATGTGTATATATATATATATATATATATATATATATATATATATATATATATATATATATATATGTATTTAAGGTTTAAATTTTGATTTTATATATATATATAAAAAATAATTCAAGTAAATTACACCTATAGCTGTTTAAAATTATATAATTGCATACGTTTTAGTTTAAAAAAATGATGACGAAAAATGTGCCATTTTGACTATATCGTTATGAATATTGTTTTATATTTTAAGTTTTAACTGTTCAATTTTTTTTACCCCTATAAATTTGTCAATGCATTGGACAAAATCAAATATATATTGTCACCTTATAAAATAAATACTGATACTCGGAGTGATAAAAAAGCCAGATATATATCTATTTTTCAAGTTTTAGAGAATTTGAAAACTAATAAAAATGGTTTGGGGTACAGTATTAACATGTTAGTCAGCACTAATCCACTTTTTTGCACTACTATTAACTTTAAACATTTCTTTCAATGCACCTTGCACGCATCTGTTTGTATTATATTTATTATGGACAAGTATTCAAAATAAAATATTTTTATATTTTATTTTGGTTAGAAGTTCGATATTTCATCTTTACTTATAATCAAAGTCATGTTATAACTCTAACTAGTGCAGTCGTATTAGACTGTTTATGAAAACATCTGCCGTGTATTGCACTGGACTGTTTTATATGTAGTTGGTATATTTTGTTTAGATAGAAAGAATATTAAAGCACAACATTTTAAACATTCCAGAAAATAGAATTATTCATTACGCGATATTAGAAATTATTATAACCGCACGTTTTTGTTTTCAAAAACAATAATTTTTAACTAAATATTTATATATAATATTGTATCTTCTGAAACGCCTTTTCACTATATTTATTTATGACCATAGATAATAAATATTAAAGCCCTAATTATGTAACTATATTTTATTTTCTATATAAACAGTTGCCTGTCAAAGTTGATACGATCTATTAAATATAATTTCCTATACTTATGCAAAACAAATTTAAGAATTTAAATTTTATTGTAAATAGTACATTTTCTGATGAAAAATGTCAAGCAATAGTTGTGCGAAATATTATTATCATTACGTTTAATTATTATAATTTTTAATGTAATCGCAGCCGTTTTGGAGATATTACAGAAATCGCAAAAATTGCTAGAGTAAACATGCACTTCCAGTTTGAATATTATTTTAAAACTTATAGGTTTTTCTGCCAGTCATATACCAATCTTAAATTTTAAGCTTCAACACTTTACCTTTAACAGTGTAGAGTGCTCAAACTCACGCGCATATACAGACAGACGTCATTCCAAAATTAGTCACTTGATTGAAGGAAGGTCAAAAGAACTATATTCGTTAAATTCCCGAGACCGTTTTATTTTTCATGATTAGAATACCCAAAATACGTAAAAAAAATAAAAACTATTTGTTTTTAATAAATAAAAATACTGACATAGTGAGGAAATTCAGGGTCGTACACAAATCACAATTTTGATAATCAAATTTCTGAAATTGTAGCTTAAATTAACCTTGAATGAGGTTTTAAATTGTTTAGAAGTTATTACATGTTTAATAACTAAACTTCATAATCTAGTATAATTGTAGAAGTTGTCAGGCTTCAATATTTATTTGTAAATAATTTTTCTTATACCAACACAGTATGTAGTATACATTATAAAATGTCAGCTTAAAAGCTATAATAGAATGAAGTAAATTTTTGTAACATAAACGCCTCATTCCCAGTTGCAGAAAGGTTGGTAAAGTGTTAAGATGTTATCAGTTAATTGACAGTAAAAGATAAAATTTGCATACATTTCTAATCCTTGATGGACAGTTGACGGTTTGTTAATGTTAGACGAACTTTTCTGCAACTAGGCATTTAAAGTGTAAGCTTGAAATAGATTGTCTGCTGTGTACTAACAATGAAATTCCCCTACCAGTTAATGTTAAAATACTCAATTATATGTTATGGTCAAACATTCATTTAACAGAGAATAATTTCATTTTTATAGAAAAGAAGCAATGTTTTAATGCGTTTTATATTAGATGAATATATTTTCTAAATTTGTACAACTGTACAATTAGTCATATAAATGATATATTTAACATTATTGGCCGTATTCTATTGGCGTTTTTAAACTATTCCGTTGCATTTGTATTAGTGTAATTCAGAACCAACTCGGTACTGTTCCAGTGGAATACGTTACGCAACCAATTCTGTTTGCGTGTAAGGTATTGTACGTAGTACAGGGAATAGTTACGTGTTAGTATTTCTAGTGTACGATGCACCTTTGTGAAATAACTGATATTTATTAGTAGTATTAAAATATAACATGGTGCACTAGATAAAATTGAATGGAATACGGCCTATACTGAAATTAAGATATAAAATTGTTAAAAAATTTAATAAATAATTTTTAATAAAAAATATAAAATGCATTAAAGTAGTTAATGATAAATAAAATAATAATAAAAAATCACGTTAATTTGCTATATTGTCAATGTTTAATTTGTGTAAACAGTAAATTACATCATTAACACATTTTGTTTTGTTCCGTACGTTATTTTCATTGTACTAAGGATTATTTTTACTCTGTTTTTCTATAAAAAGTTTTATTTGTATGGGTATATATGTTGCATAACAGTGTCGTCCATTCAACGCTTCATTGAGCTATAGTTCGTCCTGCGTCAGTGCAAGCGAATTTTACGATGCCGAAGAACTACCAATGGGCGCATCAAGTAATAAGCTGGGCACAGATGACCACGACATCGAGGATATAAGACACGGGGACGGCAGTGACACAAGCTCAGAGGCTGGCTCTTTAACTAGCGAAGAGGGCAGTGTCAGCTCAGAGAGTGAACTTGGTCATGATTATAATGCAGTTAATAGCCGTAAGTTTTATTTATACGCCTAATCTCATCAAATGGGGTGGCAAGAAAAGCCTTTACATTCTTTCACGTATACAGGGTGTAACAGCGAAACGAGCTACCTCAAATAACTTCTATGTTATTAAAGATACAATAAAATCGTATAAGACAATCTTATGCAGGACCAAGGGGGACATCCAACTATAAAAGAAAATATTTTTTTAAACCAGTTGTTCTCAAGCAACAACACAAAGTTATGTTTTTTCAAATGAGATGCTATATATTTTTTAGGCCCATTCGATAGAGTATTTTTTTCTGAATTCCATTATGTATTCGTTTTATACCCTTACATAAGTAAAATATTGAGAAAAATGCGATTGAAAGTTAGATAAATTTTATTTTTATAGTTATTTTTCAGTAGGCTATGAAACAAAATTGAGCTTAAATACATTAAATTATTTGTTATTTACTTTATAACACTATTTATAAAGTAAATAACAAATAATTGAATGTATTTAATTTATGTTTCGTTGTATTTAAGCTCAATTTTGTTTCATAGCCTACTGAAAAATAAATATAAAAATAAAATTTATTTAACTTTCAATCGCATTTTTCTCAATATTTTACTTATGTAAAGGTATAAAACGAATACATAATGGAATTCAGAAAAAAATACTCTATCGAATGGGCCTAAAAAATATATAGCATCTCATTTGAAAAAACATAACTTTGTGTTGTTGCTTGAGAACCACTGGTTTAAAAAAATATTTTCTTTTATAGTTAGATGTCCCCCTTGGTCCTGCATAAGATTGTCTTATACTATTTTATTGTATCTTTAATAACATAGAAGTTATTCGAGGTAGCTCGTTTCGCTGTTACACCCTGTATACATGCATATATAATATATAATATCATGCCTATTCTTATCAAATGGAGTGGCAGATAACATGCACATGCATACATACATACATTATAGTTCTGATTTCACAAAGGATAACAGAAAGGCATTACATTTTTAAAATCAATATTATAGATAGTAATTTTAAAAACTAATATATATTTATAGTAACGGAAGTTGAAGAAAACCAAATTCAAAACTTCACTGGGCGCCGTACTAAACTACCGGTTCCCCGTCCTGATACTGAGGGTCTATCCTTGTGGAATTTGCTGTGTAAAAATATAGGAAAAGATTTATCGCAGATCTCTATGCCAGTAGCTTTGAACGAACCGCTAAATATGTTGCAGGTATAATAAACATATATTGTAATGTTAGGAAAATAAAATCTAATAATATATTTGCATGCAGCGTTTGGCTGAAGAGTTGGAGTATTCCGAATTATTGGATAAAGCCGCCGAATTAGATGATCCATACGAAAGAATGGTATATGTAGCTGCGTTTGCAGTTTCTAGTTACGCTAGTTCTTCTTATCGAGCTGGTAACAAACCATTCAACCCTTTACTTGGTGAAACGTACGAATGCGTCAGAGAAGATAAAGGGTTCAAATTCTTAGCAGAACAAGTAGGTTGACTACTTCATAATTTTTATCATAAATAACAACTCCTGAGGTATAATTCTAATTCACTCCGACCCATAAGTATCCAAATTTATTTATCATGGTTAAATGCTGGCATATTTGCAAACCCTATATTAGTGATTTTGAAAGTGTGCGTCAGATAATATTTTACATAATTTTCATACATTTAATTTAATATTTAAGGGGACATTACAGGTTGTAGGCCTGAAAAGTGGGTCAACTTTGGGAATTTTTTATGAAAGAACTAAAATCAGTAGAGTTATGCAGTTTTGCTAGTTGAATTCATCTATCTTTCCTCTATTATTGACCATTTATTCAACAATATGTTATCACAAATATGGCACCGCGCACGCGAAACATGTGCCCACTGTGTCGGGCCCCGGGCCCCTCCTGGTCATCTAATCTAAAAAACGCACATTGGTCAGTAAACTATAATAGATTTGCTGGATCCTGAATCTAATTTCAAGAAAATTTTTGGAAATTTTAACAACATTGCGACCGTGTGAAAAAACTGATGAAATTTTAATTGCTTTTTTGAGTTTAAAACGTGATAAAAAATAGTAAAATTTAACAATAATTGAATGAAAATAGGTTCAGGATCCAGTAAATTTTGTCTAGTTTTCAGCCTAATTCGTTCCAAGTCAATTGGTCGAGTCGTTTGACCGCAATCGACAACACAGTAAAAAAAAATTTAGTTCCGAGAAAAACGCGTTTAAAGTTTTCGCAATTGGTTCCGACTGCAGTAATAATTTTTCCGTGTCACCAATGTGGACGAAAATATTCCTTAATATGTTGTGACACTATATTAACTTGATTTTGTTATCAAATTTCAATAATGAGTGTCTCGTAGTGTTGAGTAAAATAATGATGTATGGAACTTTTAACAACTCTTTTATTACCTTTTGTACAACTTTATATATTGATATGTAAACAAAAAAAAAAAAACCAACAACAACCCGTTTTTAACATAGCTTAGCAACCATAGCTTAGCTACGAACATTCCGCCCGCCTTGAAATACTGTTTCTGATTTCATTAATCGTAATCAATCGGTAAAGGAAATAATTTGACTATTGGTCTTTTGTATTCACCAATTGCAGTACGAACTGTTACAGATCGGACTAACTGGTCTTCTCCGGGATGAACCAGAATGATGCGACCCAATTTCCATTTCAATGGTGGCAATAAATTGTCTCGTAGTAAAACCAGATCCCCTATCTTCAAATTTTCTCGTTTTGTCCACCACTTGGGTCGTTGTTGTAGACGAGAAAGATACTCTGAACTCCACCTTCTCCAGAAATGTTGAACAAGTTGCTGCACATACTGCCACCGTGATAATCTATTCATTTTAATAATAGTTATGTCTGGTTCAGGTAAAGCTAGAAGTGCATCTCCCGTAAGAAAGTGCCCAGGGGTTAAAGCATTTAAATCATATGGATCAGTCGATAATGCTGTTAATGGCCGAGAATTAAAACAGGCGTCAATTTGTGTAGACAGGGTATACATTTCTTCAAAATCTAATTTAGTCTCACCAACAATTCGTCTCAAATGATACTTTACCGACTTCACTCCGGCCTCCCATAGACCACCAAAATGTGGTGCAGATGGTGGATTAAATTTCCATTTAATACCTTGACTACTGAGATGATTTCCGATCATTTCATTGTGTTCTGCGGTCTTGACTAGTTTCAGCATATTTTCGAGCTCCTTGCTAGCTCCCACAAAAATGGTACCGCAATCACTGAAAATAACTCGTTTTAAAGCTGCGATAAATGCCTCAGTGGTCATATCACTTACAATTTCTAAATGAATGGCGCGAGTTGCAAAACAAATGAATAACGTAATATAAGCCTTGCATAATATTTTGCTTCTACTTCTAAACGGTTTCAGATAAAATGGACCTATATAATCCACTCCTGTATAAAGAAATGCGCGAGATGGATTTACTCTTGCTGATGGAAAATTTCCCATCATTTGTTCTGCAATAGCAGCTTGATGTCGGAAACATGTTATGCAACCTTTTGTTATCCTACGAACAACATCACGTCCACATGGAATCCAGCATCTTTTCTGTAATTGAGTGAGTATTAGCTGAGCTCCAGCATGTAAAGCGTTACAATGTTCATTCATAACAATAAGTTTTGTTAATGCGCTGCGTCTTGGAAGCAGAATAGGATGTTTTTGATATTTTGATATTCTTGCTCGCTGCAATCTGCCACCAACCCGGAGTATTCCTTCAGAGTCTAAAAATGGGTCTAATGATTTAATAGAACTCTTCGAAGGCAATACTGTCTTGCTCTTAATACAGCGTATTTCTTCATTGAATTCAGACTCTTAATCAAGTTTGATTAATTTATGCATTGCACATTTTAGCTCGCTGACAGTTAAGAAGCCGAAAATTCGTAAATGTGGTAGAGTATTCACGTTTGAGCAAAATCTCATGCACCATGCAGTCACTCGTTGAAGTTTGTGAAGTGATGAATATCGATTGATAAAAGACAAGTCTCTGGAAATAGACATAGTGATTATGGCTGTATTCCGTTCTTCTTCTTTAGCTCAACATTTGTGATTAACTCTGTTGTATCAAGAAAATCATTTCCTTCAAGCCACTCGGGTCCTTGCCACCAAAATTTGAATGATGCGAGCTCACTGACCTTCAAGCCTCGTGTTGCACAATCTGCCGGATTCTCTCCACTAGCAATATGATTCCACTGTGCTTGCGATAAGTTTTCATGAATCAATGTTACTCTATTTGCGACCAAGGTTTTCCATCGTGATGGATGCGAGGAAATCCAAGCTAATACCACTTTTGAATCTGACCTCAAATTTTACATTCAATGACAGAACAATCAATTATACCAATTTTGATAGCAACACTGCTGCACACAACTCTAAACGTGGAATAGATATTTTCTTCAGAGGTGCAACCTTTGTTTTGGATGTTACTAATGCTATCTTGGATGATTTATGAGCATGAATTGATTTAAGATATTCCACAACTGCATAGGCTTTTTCTGATGCATCAGCGAAAGCATGTATTTCATAAGTACGGTCAGTTGAAAGTCCCATCCATCGATTTATACGTAATTGTTTAAGTGAAGATAAATCCTTGCAGTATTGTTTCCAATATACGTGAATGTCATCAGGCACGTTCTGGTCCCAAACTAAGTTCATTCGCCATAATGCCTGCATTAAAATTTTAGCACATATTGTTATTGGCGTAATCAATCCAAGAGGATCGAAGATTTTCGCAATATCTGACAGCATCTTTCGTTTGGTAAGAGTTTTAAATTCGTTCATTTCAGTGACATTATGACTAGGATCTCTCAAATCAGGATCTATAGTGTTAAGAACTAATAAATTGTTAGAAGCCCATTTTCGCAACCGAAAACCACCTGCTTCTAGTCATTTGACTAATTGTGTCTGTATGCGGATAGCTTCCTGTTCAGAATCGATACTAAGTAGCAAGTCGTCTACATATAAATTATTTAGTAATATGGAAGAAACATCAGGGAATGACTTTTGTTCATCTATCGCCAATTGTTGTAGACATTTAATAGCTTGATACGGTGCAGATGCAGTACCGTATGTTACAGTTAGCAGTCTGTAATCTTTAATAGGTTCAAGTGGAGATTCTCTCCACACTATCCGTTGGAAATCAATGTTTGACTCAGAAACACGTATTTGTCTATACATTTTTCTATATCAGCACACAAAGCTACAGCATACAAGCGAAAGCGTAATAAAATTACAATGAGATTATCTTGCAATTTTTGACCAATCATCAATTTGCCGTTCAATGACATACCAGAAGTTGTTTTACAGGAAGCATCAAATACCACACGTACTTTGGTAGTTGAGCAACTCTCTTTAATTACGGCGTGATGAGGCATATAGTAAGTATTATTAGTTTCAATTACCTGTAAATTTTCTAGCACAGGTTCCATATGTGCTAAACTAATAAATTCGTTCAAAAAATGTATGTATTGTTTTTTCAATAAAGGTAAACGATTCAGTTTTCGTTCCATTTGCTTCAATCGACTCACAGCAGTTCCTCTAGATAAACCGAGAGTAACTGTGTTTCGAAAGGGCAACTGCACTATGTATCGACCATTCTCATCTCTTACATGAGTCCTTTGAAAATGCTCTTCACATCTTTTTTCTTCAGTAGTCATTATGTTTGCGTCAGGAATCTCTTCCAATTCCCAAAATTTGGTGATGATATCATCAGTGTCGCACATGCTGTAATGTACAAATACCGATGTTTGGTTTGTGTTCAATTTTCCTGCTAAAATCCAACCTAACTCGTTTTCTTGAAGAGTTGGCATTTCCATTGGCTATCGTATCTTCCGTTTCGTAATAGAGTGAAAAATACATCGGCTCCAAGTAACATGTCAATCTTACCAGGCTCATAGAACTTTGGATCAGCCAACTTTGATGTGTGACCAAGTTGTTACGTCAATATTTGCATGAGGTAGTGTACCTGTGACCTTTGGTAAGATTTATGCATTGATTTAAAAATGTTTTACTTGATCATATATGGATGAAATGTTGAGTTGCATATAACTGCGTGATGTTGCAACCCCTGTGGTTGAGAGTCCTGCAATCTGAACGTTTGTTTTATATTTTTGTAATTTCAATGTTTGTGCACAATGTTCAGTCATAAAACTAGCTTCTGATGCTGAATCGAGCAACGCACGATAAATAACTTGCTTACCGAGATTGTTTTTAACTCGAATTAAAGCTGTTGCAAGTAATACACCTGTTGTACCTAAGTTACCAACAAAATGAGATGTAATTGATTGAGATTGCTTCTCTACTATTGTACTCTGTAATGTGTCGCCAAGATGTATGTGCGACAAGTACCTGATTTACAAGCAGCGCTACTGTGTCCTGTTCTCAAGCAATTGTAACGCAGTTGCTGCTTCTTAACAACAGTATACCTTTCTGCCGGTGACAACTCAAGAAATGATTTACATTTGAATAAATTGTGTTCCTGCTTACAATATTCACATACCTGTTTAGTTATTCCATGATGAACTAACGTATGTGCCTTGAATTGTTTTTGTTGTGTATTTATTTTCAAACATTTGTCCTTTGCCACGATCGAAACGCTGAGTGCACGAGCTCGTTGATCCATGAATCGGTGCAAGGACTTGAATTCAGGTACTTTATCGTCAGTAAGTGAAAGCTCCCATTGCCGTCGAGATTCTGGATCTAATTTACTTGCAACAATATGTACTAAAATAGCATCCCATTTAAGCGATTAATGTGTGAATTAACAATTTCCCTAATATTGTGATATCTATTGCGTAACACTTGCCATACTTCTACATAATTCGCATCAGTTAATGGAAAAGATAATATTAAATATGCAGGTTCACCCTTTACCGAAGCCTTCAAATATTGGAGTTTTTGTGCTCCGCTTAAGGTGGAATTATTATGTATAGCAGCTATAAATAAATCTTGAAAAGACAACCAGTCTTGAAGATTTCCATCAAATGTTGGTAGCCCGAGTTTCGGTAACGTGAGATCCGCTGACCTGCTGTGTAATGATTCGGGACCGTTTGAGGACTGAAGTACTATGCTCGGAGGACTGCGTTTTGAAAGAAGAGTGACACGTATTGTATGAATCTTATCTTCAAATTCATTGTGATCATCT
This sequence comes from Nebria salina, assembly GCA_944039245.1. Lineage (NCBI taxonomy): Eukaryota > Metazoa > Arthropoda > Insecta > Coleoptera > Carabidae > Nebria > Nebria salina. Next base: position 8,034,038 of record OX063271.1, read on the forward strand.
TCGTACATACTGTACTCTTCATCAATGCTGATCTCATTGATTGATATGAACAAGTTATCGATGTCTCTTGTAAGTTGCTCTAATTTTGCTAAAATATTGTCACCGCAAACAAACGCATCTTCTTCTGTAAGACTTTCGAACGTCTTTTGCAATTTTGTTACACTGCCTTTAAGAAAGCGTTTGCCTTTCATTAATTTCTCCATGTTTTAAAAATACTCGAAACACTATATCGAGGACGTAAAAATGCCGGTGTTCGTGTAGGTCACGCGATGAGTACAAAGATGTACATACACGTGCTGCAGATCCGGTTCGAAGGACCAAAAATGTCTCGTAGTGTTGAGTAAAATAATGATGTATGGAACTTTTAACAACTCTTTTATTACCTTTTGTACAATTTTATATATTGATATGTAAACAAAAAAAAAACCAACAACAACCCGTTTTTACCATAGCTTAGCATCCAACAATGAGAGTCCACAGATCCAATATGGCGGATGATGTCAAAAAAGCATTTCCCAATTCTCGTGAAATTGATCTTATAAGCGTGTTGCGGACAATTAATTAAGAAATTGGGGTCGAAATGATAATAATTTGCAAAATAAGGGATGGTTGAATCTAAATGGCCCCCCAAAAATGAAACATAATAACCCTGCGGAACCGGCGCTCCGCCGAGCGCTCGGGAGGTACCTGTGTATAAGTGGCCGTAGGAGCCGTAAAACTTTCCGGATCGCATAGGCCTTTCGGCCACTGATTCTACATGAATGTAGCTTAGAAAAAATGCAAAAAAAATAAATTCGATTTTTTCAAAGTTGCAACCTGTAATGTCCCCTTAATACAACAAATTTTACGAAAAATAAATTATGAACTTATTTTGTAAATACCAGTAAATAACAGCTTACCGAAAGCGAGCTTTTTGTATTTAGGAAACCAGTGGTTGGTTTTACGTAAATCACTTATCACGTTATCCGTAAGTAATGGTAAAACAGCTTATAATAAAATTGATAATGATAATTAATATTCAAGACGCTCATTGGCCACGTTAGTCTGACAGAAAATGGCTTGATTGGAGTAGATTAAAAATTCTATTCTATTCACATAAAAGTCGCGAAACTTCAATTGCTAATAATTGCGGAAAGAAATGATTAAAATAATCTACTGGAACGCCAAGTTTTGTCTATTATATCCGAAGTCGTATCCCTTTTATTGGCCTATTATTCCAAATCATGTCATTCATTGGTGTCTTGTAGGGCCAACCATGCTTTTCTATTATACAAATATAATACAAGTTTGTCTTTCATAACACTTAAATATTTGTTGCTAGTACTTGTACGACATCCTGTATAATTAACTTGGTTGCATAGGTTTCCCATCATCCACCTGTAAGTGTTTGTCATGCCGAATCAAAAAATTTCATATTTTGGCAAGATGCTAGAATTAAAACAAAATTCTGGGGTAAATCAATGGAATTCCAACCAATAGGAACTGTTAACTTGCAACTACCCAAAACTGGCGATCTATATCAATGGAATAAAATTACAACCTGCGTCCATAATTTATTTAGTGGACAACGATGGGTGGATCAATATGGTGAATTAAAAATTACAAATGGAAACATAACTTGCAAGTTGACTTTTGCAAAAGTAAGATTATTTCATTCATTCATCATTTAAAATACATTTATACATGTACCTTTATTTTCTGTGTAGGCTAGTTATTGGTCGGCGAAACGTCACGAAATATATGGTGTTGTAACAAATGGAGATGGCAAAGTTGTACGAAAATTATTCGGAAAATGGTCAGAAGCATTGTATTGTGGCGTCGCACCATCTGCGAAGTGTATCTGGCGACCTGGTAAGTATTTCAACATAACACATATTTTAGACTTCTTAGTTAATATTATTATTCACACAGTTGCAATAAAGAATATTGTTTTCAAAAATAGGAGGTTTTCTGCCCAGGCAAATACAAATCTTAAGTTTGAAGTTTCATAATTTTACCGTCAACCGTCTAGGCTGTAGAGCGCTCTCTCACACACACACGGACGGACGGACGTAATTCCAGAAATAGTCGGAATCGTTTCAGGGAAGGTCAAAACGTATACTTCCGTTAAAATCTCGAGATCGAAATTTTTCATGATTATAATACTTACTTATACTGCGTATAACAAAGTAAAAAACGCAAAAATGTTGAAGTTTTTTTACTATACTCTTGCGGAAAAGATTGAAACCTAAACCGCTATATTATATGATATGTATAGGTTATTTGCAACCCTATTGCTGGGGATAGGCATGACAATATGTACTCGTATGTATATATTTTACATTTAGCGATGTTGTTTCTTACCAATTAACACTGAATCATAGTCTATTCATGTTTGAAATTAATAACTCCCTATCTAGCGGTAAATCTAATGTACTTAAAAAATAGTCTGCTGCTAGGTACTCAGTTGGATGATTTTTCTTTTTTTTCCCACTTTCTGCAGCCTCTTACGTTCCAGTTTACTAGATTAATTTTCATTGGTTGTATATCTGCAGTGGGTAGAATGATGTTGGACTGGTATTGCTTGTTATCATTATGGTTTCTGACATTTTCTTATTTTAATTTATATTATAGAATTCGTACTGTACTTTTCGCTGTATTTGATCGGTATCTGATGACTTGGGCGTGCACAGGTAACCGGGTATGAATTTTATTAAACAATTTTATTTATTTACTAGAGTTACAGCACGAGAAAAAATATTTATTCGAAATTGGTCTCGTACTCTTATAAGCCTAATTCGACCACAGGAGCTGACGGTTCAACGGAGTGTTCTTCGATAAACGAGTCGTTGTTTAGCGAATTTTGCTTCAGTGAACTGGCGCTCGGTAAATAAGTCGTCGAGGTCTATAAATTTCTCTTTGACAATTGGGTTGTTGGCTCTGCGCTTCCTTGTGAGCTATATAAATTAGTCAGGTTAATGGAAGAGGGCAGATGATTTTTTTTTTAAATAATGAGTTTCTTGTTTGATTTTGTTTCCTCTTTTCACAATGATTTGTGATTCTTTTTCTTGATTAACTTTAATGGTTCTGGATCAAAAGGCGAAGTCAACTTGTTCTTCTTTATCTGTTTGCAAATTACTGCAGCTTCTATTTACAGATTATATTCTTTTGTGTTGCGTCTTCTGTCAGCGTAATTCTTGTTTCTGCTCTTCACTGCTTTATTATTAGCTTTGATTGATGGTAGATAAGTGTTTGCAAATCGGTTATCAACCAAAACATTAGGAATATTTGTAATTAAACGATAAATTATTTCATGTAAGGAAATGAATAATATTGCTATGTGTTAGGTTTTATGATGTTTATTATAAAAATATATTTAGCGACTAGTTTCATCAGACTGTTGTATCTTTAGACTAACTCATTTTTTCTGAAGATGCCACAGTGTGGTGAAACTAGTCGCTAAATATATATTTATAATCAACCTTATAAAACCTAATACATAGTTATTTTATTCATGTACTTACATTTTACAAAGACAATACTATTCAAGAAACTAATTTATTGATAGTTCGTACAGTTCTTTCTCCCTGGCCTTTGACTTCGAGTCAATAAATTGCAATTTTGTGGTGCTTCACTTTCAGATCTTCAGGGGGTTTCCTCTTAAAAAGAGGGGACCGTTATCTGATTTAGTCTGTTTCAGTGTGCCAGGACTGGCAAACGATTTCATAAGGATGTTTTTTTGTGTTTAAAGCTAGTTGAAGATATAGGTTCTTTAATTGGAAACTTAATTCACCATTATGCATGTATGATTTCTGTTACGTAGAAATCCACCGCGATTATTATTGAATTTGTACCCTAGATGGTTATCCTGCTCCATCATGTTAATAATTTTGTTCTGCTGGTGTCCAATGTTTGCGTAGCCCAAACTTATGATGACTCATGCAGTTGTTCGTAGGAATTATTTGTGATTAACCTTATTTGCTCGTGAATCCTCAGTTGGTTGCTAAAATCAACAGGTAGGCATAGAATAGATCAATGGTTTCTTTCGATTTATGTTTCGCTTATCGGAGGATAATGTTTCTAATGCTGTGTTAATTTTAAATAGGAAGCACGCAGAAAACTTTGTTTTTGCGGTTTGATATACATTAGGGCTGGATCAGATGGTGAAGCGGTTGTACTAACTGCAAGATTTGGTGTACATCCGGAAGCAGTAATTTTTTTAACTTTGTGCACTTATCGAATGCTGTAATGTTGCTTTTCTGTGTGATAATTCGAAATAATTTTCGAACCGTGCATTCCACTTTGTCCATCTAGTTCCTATGTCGGGCATGTCGGAATGAACATCGTAGGGCTCGGTGAGTCGTAATTTATATACTACAAGTAGTACCTTCTTTTGGTTGTGAGGAAGCACAGAAAGACATTCCCATAAAGTGCAGCACTCTAAAGACAATCAATGCAGTGTATTGATAAATTATCATTTTAGAACATTATTTATGTGAAAATATATAGTTGCAAATATGATTTTAATATATAGTATGAATATTTATCGTATTTCTACAACGAGATTCTTTTATTTAATTACAGGAACGATGCCCGAAGATTATGAAATGTACTACGGTTTCACGCGTTTTGCGATGGAATTGAATGATTTAGATTCAGAAACTGCGAAAGTAATTCCAATTACGGATACCAGATATCGACCAGATCAACGTGCTCTAGAAGAAGGTGATTTGAATGGTGCAGAAAATTTTAAAATGCAACTGGAAAACACTCAGAGGGAACGAAGAAAGCATAACGAAGTTGAAGGATTTATACATCAACCAAAATGGTTTAGGTAACAATGATTTGTTTATTTATGAATACAAATATAATTAAAATATACAAGTACTCGAAAATTCATCAAAAAATGTAAGCAAACATGTCCTTTTATGTAAAAATTATTTTCGTAGGTTTTGTCACTTTACTAATTATATAGCTATTATTGTTATAATTCTTTGTATTTCTATTTCAGTAAAAGAATGCTAGATGAAGGAGAAAATTGGGAGTATAACGGTAAGTACTGGGAATACCGCAAAAATCCTGGTTTTGCAAATTTGACATTCAATCCTCTTTGGTGACTCGTAGATTTTAGGTTCTCATATTCTATTTTATATATATATATATATATATATATATATATATATATATATATATATATATATATATATATATAGGCCGTTTGCAAAAAAAAAATTCTAGGGATGTACGCGATAATTTTAAATAGTATATTTGGTGGGCAGAACATTTTACGGGAAAAGAGTAAAATAAAATTTATCCGAACTAGAAATCTATATATGAGATATTTAATGTAAAAATTAAATATGCCTCGTGAAATGATAAAATAGTTAAAGTATATAGGCATTTTTCGGATATATCCATAAAACCAAAATTTCAAGTATCTTTCAAAAACTGATAATATAACATATATCTGGTTTTCATGGATCTACTATTTTTGTAATCATCCTGTTTATGTATTTATGTTTATTCATTCATTTTTGGCTTTGTTTTACAATATCTCGTACTCATTTTATTACTTAATTTTATCCTTTCCGTATGTTATAAATGTTATTAAAATATTTGTTATTTAAATTAATTTATTGGGTACGCATTCCTCTCGAATTATCAAAATAAAAAAAAGTAATATACTTTCATAATACAATCAATTCACTGTGATTTTTAGCAGTTTGATGTTAGCACATATTTAAGTTATGTACGTTGTTGCGTTAAACATCAATCAGTATTTTTAACAAAAACAAAATATCTATTCGAAATCAAAAAACAAATGTATCTAGTTTGTTTCCGATTTTCATAAGTTATTTATAAGCGTAAAATATAGGAATATTAGAAACCTTGTTATATTTACTATGGTTTATTTATTTTGTAACAATAAAATGGTGTAAATCTAAAGTATTGTTAGCTTGATTCTTAAACATATACAATAAAAACATGCCATTTAAGGTGTATAGTTTAAACATTTGCAGTAGTTTGCACTGAACTTTCTTATACGCAATTTGGTTAGATCATATTTAGACTATTTTTCTTAGAATAAATATTAAATTTCAAACTACAGATTATTTAAGTTTTTTGTTTTTCTATTAAACAATTAACACAATTGATACGATTTATGTGAAAATAATTCAAATAAGAACGAAAATCAATAGCCATTTCTTGTTTCTGGTACCTTTTTTGAAAATAATGTTCAAACAAAAATTATGCGAAATATTAATTCCCCTAAATTTTTATTTAAACAATTTTTCTGTAACTTCAATCATTTTTTAGTAGTGCAGAAATCGCAAAAAATGTCTAGAGTAAACATGCATTTCCGATTTGAATATTTTCTCCCCCCAGGAGTAATCTTAAGTTTAAAGTTTCACAATTTTACCTTCAGCCGATTAGGCTGTAGAGCGCATACACACAGACGGACGTCATTCCAAAAATAGTCGGAATAAATTAAGGGAAGGTCAAAACGAATATTTCCGTTAAAATCTCGAGATCGAAGCCTTTCGTGATTACAATACTTAACTATAGTGCGTATAAGAAAGTAAAAAGAGCCAATAAAATATAATGTGCTTGTTTTTCAGTGTAAAAGTAAAACATCTGCAGTGTCATGCACCGAACTTTCTTATGCGCATTTAGGTTATACCACATCGTAGTTTCATTATTTTTCTAATTTATAATATTTGTTCTAACCTTTAGATCGCTTTTACACTAAATATATTTCTTAGAATAAATATTAAATGTCAAACTTCAAATTATTTATATCTATTTTGTTAAACAATTGACAGGCGCATGATATAATAAGAAGAAATTTAAATAGCCATTATTTTGAAACCAGTACTCTTTTTGGAAAAAATGTCAAACAAAAGTTGTGCGAAATATAAATACCGTTAATTTTTATCCATACAATTTTTCTGTAATTGTAGCCATTTTTGAGTAATTGAAGAAACTGCAAAATTTTGCTAGAGTAAACAGGCACTTCCGCTTTGAATCTTAAATTTAAAGTTTCATAATTTTAGCTTCAACCGTTTAAGCTGTAGAGAGCATACACAGACACACACACAGACTAGAGTGAGTAGCTATATAAGAGTGTGGACAATAGCTTCCCAGCCTGTGATTAGTGCCGCCATAGTTTGTCTAAATGTTCAAACGAAATGCATTGCGTTATATGGAGCGCGTGGCTCATATTTTCTTATACTCTTTAAATCTAAAGGACCATTAAAATATTATATTAAAATACCCCTGAGCCTTAATATATATAAAGAAAAAATCTAAATACGTATTTCGAGAACTAAGTTCTCATCATCAGTAGAACTGAGTGGGATCAAACCAAGATTTCTCTAGATGTTATCAATGCAAGAGTTCGAGGTTGAATCCGGATTCAACCTCGAACTCTTGCATTGATAACATCTAGAGAAATCTTGGTTTGATCCCACTCAGTTCTACTGATGATGAGAACTTAGTTCTCGAAATACGTATTTAGATTTTTTCTTTATATATATTAAGGCTCAGGGGTATTTTAATATAATATTTTAATTAATATAAGCCTTAGAAGATCAAATATTTTGCTCTAAAGGACCAGATAAGATAATAGCACCTCGTATTTTTTATGTTATTCCTGAATTCTGCGTATTTTATTCCGCGACAGCATAGATCTATCTATTATAGAAACATTTATACTAAATTCCAAACATTTCGCGGGCTAATATAACTATTTGTGCTGTATACTTGCAAGTATATTAGTGTTATACATTTCGCGAATATCTTAAAATAAACACTGTTTATTATGCTTATTACATTTATTAATTCAAACTGTGCATTTTAAAATTATGTTTATACCGTAATATTTGAGCGCGAAATGTTTCGACTTTTGTATAAATGTTTCTATAAAAGATAGACATATGCTGTCGCGGAATAAAATACGCAGAATTTATTCAGGAATAACATAAAAAATACGGGGTGCAATTATCTTATCTGGTCCTTTAGATTTAAAGAGTATAAGAAAATATGAGCCGCACACTCCATATAACGCAATGCATTTCATTTGAACATTTAGACAAACTATGGCGGCGACCAATCACAGGCGGGGAACCTGCGCTCTATGCTTTAGATAGGGACTACTCGTCGATTGTCCACACTCTTATATATCTACTCACTCTAACACAGACGGACGTCATTCCAAAAATAGTCGGAATCGATTCAGGGAAGGCCAAAACGTAAATTTCCGTTAAAATCTCGAGATCAAAATTTTTCATGATTACAATACTTACTTATACTGCGTATAAGAAAGTAAAAAAATTCCAGCAGGAATTTCTTATAACTGGTACACTTTGTAAAATACTTTTCAAACTAGTTGTGGGAAATATGAATATCATTTATATTTGCTGTAAGTGCAGCCATTCCAGATATATTGTAAAAATGACAAAAGGATAGAGTAAACATGCACTAGCAGTTTGAATATTCTTTTCGAAAATCTTTGCGACCTATATTGAAATCTTAAGTTTAGTGTTTTATGATTAAGTTTAAACAGTTTCAGCTGTTGAGCGTTCACAGACATTTACATATTACGTAAATATAAGTCCAGTGCAGATCACTTGCAGATATATTTTATTTTCTTATACGCAGTATGAGTAATTATTGTAATCACGCAAATTTTCGAATCTAAGATCTTTAAAAAATCCATTTGGGGGTTTTCTGCATCTTGATTAACTATTTTTATCGTATCTGTCTGTATGTCCGTAGTTTTATATAAATTCAAAAGCGAACAAGTTTGTTATGAGGGTTAGTTAGCTACTTACAAGGAAACATCCCGAGGTGTGTGCGTATCGATTATTTTCTAACATACTACAGTATCATTAAAATTTGTGAGACACACCTCGGGATGTTTCCTTGTTAGATACGTACGTATAAGAAGGTAAAATAGTATTTCAATAATAAAAATAATCGATCTCGTTATTTTCTCAGAAATACACCTTTGACCTTCCGTGAATTGAATTTAACTAATTTTGGAATGGTGTATATCTGTGTTTGTAACCGCTTTACAGCCTAAATGATAGATGGTGAAATACTGAAAAATTTTATATGGCTCGCAATAAAACCTCCTATTTTTGAAAATAATGCTCATACCGGAAATCAACATAGTATGTATTACCGAAGAAATATATTTTGTGAGGTATTTTATTTCATTGAAAATTCAAAAATTTCTGGTCATAATAATATATAATGAAAAGTTATATTTTATCGAATTTTTTAAATGTATTAATTTACTATTCTACTTATTTACTACTAGGTATAAGAAAATTTAGCGTATAACACTGCAGATTCTTTTATTGTTTGTCAAGTTAACATTGCTTAAGGTACATAATATATGCTTGGCGTATAAAATAAATCTAATTTATCAGCAAATATCCGTTATAATTGTCACCAAATTACATATGACCCAAATAGTAACTTTGTAATCAGCTATATGGACAATTCTGGAACAGCTTTTTTAGTTATTCTTTATTTTTATTTTGTTGAATGAAATCATGAGGTGCACTAAATATAGTTATCTCTCAACGCCAAAAAATTCGTATATTTAATAATTATCATTTAAAAATATATTGGTAAAAAAGTGTATAATTTTGGAATATTATTAACAAATTCATTGGAGCTCATGGTTGTTTATTTAAAATAATAATATTTAACTCTTAAAATATGCTAAATACGTATTTCAACTCAGCTATTTTCTGTAGCAAAAAAATGAAAAGTAAGTGTGTAATGTAATAGTTCTGGCTACGATAAAACTTAGAGAAGTTATATTCTTTACTAGATCAGTGTAACCACTGATAATTTGGTGAATTCAGGATGATTATGAAAGAGCTTTTTCTCAAAGATTTTCTTCAAACCGAAGTACTTACAAATACCGGATTAAATGCTATAGCACTAGGTGTTGGTTAAAAATTATAATTCTACATTTGTACAAATAAAACATAATGGTAATGACCAATTTGTGGACTGATCATGTGGTTTGTAACAGATATTTGTTGATTTTTTTTATACTAACAATAAGTGTATTATGTACTATGATTTAGACATATGCAAAATCAACAGAGCCTTGTTATACTTAACGGCAAGGTTACTAAATCAAATATTAATAGATATTTAGATTCAAATATTTATTTTCTTAATTATATTATATATATATATATATATATATATATATATATATATATATATATATATATATATATAAAAATGATTGCGTTATATTTTTATTGAATTTATATAAAGGCTCATTTTAACTAAATTCAACGCAACACCCTAGTAACATATTGACATATTGGCTCAATGTGGTTAGGGTTAGCATAGTACAATATTGGCGGTATATGTCAGACCCAGAGGCGCGCTATGTTTAGCTATCCATTATTTTGTACTCGTTTCTACGTTCCGTACGTTATATTAAGAAGCCAAGTAGGAAAAAAAAACTATTTGGCGATAAATGTAAACTACTACTTCAGTTTTTAAAACAGGTTTCAATAACATTTTAGGTATTTGTGCTAGCTTCAAATAATACGCCACTGGTCTCTGCTACACATTGTAGAAGCAAGCGCATGCGCTTGACATGCCATATTGAGCCAATATATAATATATGTATATATATCCAATATTTATTTTATATTGGTTTGGTATTTGGTGCTACTAGGGCATAGATCATAAAAAAATTGAATCATATTATCTATTTATAAACGCTTATGTATCAAAGTGAATATGAATTATATATGTGTTACATAGTCATACTTTACGTTATGGTGCTTTTGAAATAATTATAACTAAAGCTAAAGTATCAAACATACATGCTTTTTAGTGTTTTCTTTTATATTCTATTATTCCAACGACTTTATCTGACAATAAACATTTCTTATTTCTTATTATCTTCCTGGTCAATTATTAGTAAGTTAGTAATATAATAATTGTGTACATTTTAATATTCATTGATTCAAGAAATAAAGTCTTTTTAAAAATATATAGTATCGTTTTTAATTAGTATTAATTATGTAGTAAATATCTAATTTGTCTGTATGTTTGAACAATTGATTTCTGTGTTACGGCCTAATGTAGGCCGACAAGTCTGTTTAAATGTTAATTTATAGTAGCGACTGTCCTAAATGTTGCTTCGCAAGTTTATAAATATATATAGAGCTAAAATGTTATGTACGTTTATCTTGTATATGGAACATTTTGTTTATATTTGACAAATGTTTGTCATTACATTCAAGCTTCATTTACCGTTGTCTATTGAGTACAATATTACAAATTGCGAATAATAGTTTATTGATCAATAATAAAAATATTTAATAGAATAAATAACATAGCTTTTTTAAAGGCTTCAGTTTACTAGATTATTTTAGTCAGCATTGAAATTGATTATGATTGATATAAAATAGAGCCATGGCAGTTTCTGATATAATATCGATGAACAGTGATAAAAAATAAAATATTTCAAATTATAGACATTTTGGTTGTGATTAATAAGCGTAACATTTGTTATGAAAATAAAAATTTATTTAATGAAGTATGTGTTTATTACTATTTTTTTTTTACCTTTTTACACTCTTCCATGAATAATGTAATAATAAATAAATATTTGGTAATTTGTTATTTTGTCTTTCATATCCCAGTTTGACATTTTGCAGCTTACAAGGGGAAGCCACGTAGTGTGGGTCATCGATTTGGCTGAAATTTTGCCAGATGGTAGGCGACGCAATAAAAATGATACAAATTTTGCCGTTTTATGCACTTCTCAAGAAAACTCGAGAAAATCGCATTCAAAGTTTTCACATCTTGTTTTGTAGAAAAAAAAATGATACTTTATCAGAGCGGTGGCGTAGCGCAGTGGGTAGCGAGCTGGCGTACAGACCCAGTGGCCAGGAGTTCTAGCCCGGACTCCGCTGGCTTTTTTCTCTGTATGACTTTTTTATTGTAAATAAAATATAAAATTATTTACTATTGCAGCATTCACTCGGATGGTAATTATTATAAGAGTGATTGAAACATAGAGGTTTCCTGCAATGAGAGCAGCATATAAATGCTGCTTTTTGCAGAAACAAGGACCTTTCAATACTACTTGAGAAAAACAGACTTCATTTACATTCATGAAAATGTCCTTGTCATCTGTAAGTCCAGATGCGTGCCAAGCATATTTCATCATTTTGCTGAAGATCGGTGCTGATAACTGATGGTAAATAATAGAATGCTTTCACTATTAATCGATTCATCATGAAACACAGAAAAATCGATATTTTCTATCTCCATATTCATTTTGATGAAAATAAATATTTAAAATGTAGGCATTGCCAGCAAGTAGCGAGAAAGAACTCATTATGGTGGCTTTTTACTTGTTTATAGTTGCGTTTCAGACTCCAAAAATTTAATAAAAGAGAATAAAAAGAGCGGGAACATTTGATTTTAAAATATTTTATATTGTAATGAACCAGGGTTCACCTGAGCGAGAGTGTAATTGGCTCGGGCTCTTATCTTTACAAAAACAATTGTTACGCGAAGGTTTAGCGAGGAGGCGCTCGAAAACCGATGGTGAGACGGGTGGCACTCGATTAGCTGTAAAGTTCAATTTTTGGTCTTAGATATAATTTTATTGTTGTTTCATAAAAGTAGTTTTTATTTGGTTGATTTAAAGAAATAGAAAGGGTTTGTGCAAAATTTTATTAATTTAAATTCGTTACGTTAATATTTTGGAAATTTAACATTTTTTTTTTTTAATAAAATAAAACTCGCGGTGTGAGAAGCCCGTTCATTAAAAGTACTGTGTTCTTTTTTAATTTGTGAAAAAAAAAGGTAAGCAAATATATTCTTTATATTTTATTTTGTAACATTTAAATTTAATTAATAGTTTCTATGAATATAATTCGGTTCTATCCGTATTAAAATTATTGGTTATCCCACAAAGAACCCAACAACATCGGAATTTATTTATTTATATTTTTTTATCAAAAAATAAGGAATCGGGTATAGTTTGGTAGCTACCTTTAAAACTAAACTCCGTTCCATTACATTGGTGGCAGCGAATTGGGATAAATATTAAAAATTATATTACTTTGTTGAACCAAATTATTTCTTAGAAACTAAATACTTAATCTTTTCAAAATTAAATAAGCTAATTGTGTGTGATTGAAGAAAAAATATTTAGTTGAACGCATATTATTTTGAATTGAGTGCTATGTGAGTAATATATTATCGTTATTTTTGTATAAGAGAACTGTGTGAACGAGGAGATAATTTTTGATGGTATTAAATATCCACAACACGAAAAGAATCATATTACATTTGTTGTTTAAGATCTTTATATCAAGAATTTAGTAAACATAAATATTCCTTAAATTTCATAACACTTTTATTTTCAAATTAAATTTAATTCATATCAAAAGTTAAACTACTGTTTCATACAAAAACAAAAAATGTCTTTACCAACATCGTCAGTCTCACGAGGGTCTGAAGGTCAAGCATTAATACCATCTGTGAGAACTATCGGACAGACATTAGTAGGAATTCCACAATTTTCGGGACACCATAATGAAAATGTTAATGAATTCTTTTCAAAATTATGTCAACGTGCAACTATCGACGCTTGGACAGAACAACAGACTTTAGCTCTCGCTAGATATCATTTGACGGGAGATGCGTTTCTATTTTTGGAATCTGAACCAATTTTAAATAGTGATACAATTTCTTATTCAGAATTTAAAAAGATAGTTATAAAAAAATATTCAAAAAAAATTATACCAGGCCAAGGGATACTTATTTTATCGAAATGCATTCAGATTACAAAAGAAACAGTAGATCAATACGCCACTAGATTAAAAATAGCGGGAAAATATTTACTAATGGAAAATTTAAGTTTTGCTACTAATGATCAGGAAAAATTTTTAATAAAACAACGACACGATCGCGATTTAATACAACAATTTGAAAAGGGTGTGAATCCAGACATCGCTAAATTAATTATCTTGGATATCAGCAAAAATCCAAGATACACATTCGAAGAAGTTATCGAATTGGCACAACACGCAGAAACTGCTAATAGCAGATTGTTGAGAGGAAATAATGCTTTTATGTTAGAAACACAAAATTATTCGTTCCAAAATAAAAGTAGAGATTTAAATTGTTTTAAATGCGGAAATACGGGACATTTTGCGCGCGATTGTAGGGTAAAAAGTCGTATCAAATGTAACTTTTGTGGAAAAGAAAACCACGTGGAGAAAGATTGCTTTACAAAAAATAGGCGAGACCATTTTTATAACAGAAACCAGAGAGGGTATACTCCAAATGAGCAATATTATCCGCAAAGACGGCTGCAACAAAATTTGAATAGTAATTTAAACGAGCAACGTCCCTCGCTCGCTCCCCAGAACGAAGGACGTGCAAACCTACATTAAAAAAATTGTCAACTGGCCATGTCAATGTAAACGGATATAATATTTCCGGTTCATGCGTGATTAAAATCCGAATTCAAGATCGAGATGTTACATTTTTAGTGGACACTGGCGCGGCAGTTACAATTATTAAAGAAGGAGTAATTCGAAATAGGGGATATAAAATTTGTACATCGGAAGACACTATCATAAGAGGTATCACGGGAAAAGAGTTAAACTGCATTGGATTTACTAACGTTCAATTCCAATTAAAGAATAGTCAACATTCATTTGATTGTATGGTATTTGATGATTCCTTACCAATTCAAACTGAAGGGTTGCTAGGTCGGGATGTTTTAAAAGCTCTGAATGCCGCTATAAACTTCGATGGATATGTCGTTCTAATGGGAGAAAAACTAAAAATGTGTGAATATGCATTAGGTACAATTGAAGAATCAGATTGTACTCTATTTAGAGAAATTAAACAGAATATTTCACAAAACAATGAAAAGAAAAATTTCAAAGCAAAGAGAAAAATGGTTAATAAAGAAAATAGAATCAAAAGTGAAAATAGTAAAACTGAAATTAAGAAAAATCAAATTAGCAGTGAAACAGCTGAAACGAAAATAGAAGAAGGGTGTAAGAAATTAAATATGGAAGAAATAGAAGGTGATCTGTTTGATGCACCAGAAAAGTATTGTTTAGCGCATTGCGTGGCGCAAGATTTGCGAATGAACCGTGGAATAGCGGTTTGCTTTAAGAAAAAGTTTGGAAATTTGAAAATATTAAAGGATCAAAAGATCCAGAAAGGTGGATTAGCTGTATTAAATAATTCAGGAATGTTCAATCATAAAAGAAGATTCATCTATTATTTGGTGACTAAGCAAAACCTACATTAACAGATCTAAAAAGGTCATTACTAAAATTAAAAGAACATTGTTTAAAAAACAACGTGTCTCATTTAGCAATACCTAGAATTGGATGTGGTATGGATAAACTGAAATGGTCAAGAGTTAAGAAAATGTTACAAATAATTTTCGAAAGTATAAATATAGAGATACAAGTTTATCACGTTAAAAAGCCAGTTATACAAAATATAGAACAAATGACAAACCCTATACAAGAAAGTACGCAGTCAAACGGAGTTAAAAACTGTGAAAAAAATGAGAAGAAAAAAGAAACTATGGAAGTAAATTCCGATGAAGAAGATTTTTCTGTAATCACGGTTCAAGCCGAAATACATGATGAACCGAAGAAATCAAAGAAGATGCCCAGAGCTAATATTTCAAGGAAATTGGGACAGAAGAAAGTTTTAAAGCAAGAAACAACCAAAAGCGATAAGATCAACAGTTATCTCCATTACGGTCAATAATGGCTGATAACAAAGATGGGGGTTTTGACCGATCCCCTGTCCGAATAAAAGATTCAATTGATATACCGCCAAGATGTCAGTTCGTGTGCGAAGCTGTACAAGATATCCGGAATCCTGTGCAGAATATACTAGTAGAACCCGTTGAAATATTAATTCATGGTCTTACAGCAGCATGATTAATTTCACCAGCAAAACCGACAATTACTGTTTGTGTTTTAAACGTTTCATACAATACAGTAAAATTACCTAAGAACACCGTCATTGGATACAGCGAAGAGTTAAAAATGAACTCGGAAGAAGTTGAAATCAATAAAAATATAAATTATGTAGAAGAGAGTGAAGAAAAAAGTTTAGAATTCTCTCTTCAGCATTTAGAAGAAAATAAGAGAATACAGTTAGAGAAATTGTTTGAAGAATATCAGCATATTTTTATGAGTCGCGGAACAAAACTAGGATGCACTAATCAAGTAAAGCATCACATTATCAAAGAAAATGTACCACCAATAACAAAAGCACCGTATAGGATACCCTACAGTCAAAAGGAAGAATTGAAAAATCAGATTAATGACATGATGAAGCAAGGTGTTATCGTAGAATCAAAATCGCCCTGGTCAGCACCAGTGGTTATGGTATCTAAAAAGGCAGCCGAGGGTGAAAATAAAATAAGAGTTTGTATTGATTATCGAGAATTGAATACAATTACCAAGAGGGATTTCTTTCCCATTCCGAATCTACAGGAGACTTTGGATCAGTTAGGTAACGCTAATTATTTTACAATATTGGACTTAGCAAGTGGATATTGGCAAGTAGAAGTTAACCCAGAAGATCAAGAAAAAACTGCATTCACAACACCAGATGGGCATTATGAATGTAAACGAATGCCATTCGGCCTAGTCAACGCTCCAAGTACTTTTCAAAGATTGATGTACTCTGTTTTATCAGGGATGACAGGTGAACGTTGTCTCGTGTACTTTGATGATATTATTATATTCTCAAAAACATTTGAAGACCATTTGAAGAGATTGGAAGAGGTATTTCAAAGGCTGCAAGAAGCAAATTTAAAATTGAAGCCGTCAAAGTGCGAATTTATAAAAACGGAAGCAAAATACTTAGGACACATAATCTCAGTCCAAGGAGTGAAACCAGATCCAGGAAAAATTGAAATTGTAAAAAATTATCCTAGACCTAAAACAGTAAAGGAAATTCGGGCATTTTTGGGATTAGTAGGATTTTATCGAAAATTCATACCAGAATTCTCCCATGAAGCTATACCATTAACCGCACTGACAAAGAAGAATACCAAATTTGACTGGACCAACGAAACACAAAATTCTTTCAATCATTTGAAAAATAAATTATGTCATCCTCCAATTTTAAAATATCCAAATTTTTCCGAACCCTTTATTTTGTCCACTGATGCATCCGGGGTTGCAATTGGGGCAATTCTCAGTCAAAAAGATGGAGATCATGAAAGACCAATAGCGTATGCCAGCAGACAATTAAACACGGCTGAAAAAAACTATTCTCCAACAGAACGCGAATGTCTTGCCATTGTATGGGGCATCAAACATTTCAGATGCTATTTATATGGAAGAAGATTTTCAGCAATTACGGACCATAAATCTTTGAAATGGTTACTAACGTTAAAGGATCCGACATCTAGATTAGCCAGATGGGCATTACTCTTATCCGAATACGATTTTGAAGTTATTTACCGGCCGGGAAAGAAGCACAACAACGCCGACGCTTTAAGCAGAATTCCTGTTAATATTATCAACATTGATGTACCCTATTTACCTACTTGGGATCGGGATAATATTAAAGAAGAACAAAATAGAGATGAAGATGTAAAAAGAATATGTCAAAGAATAATAAAAGAAGCGGATTTCATTTCATTTTACTTGGATGAAGATGGTTTATTATTTAAAGCAAAAGAAAAAGCTGAGCGTTATGATCAGTTATACATTCCAAAGCCAATGATTAAAAAGGTCATCCATGATTATCATGACCTTCCATATGCAGGACATCAAGGCAATTTTAAAACATTCAATCTCATAAAAAGTAAAATGTATTGGCCTACTATGAGGACAGATATTAAGGAATACATCAGAAAATGTCATTCCTGTAATACTCGAAAATCACCCACTCATAATCGTCCAGCTCCACTACAAAGATTTGAGGAAGTCAGACGTCCATTCGAACTTACCGCTATGGATATTGTTGGCCCATTGGTAACATCTGACAGTGGAAACAAATATATTCTTACGTTCCAAGACTACTTCACCAAATATCCAGAAGCAATTCCACTACCAGACCAAACAGCAGACACCGTTGCTAAGGCTTTGGTGACGCATATTTTTAGCAGGCACGGAGTACCAGAAAAATTGCTCACGGATCAAGGAGTAAATTTTACTTCAAATTTAATCAAAAACATCTGTAAGCTACTAGGAGTAACAAAAATTCAAACAACACCTTATCATCCGATGAGCAATGGAATGATAGAAAGGACTCATAGGGTATTTAAAGACATATTGTCCCATTATGTTTCTAATTCACAAAGAGATTGGGATATATGGTTGCCATATGTTCTAATGGCATACCGAGCGTCAGTACACTCATCTACTGGAGAAACACCTTTTTATCTAATGCATGGTCGTGATATGCAACTTCCTTATGATGATATCCTTAAGCCAACCACAATAAAGTATGACTATAGTGAAAATTACGCTTCAGAACTGATGGAGAGACTAAATTCAACATTCAAATTAGTTCAAGAAAAATTAAAGATTTCGGCTGATAAAAGAGAATATCATTACAATAAGAAAACCAAACCGATAGAATATAAATTGGGAAGCAAAGTATACTTAAATGATCCAGCGAAAAAAATAGGAGTCTCGAAAAAATTAGCTAAAGCTTGGAAAGGTCCGTACAGAATAACGGAATGTGTAGGTCCAGTTACATATCGAATAGTTGAGGTAAAAGAAAGAAAAGAGCATATAGTACATGTTAATCGCTTAAAAAGATGTTACGATACCGATACCACTCTAGGAACATCAGATGAGGAAGAAATAAATATTGAAAAATCAGACAATCCAGATCAAAGTTTCAATAATATTGGAAATTATATGGAACCTATTGGGAAAGCGATTCACAGTGAAAAACATCAAGAAATAGAAGATCTAACTAATGAATTTAGCGAATATATAGATGAAAATGAAGAAGCAGACGACGAAAAAGAGGTCGAAAATTTAAACTTGGAGACAAATAATGTGAAGGATGATGGGAGAAATAAAGAATCAAATTTAGAGGAAATTGAAAATACTCTTCACCCTGAACTGGAATCTCATGATGATTCTAGAAATCATACTCGAAGTAAGGGGCCAGCGGAGGAGCAACCATGGGTTCTACCCAAAAGGATATAATAAAAATAAAATATAATAAAAATATAAATAATAATAAATAAGTATAAATTATTGTAATAAAGCAACTTGGTTCCTGTTTATAATATGAATACTAAAAAGATAAATGAAAACTTAAACTACCATAACAATAACTTTTACAGAAAAAAAAAATGGGAACATTCATCAGGATTTTACTCATCTATTTATATTGGAGATGTGCCGAGGCCATAATCGCCTACGATTGCCAGGCCCAACAAATGAATATATCTACATTTAGCCTTATCGAAATTGGAAAGTGCAAGACTCCCGCAAAACAAGTGTCATCATCGGAGGAAATAATACAACTCCTACAAATAAATGACGTAGAAACTCTGCCAGTTCATCAGTGCAAAATTCACATGACTCGCTTAGTAACATACTGCGGACTACATTCTCATGCATCAACTGTAGCTAACGGCTTATCATCGTATATCTATCCTTCAAGCCGCACAATGTGTTTAGAAATGCATCGGACGCGATTGTTGATGTCATTCTACGGAAGTAATATTGACAATCTTGTAATTAACGGAACTACACATGCAAATGTTATCATGGCTGGTTCAATCAGTAATACAGGAAGTTGTATAGGAGCCACTTATGAAGATCACAAAGGACAATGGCAAAATGTAGTCGTACAAGCAGCCATAGAAATAACGCTACAATATCGGTATGCTCCAACTACGATATGGTTTAACCCAAATGCGTATAAGTAAGTTCGGTGCATGACACTGCAGATGTTTTCAAAGAGTTTTGATAGAGTTATAAGCAGGCTATAGCTTGAAGTTAACGTTTTGTCTTTTCCTGGTTTGTTAAAAACAATAATTTCTGCGTGTTTCCAGGTGGTAGGGAAATATCCTATTGCGAGGCAGCGGTTATAAATTGAGCTGAGATAGGTGAGTGCTTTTATTGGTAAATTTTTTAGGACGATATTTGGAATTAGGTCATGACCTGGTGTTTTGCGGTTTGGGAGATTGTTAATCAGTAATTTGATCTTTGTGGGTGAGGTTGTCTTTATATTTCCTACGTCTGTGTTATTGCTGTCAATATTTGGTATATCTACGATTTCGGCTTCTGCTGCTGGAGCGGATTTGTATGTATTTTCGTAGAATTCTGCAAGCACGTTACATTTTTCACTGTCGCTGCTGTAAGTAATATTATTTGATACCAGAGGCGGAATAATTGTTGGTTTTTTTAATATTCTTTTAGTTGCCTGCCACAAATTTTTATCGCCGGGATGTATATCTGACAGATATCTTTAGTATAGATGCAATTCTATAATTGTCAAGTTCCCAGTTAACTTGTTGAGTCAGTCGGTTAAGTTCTCTTTTATAGTCTCTGCGTCGTGTTTGTTGTCATAATCGACGCATTCTATGTTTTTGCTTTATTATATCAAGTATATAGTTTGGTGTTTTATTGTGGAATGTTTTCGATTATTGTTTTATTGTCTTTCGTGTAGTCCTCTATTGCTCTATCAATGTCTGCTGTATTCCGTAGTTTGCAGGTTGGTTTTAGGTTGATTGAGATTTCTTCTTGGAAGAATTTGCAGTTGATTTGACCATTGATTAATCGTGGATTTTGGTTGGCTGCGACAGGGTTATTAGAGAATGTTGTAATAACAAGATCATGATCAGAATCTAACTCATGTATAACAGTATGGGCGATTGGTAAAGAAGGAGCATTTTTTATTAGGGCAATATCTAGTATATCTGGTTGATGATCATTTCGGTATGGAAAGTGGGTATACTCGAGGGGTGAGGATATGATGATATTGTGGTCTGATATTATTTGCTGTAGTCGGTTGCCGTTTGGATTGTTAACAGTTTTTATGTTTGCTGTTTATATCGCCGATGATTAGAGTAGGTATATTGCCCGCGATGATATTTGTGATGTCGCTTTCTATGATTCTTCGGTTTGGTTGCATGTATGCCGATACAATCTTCAAATGGGTGTTGTTTTCTATATAGAGTACTAAGCATACTATTTCTAAGTGTGTTAATTGTGGGAGATGTAATTCATGGTGTTTTAGATTTTGTATAACAAAGATTGCGACACCCCTTGATGCTATCGGACTGTTTCTATCTGTTCGGTATATTTTATAACCGGGAATTTTAAAAGTTTCGATATCGATAAGGTGGGTTTCAGTGATGCATACCACATCTATATTATGACGCTGCAGGAAATCTATTGTTGTTGCTCTTTTTACTTTCTTATACGCAGTATAAGTAAGTATTTTAAGATTTTAACGGAAATATATCTTTTGATCTTCCCTGAATTGGGTCTGACTATTTTTGAGATGACGTCTGTCTGTGTATGTGTGTGAGTCTGCCTGTATGTATGTGTGCGCTCTACAGCCTAAGCGGTAAAAGATACAGCTATGGAACTTCAAACTTAAGATTTGTATGTGCCTGGAAAACCTATTTTTGAAAAGAATATTCCAACAGGGAGTGCATGTTAACTCTAGTCATTTTTTGCATTTTCTGCTATAACTTAAAAACGGTAGTTTTTACAGCAAAATTTTTAAAATGAAAATAATAGATATTAATATTTCGATTAACTTTTATCTGAAAATATTTTTCAAATAAGGTACTGGTTTAAAAAAAAGGTTTTTTCAATATTCTACTTTAAATCAAAATTGGTAGTACTTACAGACAAATTTAGTAAGAATGAAAATAAAGATATTAATATTTCGCAGCTTCCTGAGGGTGGGGGTTAGAATTCACTCGCAGCACCTCTGCTGGTCGTAAGAGGCGACCAATGAGCGAGGAGAGTACCTCGTTAAAAACACACAGTTCAACCTGTATACATACCGGAAGATTAGTGGGCCAATCTTCTGCGGACCTTTCTTTCCTTTTCTTTTGCTCACCCGCTTGTTTGCCGTGCGTGGAGACCCGTCAGGAAGGAGAAGATCTTGGTGGTTGAGCTGACGCAACACACCACATTGGCTTCGGATTCTTTCGAAACGGGCGGTCAGATACTAACCCTATCTGATCAACCGGCTTGCTGTTACGTTTTCAGTACCGGTAAGGTGAGTCCCACGATCCTGGAGGTAAGTCTTCAGACGTTGGAGAGAGTGGCTCGCAGCGTTCTGGAGCTTATTAACAGGTGAGGGGGACTATATCTCCTGGTTAACCCTGGCGATCACATCAGTTTGTGGTGTGACGTCCCAAATTGTAGCTCCGTGGTGGGTGGGGAGACCAGGAGATGAAAATTTTCTATATGCTTATGGCAACAAAAACAAAATCCCCGGGGGCCCCTCCCCTAAAAAGATCTCGTCCGTTATCGGATGAGGGAGAAAGTTTTCTAAAGGGCGAAAATGAGTTTTCGCCCTAATTTCTTATTATTAAGCGAACGGAAGATGGTAAATCTATTTCCGAAGTGTCATGTTTTGGTTTGGCGAGGAACCTGAACGAACTGGCTGGTGGAGAACCCAAATCTACCAAACGGATGGTACTCTTTTGGTCGAAACTGCAAATTCGTTGCAAACAAAATTACTTTTGAAGGCGACTATATTATTTGGAATGCCAATCGTAGTGGAGGCGCACAAGTCCCTCAACTCATGTCAGGGCGTAATATCGTGTTACGACCTGCTGTTTGTTGAGATGGCCGAGTGCAAACGGGAACTTGCGAGTCAGGGCGTCATAGATTGTCGACGGCTTACCACGAAGAAAAACGGCGAAGTTAAAAACACGACATCTGTTGCTTTAACTTTTGGAGTTGATAAGCTTCCAGAAAGGATTAAGGTTGGGTTTCACAGTTGCTCTGTTAGACCGTACTTTCCGAGACCAATGCGTTGTTTCAAATGCCAGAAGTTCGGGCACACTGCATCTCGTTGTGACGCACAGGCTGTGTGTCCACGGTGCAGTGAGCAGGATCATTTGGGTGAAGAATGTAAGGGTCCGGCCCGCTGCATTAATTGTTCTGGCAATCATCCTTCTTTCTTTTCTGATTGTCCACGCAATCAGGAAGAGAGAAAGATTATTGAAATTAAAATTACGGACAAACTTTCTTATTTCGACGCTCGGAAGAAATTCAAAACGCAGACCAGTCCTGTGTTTAGCCGTTCTTTTGCAACCATTGCTGCACACCCGTTATAAAAAAATCTATTGCCATTCAGACCGATAGCCTTCCATCACTTAATATTTCAGCGACCGTTCCAATTTTGCCTTCTGTAGTTGAAAATACCTTTCCCAAATCTTGTGTTACTCAAAAATTAAAATCCAATTCGAGTATAACTACCAAAATTATTAGTCAATCTAAGACAAAAACTAACGCCAAACCTAAGACTAAAATTACTCATTTAAAGGCAAGTCCTTCTACTTCGCCGAAAATTATTTCCAAAAAACAAACAATGGAGGTTCGAGAAACATCGAATGTTTCAAGTTCCGTCATCACCAAATTTCCGAAAAAGAAGGGATCTCATTCTTCAAGATCTTCTTCCCCAATGGAAGTAACAACTATAAAACTTTCTAGGTCAGAGAGAGAAATATCTTACATAACTCAATAATGCCTTCCATAATACAATGGAATTGTAATGGTTTCTACAGCCATTTTGAGGAATTTAAAGCTCTCAATGCCGAGCAGACTCCCTCTTGCATTTGCTTACAGGAAACACATTTTCAAGACACCAGAACTGTTTCACTACGAGGTTTCTCAGTATTTCGTACTGATGTGCCTACTGATGGCCAAGCTCGTGGTGGAGTAGCGATTCTGGTTCGCGAAAATGTGTATTGTGAGGAGATTGCTTTGAATTCTGAATTACAAGCTGTCGCTGTCCGTGTCGCTATTCCTATTCGATCTATCTTCCGCCAAACGACAATGTCGATATGCGTGATATTGTTGATTTAATTGATCAATTGCCTGCTCCATGCATTCTTATGGGCGATTTCAACGCCCATAATCCTCAATGGGGATCAAGATCTCTTAATCAACTCGGTAGACGTTTGGAACACCTATTCACCGCAAGTACGCATGTCATCTTAAATGATGGTAGCATGACACATTTTTCTGCAGCGTGGAGATCTTTCACTGCTTTTGATCTAACGATCTGTTCTGCAGCAATAGCTCCAGTGCTTGAGTGGCATGTGCACTCGGACTTACATTAAAGTGACCACTTTCCGATCATTCTTAGAGTTTTGCAGAGCTCAGATTCTGATGCTCGTTGTCCAAAATGGGCTTAAAAGCGAGCAGATTGGAATCTATTCTCGGAGTTGGATGTATTTGGTGAAAATGATTTCGTTGACGTGGACGACCATGTTCGGTATTTCACGAATGCAATCAAGTCTGCTGCGGAAGAAAGTATTCCTTTAACAGCAGTTCGTTCTAATAGAATACCCGTTCCCTGGTAGAACGATGAGTGCAAGATTGCTATCCGAGAAAAGCGACGTATTTTTCGCCATTTCAGGCAATTTCCAACCACCGAGAATATGATCCATTACTTCCAAGCCAAGGCAAAAGCTAGAAGAATTGTTCGGAAGAGTAAGAAAGCGTCATGGCAACAATATATTTCTTCCATTACAACCTCCACTCCAGTTTCTAAAGTATGGGAGAAGGTCAGAAAAATATCTGGCTGCTCAAAATCTAGCACTATTTCTGGCCTAAAAATCAATGTTGGTCTGATGTTGCTTATATTATAGCATCCACTTTCGCGGATACTTCAAGTTCCAATCATTACCCACCTGAGTTCCTCGCTCGAAAATCAATCTTGGCGCGTCAATGTCTCAATTTTGCATCTTTGGGCGACGAAATATACAATCTTTTTTTCAGCGTGGATGAACTTGAAAGTGTGATTTCAGATTCTCACGACAGCGCTCCTGGACCTGATTCTATTCACTACCAGATGCTTCGCCATTTGGATCCTGCTGGAAAAACAATTCTTTTACAAATGTATAATCGCATTTGGTTTTCCGGTATTTGCCCAACACCATGGCGTGACGCTATTATTATACCAATCCCAAAGCCTGGAAAAGACAAAACACTGCCATCTAGCTATCACCCAGTTTCGCTTACCATTTGTGTCTGCAAGCTCATGGAACGCATGATCAACAGGCGTCTTGTTTGGTTCCTGGAATCACACAATCTATTGGATAACATCCAGTGCGGCTTCCGCCGTTTCCGTTCCACTGCAGACCACCTGGTTAGGCTTGAGTCAACCATCCGGGATGCTTTTCTCAACAAGCGACATATGGTAGCTGTGTTTTTTTATATTGCTCGGGCCTATGATACCACTTGGCGTTTTGGTATTATGCGCACTTTACACTCCTGGGGCTTGAGAGGTAATCTTCCCATATTTCTTGAAAGCTTTCTTTCCTCAAGGAAATTTCAAGTTCGTATGGTAAATGACCTCTCCAACATTTTTACTCAGGAAAACGGAGTACCGCAAGGATCTATTTTGAGTGTCACGTTGTTTGCTGTGGCCATCAACGGTGTGGCTCAGTGTATTCGTTCACCTGTACTGGGATCCTTGTACGTGGACGACTTGGTGATTTTCTGCAGTTCTCGCAATATGGCTTCCATAGAGCGTCAGCTGCAGTTAACAATCGATCGTCTTCATACCTGGGCTACTGAGCAAGGTTTCGTATTTTCTGCGGCCAAGACAGAGTGCATTCACTTCTGTCAACGCCGTCACCTTCACTTAGATCCTGTTTTCTCTCTCAACGGTACTGATCTTCCATTTGTGGAAACTGTCCGTTTTCTTGGTCAGCTATTTGACAAGAAGCTGAACTGGCGTGCCCATCTTGTGGCTTTAAAGGCAAAATGTCGGCTTTCTCTAAATCTATTGCGAGTTCTTTCTTCCAAATTGTGGGGTGCCGATAGAATTTCTATGCTGCGCCTGTATCGGGCTTTGATACGCTCCAAGCTGGACTACGGCTGTATCGCTTACGCGGCTGCCAGGCCATCCGTTATCAAAACCATTGATACTATACACCATACTGGTATTCGTCTTTCTACTGGTGCTTTTCGTACCAGTCCAATACCAAGTATATTGTGCGAAGCTGGCGAGCCTTCTCTGTATGATCGTCGCAGGCTTTTGACCATGAACTACACGGCAGCCATGAAGTCGAAACCATATCACCTGGTTTTTGACACTGTCTTTGGTCAACAGTTTGCGGAGATTTATGACAGA
Source organism: Nebria salina (assembly GCA_944039245.1). NCBI lineage: Eukaryota > Metazoa > Arthropoda > Insecta > Coleoptera > Carabidae > Nebria > Nebria salina. Next base: position 8,060,396 of record OX063271.1, read on the forward strand.
AGGGTTCGTTCGGTGGGTTCCTTTTCTATCAGATCTCGCAATACTTTTGGAGAAGTTAATTTATAACTTCCTTCAACCCCAGACACTTCTTTCAGCCCCTTTCCTCCTTGGACATTCTTCCGTCCGAATACCGCGCTTTCAAAGCTAGAGCGATCCGCTACTCCACCCATTCTGTTCCAACGTGAGTTTTCTCGAATCATTGCCAACTATCGGCGATGGATTCGCATTTACACCGACGGTTCGAAGAACGATGACATGGTTGCATGTGCTTTTATATCGGCAAGAGGTGCATGTGAGTTTCGACTTCACAAGCTCTCGTCGGTATACACGGCAGAGCTGTATGCACTCTACCAAGCACTTCTCTATATTTGCAGACTCGCACGTAATTCTTTCATTATTGTGTCGGACTCGATGAGCGCTTTGAAAGCGATTGATTCTTTGTACCCTAAACATCCTCAGCAGATACAAGCAACCTTGATGACATTATCGTCAAGAGGGTCTATCGTGCGCTTTATTTGGGTACCGAGTCATGTTGGTATTCGCGGAAATGAAGCAGCTGATGCAGCAGCTAAGCGAACTTTGTCCAAGGTCACCATTGATTATGATCGGGTGCTTGCTGATGACCTCAAAGGTCATTTTAAGCATCTGATCATGAATCAGTGGCAAGAAAGGTGGAGTCATATAGTTTCTAACAAGCTTAAAAATGTTAAGCACAACCTGGTGGACGCATGGCCATCTTCTGCGCCGTGAGGAGGCTCCGATGTGCGAAACGTGTGACACTGCTTTGACAGTGGCGCACGTTTTGTTGGAGTGCTCCCAATTTACAGAGCAGCGAGACAGGGCGGGTCTTTCACTTGACCTGGCGATGGAACTTGGTGACCATTCGACCCCCATTGACAGAGTCGTCCTATTTCTCAGGAATACATTACTTTTTGCCTTTATTTAACAGTGCTACTTTTATCCATAATTTTATATATACATTTTTATCCCTTTTTAATAACATTTTACAATATCTTGATTTTATTTATACAATTTTTTTATTTACGATATTTATTTAATTTAATCATTCATTTCATTCTGTAGTTTTTGGCGTGAATAGCCCAGGAGGTTGATACGCCTTTAATTTTAATCCTACCTACCTACTTAATATTTCGCAAATCTTTTATTTGAAAAGTATATTCAGAAAAGTTACTGGTTACAACAAAATTTAAGTTATTTTCAATATAACATTCACTACTTCTCACGTCTAGTAGCGGACGTTATGTCTATATAATTATCCTCCGGCAGTAGTTGATCTACTCAGAGAGTAGGGGGAGTAATAAGAAACATAGCCACCATTGGACAGAGTTTTGTTAGGTTAGAAAATTGCATATTCGCCGCTGTTCTAGATGTCGCGATCGTCGCGATAATAAAAATTATAAAAAATTGAACGAATAAAATGAATATAAATTTTAAATATTTACTTGATAATTTACTAATCAAATAAAAATTTAGGTTGATTTTATACTGCAATTTTTGGAAAAATAAATTATTTATTTATAAGTACGTTTATTGGAATCCATTTTGTAAATAATGTAACATTTTTACTGTGCAATACGTCATACATGCAATTTTGTTATTGTTCTTTATTGATTTGTCCTCTGTTATTTATCGGGAAGTTCTTTTGTATTTTATATTAATTTAACTCTAACAAGTGTTTGTTTTTGAGCAATCTCTTTTTTTGTGGCATGTAAGTATTAAATCACAAATAAATAGTAAACATTTGACATGAATTCTATAATAGTTTGTTCGTAGTATGCATTTAAATAACCGATTCTGTTGTGTTCCCGAATGCTTTGATTACAGAAAACGGTTCGCCTGTTTTCCGAAGGACAGAGCACTTTTCCAAATTTGGTTGGAAAAAATCAACAATCTGCGACTGTACGTTATTCCTCCTGCACATGATGTTTATAGAACATATCGTGTATGTTCAAAACATTTTGAGTGCAGGTGGATTAGACCTTGCGCTTATCCTGGCGCGATCCTATTCAACGACATGCGACAGAAAGGCATCGTAAGACGTTGCGGAGGAAAAACAGAAAGTAATTTTTTTGTCGTACATGGGTGCGTATGAGAAGAATGTACTAACATCAAAACCATATTATTGAAGAAAAACTTATTTAAATGTTAAACAATGGTTTAAAGATTGCGATGAATGGATGAAAGTCAATTGTAGCTTCATTAAAAATGTACTTATTAAAATTAGTTTTCTTTTATAAATATGAGCATTTACTTGTTCCATTATAAAAACTATTTGATCGAATGTAATTCATATTCGACTGAAGAGCCAAAAACGAATATTATTAATATTTAATAATATAAAATATAATTGTTATCTTAACATATAAATATGTGAATGTTATATAAAGTAAAATTTAAACCTGAATAAGTAATAAATATTTGTATTATTTAAATAATGGTTTTTATTTAGGAGGTACCTTTGGTACTTTTGCATTTCGTGGTCTGCTGTACCACGAAAAGAAAAGTACATCTATCCTTTCATTAAAAAAAAAAAAAAAAAACGCGCGCCCTCGGTGGCTTCGAATTAGTTCGAGTTATATACTCCCCCAGAATGGCCGCCGTGAGCGTGACCGTCGTTTTTCAGGATACTAACCGTACTAACGTTTCCTACAATATGGACTGAGTGATTGTTTCGGCAAATATTGGAATTAAAATTTTTCTGTATTTAAATAACATATTTTTTTTATAAGAGCTATATAAATTAATAAATACTTAGTTCTATATTTGGATGTTACATTTAAAATAATTTTTAATGCTAATTAAGTAATTTGTATTTATTTTTACTTATACACTGTATAATTTTCTTTTATAATAAGCGTATTTATTTTTTAATAAGAAATATAGAGAGAAGCGTATTTATTTTATAATAATTTTTCTTAACGAACGAGATATTATTTGTTATTACAAAAAACATTTAAAAATACTTTAAAAAGCGCGGCAACTTTTTTAGTTATTATTGCAACATTTAGTTTTTTTTTTAATGGCGTTTGAATAGTGCGTTACATTGTAACAAAATCCGTAAGTCTTATGTTTTACTTGAATTTTATGTATTTTACTTGATTTATGGTATATTAGATTATGTCGTTTAATATGAGTTGCGCTGTGCCAAGTTGCAAATCGAGTGGGTTCTGTTTTACGTGGTTTCCGAAAGCTTATAAAACGATGTTTAAAAAATGGATTGGGCTGGTAAACAATCCCAAATTATTTAATATGCCAGAAAAGCAAATTTAGCATTCGTATCGGGTCTGCCTTAAGAGGGTAGTACACACAATTTTTGGTTTTTGGCTTAAAAAATCCTTTGAAGTGTTTAAACTTTACCCGAAGTTCATGAGACACTCCGTTCCAAAGTTACAGGCCGAAAAGCGAAGCGACGGGATTTTTTATGGTCCCAGCATAGCAGACTGAAGGTATGTAGACGAATTTGATGAAAAACTGGACTCAAAACTTCAAACGCGATTATCTCGAAACCATGGCCCGTAGCACGCACAAGCTACTAAAGTTCTGTATTTGGGGCTACTAGCTAATATCATGGTAACGCCTAATACACTCCTTAATAACTTCCATAGCACGGACAGTTGATTAGCGATGTATTAGCTGATCATGCCTACTAGCAAAAATACGCTTGGCAATGTCGCATATTACTGTCACTTGTCAAAATTAAATATATGCAGACATTGAACAAATTAAATTGTATTATATTTTATAGAAATTGATTGTTAATTGAGGTAAATGAATAGTTTCTATATTAATTTTAACTATTTTGCTTATTCGCTAACTACTAGTTTAACATAATTCTATAGTTTCAAGAAATACATTTTCTGTTTTCAATTTAATATATGTTCAATGATTGATGTAATGAGTGGACAGATTAATGGGCAAATGAGGAAAATTTGTTATTATTGGAGTGTGTGCGAGCTCATCGGGAAGTGATTGCATGTAAAATGAATGCTGTGAATGTGTTAAAATCAAAGAAGAGTGCATGGGCCGAGATAGGCAATATTTTTTGTGCAAATGAATATGTGAGAACAGTTGTAAGAATAAAAGAGCAATGGAGAGGAATGAAATCAAGTGCTTGTCGTGAGGCAAATGAAGATAGAAAAAGAGACGAAGCAGATAAGAAATGATACGGCGAAGAAGGAAAATAGAAAAATTGAAGTTTGAACTCGTCGAGTTGAAAAAAAAAATTTATTGAGAAATTGATTTGTTAAAAAATAAAATAAATTAGTCTATTATTAAATATGTACTTTTATTTAACTGTTACATTGAAAATTTAATTAATTACAAGTTTAGTAGATCAAAAACATGTATATTTCTATATGTACAAACCAACGAAAATGATGTTTTGCAACCAATGCGAACAAATAGAACTAATATATCACCTATGCCAAAAGTGTTAACTACTTTCCAATATTTTATATAAAGGTTTATGTTAAGCTGGACGTTGAAAATAATTTGCAGTAAACTGCGTTCACATCATCGTCGTCATCAGAGGTTTCAAAATCGGAATCTACGAATTAAAAAATTATATTATTTATAACCGCAATGCAAAGTAATTACTAATAGACGTACCAATATCACCTTGATTCCTGGCAATGCGAATATTGTGCAAACCATCCAAAACGGCTACAAAAATAATTATTATTACTGATAAATTCACCATTGAGGTTATGTTTCGGAAGTTAGTATTAGATCGGTTTAACATTTAAATAATTTAATGATACAGCAAAACGTTTTTTAGAGCGATTACCAAATATATTTATAGATTGTATTAATGATAAAGTACGAAGCAGAAAAGCATAGCAGCCATAGACAGACTGCACACTTCATTCCATAGATAATTCACTAATAGATCGTCGACTCCTTAAAGAAGCGCTGTAAGAGTATATTTTGGCGTATGGAAATTGAACTAACAGATGGCGGGAAATATGAATTCCAGATGCAGTGCAGGTTGCATAAAAATTGGAGCGGTTTTTAGTGAAGACCACAATACTCTGAATCATGAATAGAGATGCGAAAATAACGCTCTTAGTATATCAATTTATACAAAGACGTTGTTCTCGCTTCTCTATTTATGATTCAGAATATCGTGGTCTTCACTAAAAATCGCTCTAATTATATTGTAATCCATCACCAAAAATTGGGTAAAATAATGAATATTAAAAAAAAACTGATATTATTTATATATATGTATTATAATACTTATTTCTTAGTAAATATAAAAAATTATTATACATAGTGTAATAATATTATTAATTTAAGGATCTGAAAAGAAATAGAGATTAATAAAATATTAATTTAAGAATATGAAAAGAAATACATAGTTTTATTAAATATTAATCTAAGAATCTTCTGACACATACGTGATAACTCACCCGCAAAATAATACCAAGATACGTTGCCCAAAGGAGATAAGAAGCATCAAGGAAACATATATAAATCAACCAGGAGTGTAACTTGTAACTGCTAACTATACGTGAACAATAAACCGATTATCCCAAGAAAAATTCCATGTGGAGAAGACAGTGTGACATTCGGAATAGTACACGTACTTCCAGCAACCTGGTCGAACCTGAAATCATTCAGAATAAATCCACTATACGCACAAAATATACCAATATACAACAGTCTATCTGAATGTTTAAATCATAATTGGCCTAGTCAGATAACACATTTGAATTTACCATCCATTAGTGGAATGTCAGAAATTTAGTGGACAAGTATACAAAACGCACCGCTGGACTGGCCATTATATTATTGAGGTACCATAGAGATTTTAATAGACTTTACATATGGAATGTCATCACAGCAATTGCAATATTGTTAATGCTAAGACACATCGGATTGGATTGAGGCTATTTGGACTCGCACTTTGGAATGCACTAGTGATAATCGAATTAGTGACACTACTGATTATTTCGGCTATAACATAACCTAACTTACCTCGCGTGGAAAGTGCAGCAGAAGATAAGAAAAGTTCTTCATGGAATCCTACAAATTACAAATTGATATATTTGTCTTAAATAACATATAAATGTAGTAAATTTTCAACATATATGAATAGAATACCATGTATTCAACATAATTATTTAATATTACCTGGCATTTTTATTGACGGTACTGAGTACATTTTCAGTCTTTTAGTCCCAGAATATTTACATTCTTCGATAAAATGACCACTACATATACGAAATGATTGATGATGATGTATAAATCATCAAAGTTTACAAATTTAGGATTTGCTGTTGTTGTTCAACTCATTTATTAGAAATCTCCGGCTCGTATACAGGTAATCTGTGGCGGGTAACGAGACACACAAAATCACATCGGGAACATAACAAAGGATCGGCATGATATACAACAATAACTTCGATCAAGTCACAAATAAATTAAAACTGGTAACCTGTTGATGTAAACAACTTTGTCAAGTTTAAAACTGCGACTGACGTTTATGATTGACGCACGCGCAGAAGTGACCTCATCTGCGGCACAGCAGCGCTATGTGTACGGGGAAGGAACCTTTAAAAAAAAAGAGACAGAAGCTTTGTACCACTCGTTCTATTGGAGTCGACATAGCGTCCTTCATTCTCTTCATTGCACTGCACCAGAGAGTAGGGGGAGTAATAAGAAACATAGCCACTATTGGACAGAGTTTTGTTAGGTTAGAAAATTGCATATTCGCCGCTGTTCTAGATGTCGCCATCGTCGCCATAATGAAAAAATTATAAAAATTTGAACGAATTAAATGTATATAAATTTTAAATATTTACTTGTTATTTTACTAATCAAATAAAAATTTAGGATGATTTTATACTGCATTTTTTGGAAAAATAAATTATTTGTTTATAAGTACGTTTATTGGAATCCATTTTGCATTGTCTTTTCATAATGTAAATTATTATTGTGCAATACATTATACATACAATTTTGTTTTTGTCCCTTATTGATTTGTCCTGTCATTTATCGGAAAATCCTTTTGTATTTCATATTGTTTATTTCAAACAAGTGTTAGTTTTTGAGCAATCTTATTTTTGGTGGCATGTAAGTATTAAATCACAAATAAATAGTAAACATTTGATATGAATTCTATAATAATTTGTTCGTAGTATGCGTTTAAATCACCGATTCTGTTGTGTTCCCGGATGCGTTGATCACGGAAAACGATTCGCCTGTTTTCCGAAAGACAGGGCACTTTTCCAAATTTGGTTGGAAAAAATCAACAATCCGCGACTGTGCGCTATTCCACCTGCACATGTTTATAGAACATATCGAGTATGTTCAAAACATTTCGAATGCAGGTGGATTAGACCTTGCGCATATCCTGGCGCGAACTCCCGGATTCTTCTTAATAATGCGGTTCCAACTCTGTATTTAGGTAAGAAAAATTTAAAAGTTGTACATTAATTAAGGTTGTAGGACAACGGACAAATCATCGAATATTTTTCGCCGAAAATCTAAGACATGTTGGCGGATATTTTTTGCAGACAATTTCCTGCAATATTCGGTACGGATAATTTGACACCAATATTCATACAAATATTAATATATATAATTGTAAGGAATTAAATTATTGTTTCACCTCACAACTATATTAAATTCTAGCGTTAAATATTCATATTGCCAATGGCAAATTTAATTTTGCCCATAGTTCAAATAAATTTTATTTAGGCCTTGAAAGAGCAAATAAACTTAAGGAATATAATAATGAAATTTTTATAGGAAAACACGCAAATAAAAAAGTGCCCTGCCTTTCTCCCGGGAATACAACTGAGATAAATCGCTCAAATGAAAAAGGTTTGTTTATAATTATATAATTTAATAATAAATGCAAAAATATGAAATAAGACTACAATATAAGTAATTTTTTTTTTTAACATACATGTGTATCCTACTGAGCTGATATTGCATATCATATTTATTATATATCATATATGACAACATATTTGTAATCAAGGGACGAGTTAATACTTGTCATTCTAAATTTACTTCATTTATCTGTATTTCCAATTTACATAGAACTGTAACGAATTGCAGAGTTATACAAATCTTAAGTTTAAATTTTCTTAATTTTACATTCAACCGTTTAAGCTGTAGAGCGCTCACAGACACACACACACACGGACGACACTCCAAAAATAGTCAGTATCGATTCGGGGTAGGTCAAAACGTATATTTTCGTTAAAATCTCGAGATCGAAATTTTTCGTGATAACAATACTGCGTATAAGAATGTAATAATGGGTAAAAGAAAGAATGCTGTTTAATATACAACAAAAAATAATTATATTAAAATCAAAACCATATTATTGAAGAAAAACTTATTTAAATGTTGAACAATGGTTTAAAGATTGCAATGATTGGATAAAATTCAATTGTAGCTTCATTAAATATGTACTTATTAAAATTAATTTTCTTTAATTTACTTGTTCCATTATAAAAACTACTTGATCGAATATAATTCATATTCGCTATGCGGCTGAAGAGCCAAATACTTACCATATATTATTAATATTTAATAATAAAAATATAATTGTTATCTTAACATATAAATATGTGAATGTTATATAAAGAAAAATTTAAACCTGAATTAGTAATAAATATTTGTATTAATTAAATAATGGTTTTTATTTAGGAGGTACCTTTGGTACTTTTGCATTTCGTGGTCTACTGTACCACGAAAAAAGAAGTACATCTATCCTTTCATTAAAAAAAAAAAAAAAAAAAAAAAAAAAAAAAAAAAACGCGCGCCCTCGGTGGCTGCGGCGACAACTAAACCTCCATGAACCCGCCATCTTTGCAAACGTTGTACAACCAATTTAACGTTGAAATCCATCTCCCCATACTCTCTGCACTGCACCAAGGAACAGCAGGAAAGGTCACTTAGGGATATTTGTGGGCCAGGGGGTGTCAGTAATATAACTGAAAATAGACTCCGACAACTTGGGCTTATGAAATATTGTGTACGGGTTGGGTTTGGAAGTTTAAGAAGACGTATAGTATGAGATAGACATAATAGACAGAGATAGATATATGAGAGAGATAGGTATATGCATTAGAAAGAGATAGATGTATAGGAAAAAAATGAAAAGACAATTTTATCCACAGCATTCCGATATACTTCAAGGTATAAATAATTTTACTGATTCGACCGGTAATTTATTGTCAGTCGGTAAAATTATTTCTACCCTGAAATATATTGGAACGCTGTGGAAAAAAATCGTCTTCTCAATTTCGCCCTATAAATCTACTGCAATCTAATTGCAGTAGATTTATAGGGCGAAATTGAGAAGACGATTTTTTTCCTACGACCTACGATATCGAGTGCTAATCTTTGAAAGGGTTTATCGGAAGTAGAAGTAATTTCCATTGGAGCTTTAAATGTACTTCTTTGTGTTTTATTTTTCTGACATGAAAGACAAGTTTTAATATAATTTTTAATATCATTTGACATGTTTGTCCAGGTATAATTGTTTTTTAATTTATTATACATACGGTGAGAACCGTTATGTCCGCCAACTATAGTATTGTGATTGTCATATAATATTTGATTTATTTCTTCGTCATTTGGGATTGTGATTTCAGTTGAACAAAGGTTCACATTTATTTTGGTCTTGTGAAAAATGAATTGAACCATATTGAATAATTTGTCAATTTTTATGTTACTATAATCATCTTTAGGTGATATAATATTAATTGATTCCTGTTGATCTAAAATTAGTGCTTCTCTTAAATTTTGTATTGTGTAAAATAATTCTTGATAACTATGTTTATCAAAATGATTTAGTTTGCTAACGCAGTGAAATATTTTGGAATTGTTATTGATGTTTTTTGATAAAATAATAGTATTTAATTCGTGACTCTGTTTTTGTAGAATTTGTCTGTTATCACTTAAGTCTAAGAAGTTAATTAAGTGCGGATTTGATTCATCTAAATCGAGTGATATGAAATATGCAAAGTTCTTTAATTTGTCATATATATTGAAAGAAGAAACTTTTATATTAGGATTATCATGAAAATTCTGATCGGTATTTATGGCTTTTATATATTCGTCGAAAGTATGTTTTGTTCTGATTATATTTATATTTTCAGTATGAATTCGTGAGAGAGCATCAGCATTTGTATTTAGTGATCCTTGCTTATAAATAATTTTATAATCATATTCGTCTAATTTAAGTCGCCATCTGACAAGTCGCGACCCAGGGTCTTTAACATTAAAGAGCCATGTCAAAGGTCGATGGTCAGTGATTATATCAAAGGTATGACCATAGAGGTACGGCCTGAAGTGTTTGGTAGCCCAAACTATAGCTAAAAGTTCACGCTCGGTAGTGGTGTAGTTTTGCTCTGCTTTGTTTAAAGTGCGTGAGGAAAATGCAATAGGTAAATCGTTATTGTATGTAATTAGTTTCCAATAATCCGAATAAAATTTTACGTTGCCAATGGTGTCATAATACAGTCCACTTCCTTTACTGATAGGTGTAGTTGTAAATTTCAGAGAACTGCTAATGAGCCCGAATCCGAAGGAGGCCAGTCTAGAAAAGGAATTAAATATTTTATCTTATTCGAAATATGGCTTTAGTCTATTTTTATGCACTTTAATAGTACGACGTCCGATAGATATTAAAAGGTTTGGATTTTTCAAGATTTTTGTTACTATGTATGGGCCTTTATAATTGGGAGACAAGGATCGTTTTTGTTCGTTTTTTAGTAAAATTTTGTCTCCTTCTTTATAAATGGGATTGTTAATTTTCTCGTCATATCTTTCTTTGGATTTTAATTTAGATTCTTCGATATGCTGTTTTGCAAGCTGATTATTTTGTTGTAAGCGATATTTTAATTGTGAAGCGTAATTATCGTAAGTATATCTAAATTCTGGTTCGCGGGTTAGTATACTTGGAAGATCTACTTTGTAACCAAATACGAGTTCGTATGGTGACATTTTAGTGGTAGCATGAACAGCTGAATTATAAGTAAGCATTGCGGTTGGCAAATAGTCATCCCAATCGTTCTTATTGCCATTAACGTAATGTTTTAGGTAATCTTTTAGAGTAGCATGTGATCTTTCCAATGCTCCGTTACTCTGCGGTCTATATGCAGTAGTATGTATTTGTTTAATTCTGAATAATTTTGATACTTCTTTTAATAAGTTAGAGCAAAATTCTGAACCTTGATCGGTTAGAATGGAACTTGGTGTTCCCATAAACGAAATAAATTATATTAGACTTTCTGCAACAGTAGATGCTTCATGATTTGGTAATGGGAAAGCTTGTGAATATTTGGTAAGATCATCTTGAAGAGTTAATACAAATCTATTACCATTTTCAGTCAATTCTAATGGACCTACGATATCGAGTGCTAATCTTTGGAAGGGTTTATCGGAAGTAGAAGTAATTTCCATTGGAGCTTTAAATGTACTTCTTTGTGTTTTATTTTTCTGACATGAAAGACAAGTTTTAATATAATTTTTAATATCATTTGACATGTTTGTCCAGGTATAATTGTTTTTTAATTTATTATACATACGGTGATAACCGTTATGTCCGCCAACTATAGTATTGTGATTGTCATATAATATTTGATTTATTTCTTCGTCATTTGGGATTGTGATTTCAGTTGAACAAAGGTTCACATTTATTTTGGTCTTGTGAAAAATGAATTGAACCATATTGAATAATTTGTCAATTTTTATGTTACTATAATCATCTTTAGGTGATATAATATTAATTGATTCCTGTTGATCTAAAATTAGTGCTTCTCTTAAATTTTGTATTGTGTAAAATAATTCTTGATAACTATGTTTATCAAAATGATTTAGTTTGCTAACGCAGTGAAATATTTTGGAATTGTTATTGATGTTTTTTGATAAAATAATAGTATTTAATTCGTGACTCTGTTTTTGTAGAATTTGTATGTTATCACTTAAGTCTAAGAAGTTAATTAAGTGCGGATTTGATTCATCTAAATCGAGTGATATGAAATATGCAAAGTTCTTTAATTTGTCATATATATTGAAAGAAGAAACTTTTATATTAGGATTATCATGAAAATTCTGATCGGTATTTATGGCTTTTATATATTCGTCGAAAGTATGTTTTGTTCTGATTATATTTATATTTTCAGTATGAATTCGTGAGAGAGCATCAGCATTTGTATTTAGTGATCCTTGCTTATAAATAATTTTATAATCATATTCGTCTAATTTAAGTCGCCATCTGACAAGTCGCGACCCAGGGTCTTTAACATTAAAGAGCCATGTCAAAGGTCGATGGTCAGTGATTATATCAAAGGTATGACCATAGAGGTACGGCCTGAAGTGTTTGGTAGCCCAAACTATAGCTAAAAGTTCACGCTCGGTAGTGGTGTAGTTTTGCTCTGCTTTGTTTAAAGTGCGTGAGGCAAATGCAATAGGTAAATCGTTAGAATTATGATCTTGTGATAAAATTGCTCCAATTGCAAAATTGGATGCATCAGTTGTTAATCTGAATGTTTTATTAAAATCTGGGTATTGGAGTATTGAATAACAAGTTAGTTTTGATTTTAGCGATTGGAATGCATTTTCTTGTAATTCAGTCCAATGAAATACAGCGTCTTTCTTTAAAAGTTTTGTAAGTGGTTGAGATAATTTAGAAAAATCGCTTATAAATTTGCGGTAATATCCAGTGAGTCCTAGAAATGCTTTTATATCTTTACAATTTTTTGGAGTTGGATATATTGTTATTGCATTAATTTTGTCTGGGTTTGGTTTTACTCCGTCTTTTGAAATTACGTGACCAAGGTAAGCTACTTCGTGTCTTAAAAATTCACATTTGTCGGGTTGTAATTTTAATTTATGATCTGAGAGTCTTTGAAATATTTGCCTAAGTTTTTGTTGATGATTCTCTAATGAACTGCCGTAAACGACAATGTCGTCTAAATAAACAAAACACTTGATTCCTTGTAAACCTGATAGAACATTATTCATGAGTCTTTTGAAACTAGCTGGTGCGTTTTTTAGACCGAAAGGCATTCGCGTAAATTGGTAGTGACCAAGAGGAGTTGAAAATGCTGTTTTATCAGAGTCTTCAGGTTTCATCGGTATTTGATGAAAACCGGAAGCTAGATCTAGTGTTGTGAAGTACTGAGCATGACCTAATTAGAATATCAGATATGTTAGGAATTGGGTAAGCGTCACCTATAGTGATATCGTTTAATTTTCTGTAATCAATTACAATGCGCCATTTTTTTTTTCCTGAAGCATCGACCTTTTTTGGAACTATCCAAAGGGGTGAGGACCAAGGGCTGGTAGATGGCTTTACTATATTTTGTTCTAACATATTTTCAATTTGTTTGTTTACTTCCTGCTTGTGTACTTCGGGATAGCGGTAGGTTTTTGTGAATATTGGTTTATTTGATGTGGTAGATATTTCATGTTCAATTGAATCTGTGCAAGTTAATTGATCTCCATTCAAATGGAATATTTGATTATATTCATGACAAAGAGAACGCAAGGAAGTTTTTTCTTCGTTATTAAGATGATTAGTTCTAAGTTCTTTATCTAATAATTCATTTCGATTTGTGATTATATGTTTATCTTGGATTTGAAGTGCGAATATTTGTATTTCAGGTGGAAGTTTTTCCAATTTTAATTTAAACTCGTTGATTTGAATTGATCGTTCAGAGGTATTTAATAGTGAAATGAGAGCTTTATTGTTTTCATCGACTGATGTTATAGATTTACTGAGATAGACGTTTTCTATTAATTTAGTTTCTGGAATTATACCTTCTTTTATTTCAGGATTTAAGATTTCTATTTTCAGAAATGTTTCAGATCTAGGAGTTAGTGTGAAAATAGCAGAATGATCAGATTTTGGATAGATTTTAAGAATTTCAGAATTTTCTAAAGTTATTGTATTATTTTTATAATCAATAGCACAATTTGTCTGTTTAAGAAAATCGTTACCTAATATACCATCGAATGGTATGTTTGAGGTTTCGTGAATGATATGAAATACTTGCTGGTAGTTTTTGAGTTTTACTTTGATCGAACCAACAGTTGAAATACACTGTTGTGTTAAATTTATGCCCTTAAGTAGCAAGATATTTGATTGGTCGAGATTACATGGCGAGTGGAGTAGTTGTGATTTTAATATAGAGATATTTGCGCCTGTATCTAAAAGTAGATTTAATTCTGATTTCTGAAAACGTATGTCGTTGATTTCGATAGTTACGTACGTAGTATTTTCGTTTATTGAATTCATTTGAATAGTTTTATTGTCACATATTATGGATTTTGATATTGATGATTTATTCATACGTTGATTTTGTGGAATTATTATTTGATTATTTTGATATATTGAGTTATGTTCGATATTTGTTTTAGAGGTAGCATTTGGCATATTTGAATAATTGGATTTAGATTTATTTCGTAGTTCACCTGAATTTGGGCAAGGTCCTCTTACTCGGTGCTGGAAGTTTTCATGTTTTTGATTTGGATATTGTGAAGAGTTTGTGTTTGTATTTTGGTTTCGCATTTTATTGTTGTAATCGCGTTTTCTACATTCAGTGATTACGTGTCCGACCTTTTTACAGTAATTGCAAGTTTTTGAAGGATCATACGCATTAGATTTCTGAGGTTGATAATTATTTATATGAGAAGATTTAGATTGAGAACGATAACTATTGTTGGGGTTTGTTTGGTTATTAATAAAACTTATTTGTCTATTATTGTTTTTGTGACATTGTGAAGTTGTGTGATTTGTTTTGTGACAAATATTGCAATTTATTCGTGAATTATTTACTTTCATTAAATTTAAAATCTTTTCTTCTTCTAAAGAAACTGAAAACGCTTCATTAAGGTTTTTTATTTCGCGTGACCTTAATATTTGTCCGATAGGAGCTGATACGCCTAAGATGTAGGTATGCAAAGCTAAATCATTCATCGCGGCAATCTTTCCAACTAATTCTGTGTTATCTACATTGTTTTGCTGTGTTACAGATAACAACCGTTTCAAACAAGATTCTATTCTAAACATGTATTGTGATACAGATTCCGTCTGTGTTTGCCGACATTGTTGCAATTCTATTAGCAAATGACTGTAGTGTTTTTTCTCGCTATACATAGACTTTAAAAATACTTTCAATTCATCGTAGTTATTAAAAATATGATTTACGCATGCGGATTCTGCCTTATCTTCTAACTGAGCTTAAATATATGCGAAAATTATGTTTTGTTGATCAATGGAAGCTAAATCCATTGCTCTGTCGCAATTTGTAAGAAATGGACTTAATTTAGTTCTATCACCATTATATGGTTTAATAAATTTTAGTAAAATGGCAAGAGGAATGATTTCCCTTGTACCGGAATCGACTTGATTTGCATTGTTTTGATTTGCGTGAGACATTGTGAATTATGTTTTAATAAGATGAAATAGGAATAAAGGAATATTGCTGTTTCGAAAATAGAGACTATATGTATGTACTTACAGAATTAGAACAAGATGTTGAACCATATCTTCGTTTAGCCAATTGTCGAATTAAATTTGATAACGACGACCACAATAACGAAAGTTTTTCTTCAATCCCACTTCTGACACCAGATTTTGTTAGGAGACCGGTTGGTATAGGTTCAAGGTGACAAAATCAAACACCCTTTGATGGATTCAACACTTGTTCTATCTTAAATACTGTTATATTTATTCAATGATTAAATAAATGTTCTTCTATTTTGTTGTACAAGTAATATTTCTTTATTTTAAGTTAGAGGAAATATGAGTTTCTCGTGTGAGGTTCTGAACTATACTGACTTTTGGAAAGGTTTCTGATTCTAAGTTTTCTCATTTCTGGAATATGATTGGTTGGTAAAATATAAATGGACAATGACAAGTAAAGGACAAATGGTGAAAGTTTACAATTTAAGTTCTGGGAATTAGGGTTTTAGTTTTATGGAGGATACAATTTTGGGATGTCGTTTCGGTAACTTAAAAGTAACATAATTTTGTAACAAGTAATAAAAATATAAAAAGGTTCCCTTTTTAGAGAAGGAATATTGAAAATGTAAATCATAAAAATACAAATAATAAAGTACAAATAATAAAATATAAGTAAAGAGATGAATGTAAATATAAGTAAAGAAATGTTAAACTAACTTAGAGCTACGTTATGGCTGTTCCATAACAACGGTACTGAGTACATTTTCAGTCTTTTAGTCCCAGAATATTTACATTCTTCGATAAAATGACCACTACATATACGAAATGATTGATGATGTATAAATCATCAAAGTTTACAAATTTAGGATTTGCTGTTGTTGTTCAACTCATTTATTAGAAATCTCCGGCTCGTATACAGGTAATCTGTGGCGGGTGACGAGATACACAAAATCACATCAAGAACATAACAAAGGATCGGCATGATATACAATAATAACTTCGATTAAGTCACAAATAAATTAAAACTGGTAACCTGTTGGTGTAAACAACTTTGTCAAGTTTAAAACTGCGACTGACGTTTATGATTGACGCACGCGCAGAAATGACCTCATCTGCGGCACAGCAGCGCTATGTGTACGGGGAAGGAACCTTTTAAAAAAAAGAGACAGAAGCTTTGTACCACTCGTTCTATTGGAGTCGACGTAGCGTGGAGTGCCACTCGTCTGACCATTGGTTTTCGAGCGCCTCTTCGCTAAACCTTCGCGTAACAATTGTTTTTTGTAAAGATAAGAGCCCGAGCCAATTACATTCTCGCTCAGGTGAACCCTGGTTCATTACAGGTGTAATGTCACAAAATAAATGCGCCACCGATTTTCGAACCCCGCGTCGTTTATGACGTACCCACTTTTTTTACCTATTGGAAATATTCACTTTTATGTATATTATTTTGTAATTCGTAATCATTTCGCGCGCCTTGTAATATCCATTTTTGTTTTCTATTTTCATAAAATCATAAAAACTAAACTTAAAATTTGTTCAAAACAAAATATTCCACCTAAGTTATATTCCTGCTATCACTTTCTTTTCGACAATTCCCATATAATATCCTTTTTTCTTGAAACAAATAACCTATACTCTATTCACGTTAAGAAAATAGTAGATGGCACTGCGAATGCAGCCCGTTTTACACTCAAACATTCTATAAAGGGTGTTAAACTTACCTATAGACGAATAAAAATTGTCAAAATAAAAAAGAAACACACGTTGTTCTACTATTTTAAGATTAAAAAGACTTACAATGCCAATCTCTGCGAAATACCAAACGGAAATGAAATCTTCAATGTACGCTAATGTAAATCCACCTCTCGTCTAGACCAATCAGATTCAAGCAGAGAGTAGGGGGAGTAATAAGAAACATGCCACTATTGGACAGAGTTTTGTTAGGTTAGAAAATTGCATATTCGCCGCTGTTCTAGATGTCGCGATCGTCGCGATAATAAAAATTATAAAAATTTGAACGAATTAAATGTATATAAATTTTAAATATTTACTTGATATTTTACTAATCAAATAAAAATTTAGGATGTTTTTATACTGCATTTTTTGGAAAAATAAATTATTTATTTATAAGTACGTTTATTGGAATCCATTTTGTAAATAAGGTAACATTTTTATTGTGCAATACGTCATACATGCAATTTTGTTATTGTTCTTTATTGATTTGTCCTCTGTTATTTATCGGGAAGTTCTTTTGTATTTTATTTTATTTAACTCTAACAAGTGTTTGTTTTTGAGCAATCTCTTTATTTGTGGCATGTAAGTATTAAATCACAAATAAATAGTAAACATTTGATATGCATTCTATGTATAATAGTTTGTTCGTAGTATGCATTTAAATAACCGATTCTGTTGTGTTCTCGGATGCTTTGATTACAGAAAACGGTTCGCCTGTTTTCCGAAGGACAGAGCACTTTTCCGAATTGGGTTGGAAAAAATCAACAATCTGCGACTGTACGTTATTCCTCCTGCACATGATGTTTGTAGAACATATCGTGTATGTTCAAAACATTTCGAGTGCAGGTGGATTAGACCTTGCGCTTATCCTGGCGCGATCCTATTCAACAACAGAAAGGCATCGTAAGACGTTGCGGAGGAAAAACAGAAAGTAATTTTTTTTTGTCTTACATGGGTGCGTATGAGAAGACTGTACTAACATCAAAACCATATTATTGAAGAAAAACTTATTTAAAAGCTTCATTAAATATGTACTTATTAAAATTAGTTTTCTTTTATAAATATGAGCATTTACTTGTTCCATTATAAAAACTATTTGATCGGATGTAATTCATATACGACTGAAGAGCCAAATACGAATATTATTAATATTTAATAATAAAAATATAATTGTTATCTTAACATATAAATATGTGAATGTTATATAAAGTAAAATTTAAACCTGAATTAGTAATAAATATTTGTATTATTTAAATAATGGTTTTTATTTAGGAGGTACCTTTGGTACTTTTGCATTTCGTGGTCTGCTGTACCAAGAAAAGAAAAGTACATCTATCCTTTCATTAAAAAAAAAAAAAACGCTCGCCCTCGGTGGCTGCGGCGACAACTAGGCCCCAGTGTATGCTCCATGGAACCCGCCATCTTTGCAAACGTTGTACAACCGATTTAACGTTGAAATCCATCTCCCCATACTCTCTGGATTCAAGGATATCATCATCCTATCTTACTCAACGCTATTTTCTTAGCGTGAATAAGTTATAAGTGCAAATAAATGAGTTGATACACAATTTTATTTAGAAATTGTAAGTAGCTAGGTATATTATTTTGGGTTAGCATAAACAGCAACAGATGCTATTTATTATTTATAAGTTTTAATGGCAGTTTGATAATTTTGAACCAGGTAATGGGTGCAAACAGCAGTAAAAGGTTAGCTGCGGGATGTGATTTATTATCAGAGGATGAGCAAATTGTGGTTAGGAATGCTTTTCGATTGGCAAGCAAAAATTCAGATAACATTAAAGAAGATGATCTGGTGGTAATGAAATTCTGAACTTACAAACAAAATATAATCAATAATAAATATTTTATGCTATAGAAACTATGGGGTTCACAAATGGATGCACGGCTATCGCAATATATAAATAATTATTTATTTGGTCAAGGTGTAAATAGACAACAAACGGTGGAATTTGAGAGATTTGCTGAGTTATTCGTGTTTTGCACACGAGGGACGATTGTTGAAAAGCTAACTGTGCTTTTAATATCTTTGGGCAAAACCGATATAGCACGCGCTGATGTGTCATATATTTTAGTAAAAGAGGTTACTATTATTAAAGTTACGGTAATTAACGTATACACCAATGAACGTAAAAAATATAACCACACTATATGCACTAGTAGCTTATTAAATCAATGCACTCTAAAACTAGTTTTCTAGATAATTAAAAGCCAAATACACAACATGTACAGGCTTTTCAAAGATTAACTGTAAAATATCTACAGACTTTCTTATACGTAGTAGGTATATTTTGTTAGATGAGTAGGATATCAAAATAATGATTTTAAGCATTCCAAAAATTATGACTATTAGAAATGATTATGGCTGGACGATTGCTAGTTTGCAACTCAACGCAAAACAACAAAATATTTATGTGCATCTGCAGTGTCTTGCACCGATCTTTCTTATACGCATATAGGTTAGACCACATCGTAGTTTCATTATTTTTCAAATTTATAATATTTGTCCTAACCTTTGGATCACTTTTACAGGAAATATATTTCTTAGAATAAATATAAAATTTCAAACTTCAAAATAAGAAGAAATTTCAATAGCCATGTTCTTGTTTCCGGAACCTTTTTGGTAAAAAAGGTTCAAATAAAGGTTGTGCAAAAGGCTAATATCTATCATTTTTATCCTAATAAATTTTCTGTAACTGCAACCATTTTTAAGTAATTGCAGAAACCGCAAAAAATGCCTAGAGTAAACATGCACTACTGGTTCAAAAATAGGAGGTTTTTCTCCCGACATTTAAAAATTGAAGTTTAATAATTTTACCTTAAACCGTTTAGGCTGTAGAGCGCACACAGACAGACGTCATTCCAAAAATAGTTGGAATCGATTCAGGGAAGGTCAATACGTATATTTCCGTTAAAATCTCGAGATCGAAATTATTCATGATTACAATACTTACTTATACTACGTATAAGAAAGTAAAAAGGTATATATACGTTACAATCTAGAGATCGGATTTTTCTTCATTATAATACTTATTACTTCGTTTAAGAATGTAAAATATCTGCAATATGTTACACATTTAATTAGATAGAAAGAATATTTTTATCATTTAACTAATTTATAAAATTTTATTTACCTGCGAAACAGGTTTTTACTAAATATATTGCTTACAATACTTAAATTGTCAAGGTTCAAAATTGACAGGCACTGATGGTACGACTTATGTAAAAATAAATAAAATTACAATATACGAAAAAAGTAAGCACGTGCCAAAGACGCGGGGTTCAAAAATGTTCGCGTTCAACGCTGAAAGACATGTTAACCTTATGACGAGAATCGGCGGCTCATTTATTTTGAGATGAATCAATGAAAAAAATCGATATGTTAAAGGCAATTGAATAACCTTTATGCTATTGTATGTATGCAATAGAGAACATGTTTAATAAAGCTATATTTTCAAATTGAAAATGCATTTTTGTTAAATGCGTCTCTGCACATGCGCAATATGTTTGGTTTCGTTGTATTTCTCCATTTTCTACAACGAAACCAAACAAACGCATGTGCAGTACCGCATTTAACATAAAATACATTTTCAATTTGAAAATATAGCTTTATTAAAGATGTTCGCCATTGCATACATACAATAGCATAAAGGTTATTCTATGGCCCCTTTCATACTGATTTTTATTTCATTGATTCATCGACAAATACTGGTGTAATGTCTCAAAATAAATGAGCCGCTGATTCTCGCCATAAGGTTAACATGTCTCTCAGCGTTGAACGCGAACATTTTTGAACCCCGCGTTTTTTGTCACGTGCTTACTTTTTTGTCTATAGAAACTTTTTTGTAACCGGTACATTTTTTGAAAAAACCTGGAGAAAAGTATCTCAATTTTATATTTTAAATAAAAACCATTCCTTAGAAAGAGCATTTATTATCAAGATGCATCCATTTTTACCTTCATATACATTTTAAACATTCTAATAAAACAAATGCGTATATAAAATACTCTGTATTAACAATACATTTTTTGTTTGCACAGTCGTAAATAAATGTGGAGACGCGCACACCTATAATTTATGCCGCTAATTTTGAATTTCACTTAAAAACTTACCGTTATTTTCTTGATATAAAACTTTTGCAAAATATCACAAAGTAGGTAACACCTGTAGTGTAGATGAAATAGTTGTTCTATTTGCTTGTAAACGATATCTGCGACGTAATTCTTTTTCTGACAATAAATCAAATGAGTTTCTTCGGTTTCTATATATAAATATACGTCTTTTTGGCCTAATAATTGCCAAGTCTTCACGCAATTCGCGAATATCGCGTATAGCATTCGCCATTTTTGAATGCTAATACAACGCTAAACATGGTCCTAGCTGGTTTTGAGGAGTGTATTAATTTGTTGACGTTACTATGGGCAACCATGCTTAGTAGCCCTTAGTAGCGTGTGCGTGCTATGCTTTTTTAGTAGACCCGACATTATTAGCTAATACAGCCTTAGTAGCTTGTCCGTGCTACGGGCCCTGTTTTTAAAGTTTGCGGACATCATAACTCAAAAACGGTTCGTCCGATTTGAACGCGGTTTGAAATTTTGAATTCTACACATTTTTTTCTGTCATTGTACGTAGCCGCTTTTATCCTAAAAAATGGCTCTTCGGTGCAAACTTTTGTCGATTTTTTGCGTCCAAAACGTCAATTTTTTATTTTTCAACAAAATCAAAAAATCCGTACGATGACAGGAAATTTATCAGAGATTAACAGAAAAATATCTATTTTGTTCTAGCTCGAAGTTTGCGGCCGCTGCGATGTCCGCAGACAAGCAGGATGCCGCCGGAGGTGCCACGCTGCACCTGGTGTAGCGGCCATAGGAGTTGGCCAATGGCGGCCAAAAAATCACATTTTGTAGCCGGAACACGGACGAATAAATATATACATTTCATTGTTGTCGTACACTTAGAGTTATCTTAAAAAAAAATCCTGAAAATCACCTTTTTTTCAGGCCGCCAGAGTGTACTACACCCTTAAACATTTTAGTCCGAGGTGGATTTATATAAATGGTACAGGCAGAACTACTAATTACATGGTGCTTATCCAACTTTGAACTTGGATGAGCTGCACGCTGTGCAAGAAGGTAGGAAAACCATTTAAATTTGATAAATGTTTTTCTTAATAAAGTAATTTATTTAGATGTCCCCATGCCCGATGTAACAAGTGCATCTCCTTTTACATCTTCGTTGAGGGAGTACGATTATTGTGTTTCAGTGCGACCGGAAGGTATAAACTATGTTTGCTTGGTTTAACTTGAGCTAATAAAATATTGTTTTCAGAGGTATCGAGCAAGGGTTATCATCGTCAAACCAGAAAATCGAATCGTAAGTCATCAAATTAATTTTCAATTATAATTAACATTTTATAGTTTACATTTAATTCTGGTACGACAAATTCACTGCAAAGTAGCAGAAAACGAAAACACAGTTCTTGTAATCCAATTTCTCTACAACCAACATTCCATGCACAAGGTGTGTAGTATATTAAACTATTTATTATAGCATTCGTTCAATATGTACCGAATATAACAATCTATTTTATTTTTTAGGACTGGATTTTGTTTCTGCTACCAAGCGTCCAAAAATGTGCTAATGCTGCTAACAGCAAGATTCATATTATATGCTTCTTGGTAACAGGATGTTTATTGCTAGACGTAAAACCATTACTACACTCTCACACGTCATTTCAAAAATAATCGGAATTGATTCAGGGAAGGTCAGCAGGTATATTTCTGTTAAAATATCGAGATGTAAATCTTTCATTGATTACAATACTTATCCTGCATATAAGAAAGTAAAAATTAATTTTGTTATAGCAAAATAGAGACAATTTTGATTTTATGGCACTGCTTAAAACCTTGCCTTCCAGTAACTGTTTCCATTGATTCCATACATTATGTAAATGAATTAAATATTTTCTAGACCAATATTATGTTTGTGAATAGTTTAGTTTAATTAACAGCTCAGTCTAAGCTTGAACATATTTATTTTAAAGACCTTATGGAAATATATTGATTTTATTTCCAAATATTGTTTTTTTTATTGTATGATTAACATTGTTAATTAGATTGCAGTAGATTTATAGGGCGAAATTGAGCAAGACGATTTTTTTCCACAGCGTTCCAATATATTTCAGGGTAGAAATAATTTTACCGACCGGCAGTAAAATACCGGTCGAATCAGTAATATTATTTATACCTTGAAGTATATCGGAATGCTGTGGATAAAATTGTCTTTTCATATTTTACCTATACATCTATCTCTTTCTAATGCATATACATATCTCTCTCATATATCTATCTCTGTCTACTATGTCTATCTCTTTCTATACGTCTTCTTAAACTTTCAAACCCAACCTGTACACAATATTTCATAAGCCCAATTTGTCGTATCTATTTTCAGTTATATAACTGACACCCCCTGGCCCACAAATATCCCTATGTGGCCTTTCCTGCTGTTCCTTGATCTACTCGCTACGGCATGTCTGTCGCTGATCTACAGACAAGTATATACTGACGTATAACGTAAAGCTACCTCCGCACTAAAGGTGGCTACTATAATGATGTCATACGCTATGCCACGACTAACTTAAATTTCCGTTTCATCTCGATAAGAAATCCGATCTTATATTGAATGGCTATTATGTGTTGTTTCTGATTGTTTCATTTGTATACAATTGCGGATATATTTAGTGGACGATATTTTTGTTATATTTATCAAAATTTCAAATTTCCTTAAAATTAATATAAGATATCTGTGCATAAGTGTGTTAATATACTTTCGTATACGCTAATATAATTTCGTACACTCATTTTGGACAGATCATTAGAATTTATAAAACATTTAAATTTTTCAAAACAAACTAATTAAAATGCGTATAAGAAAGTTCAGTGACAGACACGTCAGCTTTTTTTTTTGATGCCATTGGCGTTCCAGTTAACAATTTTTAGGTTTTTTAGGAGTTTATTTGGGTCCATTGAGGAGGGATGCAAATAATGTAGTAATAAATGATTTGATTTGCTCCATATATGATGCTATTAGATTTATTAGGATATTTATTATTGATTCATTTGGGACTAGATTGGGTTCTTGGGATTGAGGAGTGGGAATGGTTGTATATGTTGATGTGGAGGGAGTATTTTTTAGGCATGTGGCATAACTATTTATGTTGTTCGTGGTTTTTATAGTATACTTGGCTTGTTCGTTATTTTTATGGATGTCGATATTTGGTTCCTGGTGTCTTACGTCAGTAGTTATTGCTTTTTGCCGTGTGTTTTTTGTTTGATTAATTTAATCTTGAAGATTTTGAAAATAATGGCATCCTCTATAATTTGCGGTGTGTTCGCCTCCGCATGTTGGCTTTGTTTGCTTGCTTTTGGTACAAGTGCTGTAGTGGTAGCTTCCCGCGCATTTGTGGCATTTTGAATTGATCCTGCAAAAATTTTTAGTGTGCCCGAAAGCTTGGCATCTAGTACATTGTGGAATTTCATTTCGTTTTCTTTGAGGTTTTACAGACCCAACTACCCGAGATATATGACGTAAATTGATAATTTCCATATGATCTTCATCTTTTTTAATATCCACTATACACAAGGGTATGGGCTTCTTATCCTTATTCAGCAATCTAACTACTTTGATAACAGAAAGTCGCACCTAATTCTTGTTTTATTTCTTCTTCCGATAGTGACGTGGGGACACTTCGAATGACGACAGATAGCGTAGATTGTTTGGTGTGCTAAAGGTGTGAAATTGTAGTTTGTGGGCATCGTAGTATGCAGTCAGGGTGCGGAAGTCAGTAATTGTAGTGGTGTTAATTTTGATTGTTTTTTCTCCTAATTGCTTAGTGGTAAATTCATTTTTTAAATTTATATTATGATCATGTAGTATTGTTTGGTAGTTGTTACAGTCGTGTAAGTAAATTGGGGGCACTTTTACTTTGTTTTCTTGACTTGGTGGGGTTGTAGGGTTGTCATCTTCAATTGTCAAGGGTTGGTATCTGTTTTGGGTCGGTACATCATATTTGTACCGTTTCTGTGTGGTGAGTTCGGATGATGATGATCGGCTTCGTCGGGTTTGTTTTCCCGAATGTTCTCCTGTATTGGGGTTGCTATCCATTTCTTCTTCTTCATCACTGAGGTCCTGGTTAGCATTATTTTTGAGCAAATTTGCTTAAAGCACATATTGTAAGGATTCTCTCATAGTGAGAGAACCAAAATTTTTGATATTTTTTTGACACTATAGTGTTTTGTTTTGTTTTACTAATTATTAGTAAACATAGTAAAACTCGCATGAACTACTATCGTACGATGATTGTTGGTGACATATATGTCTGTACACTATGAATGCTCACGAGATACTTTTCGAGAAAAGTCTATATAATGCTTTATTTACATCGACCCCTATTTCCGCCTTCACAATAGAAGCATTTAAAAAATTGAATATCAAAATGGATTTTAAAAATAATACAATTGAAATAAATAATAAGCAAAGACCTTTACAAGATATCAAGAACTTAAATATTCCAGAAACAAATAACATTCAAATACGATCTGAACACTTACAAAACCATGAAAAAAATAAATTACAAAATATAATTGAAAATTATAAAGACTTATTTGCAAAAGATGGTGAACGTCTGTCATATACTAATATATGCTCTCATAAAATCACATTAAACGAAAACGTACCAATACACACAAAAAACTATCGTTTACCTCAAATTTATGAAACGGATATCGAAGAACATATAAAGAAAATATTAGATTTAAAAGTTATAAGACATTCTCATTCTCCCTGGGATTCTCCAATTTGGATTGTCTCTAAGAAATTAGATGCATCCGGTAAACGAAAAACACGATTGCTAATAGACTTTAGAAAAATAAGTACATTAACAAAAGAAAATAAATATCCAATTCCAAATATAGATTCATTATTAGATCACATCGGCTACTCTAAATACTTTACAACATTGGTTTTACACTCAGGATTTTATCAAATCCCTATGGATTAAAATGATATAGAAAAAACAGCCTTCTCAACTCCATCTGGTCATTATGAATACCTCAGAATGCCATTCGGTTTAAAATATGCCCCTGCGACATTTCAACGCATGATGAACATCGTACTAGGAGAATTAATAAATAAAATCTGTCTTGTATATCTTGACGACATTACAATATTTGAAATGTCGTTAGAACAACATCTGAATAATATTAAACTCGTTTTCGATAAACTAAGAAAAGCTAATCTCAAAATTCAGATAGACAAATAAGAATTCATGCAAAGTTCAACAAAATGTTTAGGCTATACAGGGTGTAACAGCGAAACGAGCTACCTCGAATAACTTCTTTGTTATTAAAGATACAATAAAATCGTATAAGACAATCTTATGCAGGACCAAGGGGGACATCCAACTATAAAAGAAAATATTTTTTTAAACCAGTGGTTCTCAAGCAACAACACAAAGTTATGTTTTTTCAAATGAGATGCTATATATTTTTTAAGCCCATTCGATAGAGTATTTTTTTCTGAATTCCATTATATATTCTTTTTATACTCTTACATAAGTAAAATATTGAGAAAGATGCGATTGAAAGTTAAATAAATTTTATTTTTATAGTTACTTTTCAGTAGGCTATGAAACAAAATTGAGCTT
Organism: Nebria salina; assembly: GCA_944039245.1. Classification (NCBI taxonomy): domain Eukaryota; kingdom Metazoa; phylum Arthropoda; class Insecta; order Coleoptera; family Carabidae; genus Nebria; species Nebria salina. Next base: position 8,087,315 of record OX063271.1, read on the forward strand.
AAATACAACGAAACATAAATTAAATACATTAAATTATTTGTTATTTACTTTATAAATAGTGTTATAAAGTAAATAACAAATAATTTAATGTATTTAAGCTCAACTTTGTTTCATAGCCTACTGAAAATTAACTATAAAAATAAAATTTATTTAACTTTCAATCGCATTCTTCTCAATATTTTACTTATGTAAGAGTATAAAAAGAATATATAATAGAATTCAAAAAAAAATACTCTATCGAATTGGCTTAAAAAATATATAGCATCTCATTTGAAAAAACATAACTTTGTGTTGTTGCTTGAGAACCAATGGTTTAAAAAAATATTTTCTTTTATAGTCCTGCACAAGATTGTTTTATACGATTTTATTGTATCTTTAATAACATAGAAGTTATTCGAGGTAGCTCGTTTCGCTGTTACACCCTGTATTATAAACCAAAACGGCATTAGTACAGACCCCTCGAAAGTAGAAAAAATAAAAAAACTTAACATACCAAAAGCAAAGAAAGAAATTAAATCTTTCCTTGGCACCATTGGATAATATCGTAAATGTATCCCTAATTTCGCAAAATTAACCAAACCTTTCACAAACTGTTTACGAAATGGACAAAAATTCGACATATATAATGAACAATTTCTAGATTGTATCAACAAATGTAAAGAAATTCTTACGACATCTCCGATATTACAATTTCCTAATTTTGATAAAAACTTTATATTAACAACAGACGTATCAGATTACGCAATTGGTTCAGTACTTCTAAAATTATAGTACAATAGAAAAAGAACTTTTGGCTATAGTAGAATCCATAAAGAAATTTTGACCTTATTTATACGGACGAAAATTCACTGTTAAAACAGATCATTAGTATGGTTATTTAAAATGAAAAATCCCAATCAAAAGTTAATGAGATGGAACATAGAACTAAATGAATACGATTTCGATATCGAATATCTACAAGGAAAAATGAACGTAATAGCTGATAACATGTCGAGACAAAGAAATGAAACAAAAATTAATTATAAAACTGGTGATGTAACTGAAACAAATATATTTGCACATTGTATATCTAGAGGTATTGAAATGAATCAAGGCTTAGCTAAACAAATACAAAATAAATTCACTAGTAAAAGTTTTATAAAAGAAAAAGGAAACTTAGAAAATAAACATTTAATTATTCAAACTATTGGTAATAAAACAATATTTCATTTAATAACAAAAGAACATTATAAAGATAAACCTACATTAAAAACCATAGAACGAAGTTTAAAAGAATTACGTGACTACTGTATAACGAGCGAAATATTCGAGATAAATATTCCATTATTAGGATGCGGTCTAGATGAACTAAATTGGAAATTAGTTAGTGATAAAATTTTGAAAATATTTGAAGATACAAATACTTCAATAAACGTATACGAATTGCCCACAATAAACATGAATGACTCAACATCCAGCAACAGTAGAACTTGTCACTCTGACACAGAAAACTTTGCAAATGGAATCAGATATGTTGAAAATAGATTAAATATTGCAGATAACCAATTAATATTTGAAACTCATGACGACGAAACTGAAATCCAAATTTTTAAGTTATTCGGAAATAAGAAACAACGAATTTATTGTAAATTAAATACACAAAATTTGAAAGAAGATATTATTCAATTCATAAAAATTATATTATATTAAAAATTAGATACTTAGCTGCATTTAAAGAAAAAATAATAAAAAACAATTTCGAATATAAAAGTATAAATATTATTGACAAAGAAAATGAGGATGAACAAATAGAAATAGTTCATAATTATCATCATGGCATAACTAATCATAGAGGAATAATTTCTACATTAAATGATTTAAAATTAAAATATTTTTGGCCTAAAATGACAAAAACTATTACAGAATACATAAATAGATGTGAACTATGTAAACTAAATAAATACGATAGAACTCTAATACCTGCCATAGATAATTTAACTCCAACACCAGAAAAGCCTTTGACATCATTAATATAGATTTACTTTGTTTAAATAAAAGCTACTTCATTATTGTATTTGATCAATTATCTAAACATGGAATGATATATCCCATGGAAAATAAAACTGCAAAAGAAGTAGTAATTAAATTAATTCAATATATGGAAACTTATAGAGTCCCAAGAAAGATAATAATGGATTCTGGAACTGAATTCAAAAACAGCCTTGTACAAGAACTATTAAAGACAAAAGGCATAGAAAGTCATATCATATGTGTTGGTAACCCTAAATCAAATGCAATTGAAAGATTTAATTCAACGTTAATAGAACACCTTAGAATATTCGAAAATAATATAAATTTAAAAAATAAAATATTAATAGAAAAAAAAAACCTTGCTATAATGGCATACAATAATACTAAACATTTGATTACACAAAGAACGCCAAATGAAATATTATTCGGGTCAAATCAAGAAATTCCATTTAGAACGGTACCATTAATAAAAGAAGACACAATAAAGAATTATCAAATAGAACAAGAAGAACTTCATAAAATAATAAGTAACAAAATTCTAATAGAAAAGCAAAAACGTAATAAAAAAAATAAAAATCCTACTGAAATAAAAAGATGAAATATATGTCAAAGAGAATCCCAGATTAATTACAAAACATCTGCAGTGTCATGCACCGAACTTTCTTATTAGCTTTTGGGTTAAATCACATCCTATTATCATTATTTTTCTAATTTATAATATTTGCTCTAACCTCTATTACACTAAATATATTTCTTAGAATAAATATAAAATGTCAAACTTCAAATTATTTAAGTCTGTTTTGTTTTTTTTTTGATAAACAATTAACAGGCACAGATGATACGATTTATGTAAAATTAAATATAATAAGAAAAAATTTCAAGAGTCATTTTCTTGTTTCCGGTACCGTTTGGAAAAAAGTTTCAAATAAAAGTTGAACAAAATACTGATATCTATAATTTTTAACGTAACAATTTTTCTGTTACTACAACTATTTTTCAGTAATTGCAGAAACTGCAAAAAATGACTTGAGTAAACATGCACTTCCGGTCGGAATATGGTTTTCAAAAATAAGAGGTTTTCGTGCCAGGCACATACAAATCTTAAGTTTAAAATTTCATAATTTTCCCTTTAGCTGTTTGGGCTGTAGAGCGCTCACATACACACACAGACACACACACACACTCACACACACACACACACACAGGGAGACAGACGTCATTCCAAAAATAGTCGGAATCGATTCAGGGAAGGTCAAAACGTATATTTCCGTCAAAATCTCGAGATCGAAATTTTGCATGACTACAATACTTATACTGCATATAAGAAAGTAAAAACAGGACTCTGCAGCTGGTATTAAGCCAAACTTTCAATATGGTATTAGGAAATGAAATGTTAGCGGTAATTTTGTGTACGTCTTATTCAATCATTTTTCGATAGCTATTTCTTTATCAAATATAACGTAAGCAGCGTCACAGAAGATTATGTATTCGTAATCCATCTATAATTTGTTACCTATAATTCTCTTTCAGTTTAATGCCGGCATTTAAAGTGAATAGATCTATTCGTGAATTCTGTGTATTTTATGCTTATTTGAACGGTGAGTAAAGTCTGTCTTTGCCCATTATATTTCTGCCTATATTAGTATAGACACTAGTATGATTTGTCACTGGTCCATGTGTGTGATTTGTTTGTGAATCCTATCCTAAACCTTTGTATAAGACGCTAGCCCTGTAACCGCTGCGTGCAGGGGATAGTCGAGTTGCGTCCAACGAAGTACCACTTACCGGTCTGGTGCCAGCGGTGCCCTGCCTGCCAGCTATAGTGTTATGATCAGGAGAAGCCTAACTTTCGCTTGCACCTTCGAGTGTGCTGGTGGAGACTGAGTTTTAACACGACTTTACTCTTTCTCCTGATACCATGCAGATCACTTGTTGAGGATGTCAAGCTCTCGCAGATTCGCACAGCTAGTCTGTGTGGAGCGAGCTAACAGACAGATTCGCAGATTCACGTAGCATGTTTGTGTGGAGCGGAGCCAACGGGGCAGATTCGCTGATTCACACAGCATGTCTACGTGGAGCGGAGCCAAGTACTCACAGATCTTTGCTATATTGCTTAGAGTGAGGGTGTTTATTTCACAGTTAGATATTCTACTATCCTTTCGTTATTCTTTTGTGATATATGCTGAGTACTGTTGACATTATTGTGTATACGGCTTTTTCACTGACAAGGAAACATCCCGAGGTGTGTCTCACCAATTTTAATGAAACTGTAGTATGTGAAAAAATAATCGATAGGTAATTTTTTTCCGGCCCGTTTTAACTTTTAAGGTGTAAAAAAATCAATTTTGACCATCATTTGAAGTTGAAAATGAATTTCAAAGTCAAATGAAGGTCAAAATTATATGACGCTCTTTAAAGCTAGAAACTTTTGTATTTAACGTTTATTTTGAAAAAGCTTATTTTTAGAGTTATTCGTGTTTTCCTGATTTTGTTAAAATTTATAGAGGTAGGTTTCACCCCTTAGAATTTAAACCGGGCCGAAAAAAAATAATTCCGTATCGATTATTTTCTCACATACTACAGTATCATTAAAATTGGTGAGACACACCTCGGGATGTTTCCTTGTGAGTGTAACCCATTCATAGTTGTATTTTAATTACAGAATATCTAGGAAGTCGCACAAGTAGCTCTATGGACCATCCCGTCAACTGGACTACTTCATCGACGATACTCTATTTTTAATAACCACCCCTAAATTAAGTTACTTATATAATGCCCATTTAATAGAATTGTTCTTTCAAAATTTCGTATTTTACCTTGTCATAATAAGAAAATGTTTGTTGAATAGTAATTTAACCAGTAGGTTAAATGCTGGTTTGGTTAAATAACGGAGCAGATACATACAAACAGATAACACAAATCTAAAATGGTATAGTGCCATAAATAAATAACAAATGTTACGAAATAACGAAACAAAATGCCACTTAGTAAATCTTCAACTAGCGAAGAATATCAATTTAACAAATTGAAGAAAACATAGATAATAAAATATAATAATAGACGAAATTACAAAATAAAAACAAATAGCACAGCGATCATAACAATCATTTACTAGCATAATAGTTACATAAAAATAAAACGAAATTACTAAATATGATATATAACAAATTTGTGCAAATTAAAAGAAATAATCAGTACCACCCGGTTTTCGTGGTATTATTGCTTATTAACCTCAATAAAACCTATGTAAAATGGCGGACATTTATCTAAAAATTAATTATAAATAAATTCTTACTGCATCCGTAATGTTTTCGCCTCCACAGACAAGGCAAAAGAGTAATCTTTCGTTGCATGTTTCACATATGACGTGCCCACATCGAAGGGCAAAATGTAGATGTTCTCCATAACAAACAGGACCTGATACTGGTACACCCACACAAAAAACTATGCTATCTAAAAAGAAATATATGCGAAAAATACAATTAAATCACAATGGAATCGAGATGCATAAATTTATATTACGTTTAGTTACTATTGCCGATGTGTATTTAAGTTTAACTGATACATCAAATTGAACTATATGTACTTCGAATATATATTTTGATTTGTAAACAGGAATTACAATGTTATGATATATAAAGAGTTTGTGAGGATAGAGTTTACTAGCAAAAGATTGTCAAAATGTATAGAGTTTTTGCCATCCCACTTGGCGGGAATAGGCGTGTTATGTATAAAAGTACAACGACAAAATAATAGATAAGATTTAATATAATTTATTTTACATAACAATACAATTTATATCTATTAAATCTAACACAAATAAGATTGTTCAAGGGGATGCTGAAGTCATAACACCAGCTTTACGCATACGTTCAAATGCTTCATCTGGATCGTAAGTTCTGGAAAAGAAAATATAATTATTGTCAAAATGAAATACGTATGTCCAACCATTCAGAGCTAATTCGGATTTTCAATTGCTTCTTGCATCTTATTTTCAATTTTATTCGCGTCGGAACGAATTCATCCATGAGATTTTTAAAATAATGTAACTTTCCAATTTTACATATTTTACATTTGGTCATTACGCCGGGTATTGAGTTTGTACCATCAATGGCCAGCTGTCATTTTATCATAAATATCGAAGGAACAAAATATCAATCAAATAGTAATTTCTTCGGATATCTCACAAATAAATTTTAAATAACAGTTACAATCAAAATACACTTTTACAGAATACAAAATAAAAAATTCTGACTCCAAGTATGATTCGTTTTGCGTTACTAGCGCCGCCAAACGATAATTTAACAACGGGTTACTACTAGCGCCGCCAAACGATAATTTAACAACGGGTTCGTTCACGTCTAACGTCGTATACCAACTATAAGAAAATTATTAGTTGCGCCAGAGCCCCCTTTTCTATACTACTACTAATAATAATTTCAAATACATATGCAAATTTCTCGTTCGAATCCAACTAATCCGCATTATTATAATCTAATTGAAGACAGGAACACTTATGTTCAATATGCAGTCAAGTGTAGACAAATTTCATGACAATCGGTCAAGAATAAACTTTTCATACGTTTTTGATTCTTGACAGAATATTGTATCGTTGGCGGTTTGTTACTGCTTGATGAGCTTTCACCATCGATATTTTTACTAGCCATGCTGATAAAAAGTATAATTACCAACATAAAAAAAGCTGATGTGTCTGTCACTGAACTTTCTTATACGCATTTTAAAATAGAACGTAAGATTTTAAAAAAAATTGAAAAAATACAAAGTATTATAATAACGATCTAACCAAAATACACAAGAAAGTTCATCCACAGATTTAATATATTATTATACATTAAATTATATCAAACGCGTAATTATTTAGAAAATATCTAACGAAATAGTATCGCATAATTATTGGTATAGAAATCATATTACTACTTCTTGTGACCCATAATACGCACTTTATTTTCAATTGGACTTGAAAATTTAAAAAAGGATAATTTGGGATGTCCGTCTGTGTGTGAGTGTGAGTGCGAGTGCGCGAGTGTGTGCGAGTGTGTGCGAGTGTGAGAGTGTGTATGTGTGTGTGTGTGTGCGCGCGCGTGTGTGCGTGTCATTTTTTGCGGTTTTTGCAATTACTCAAACATCTGCAGTGTCATGCACCGAACTTATACATATATTTCATTTTGGTTGTATGCGCGGTTGTCTGTGCAGTCCGTTCAGAACTCAGTGCGCCTGTCAATTGCTTAACAAAATAGACTTATATAATTTGAAGTTTGACATGTAATATATATTCAAGGAAATATATTTAGTGTAAAAGCAATCTAAAGGTTAGAACAAATATTATAAATTAGATAAATAATGAAACTACGATATGGTCTAACCCAAATGCGTATAAGAAAGTTCGGTGCATGACACTGCAGATGTTTTTCAAAATTAGGAGGTGCACACCTCAGGCATATGCAAATCTTAAGTTTAAAGTTTCATAATTTTAGCTTCAACCGTTTAGGCTGTAGAGAACTTACACACAGAAACACACATATCTATCTAATAAAATAAGAGAGAAAAAAATTATTAAAAATAGTCATTTATTTGACCAAAAAATTGGAACATCGCCTTAAGCGTTGAAATTAAAAAAAAAAAATATATATATATATGTATGTATGTATGTATGTATGTATGTATGTATGTATGTATGTATGTATGTATGTATGTATGTATGTATGTATGTATGTATGTATGTATGTATGTATGTATGTATGTATGTATGTATGTATGTATGTATGTATGTATGTATGTATGTATGTATGTATGTATGTATGTATGTATGTATGTATGTATGTATGTATGTATGTATGTATGTATGTATGTATGTATGTATGTATGTATGTATGTATGTATGTATGTATGTATGTATGTATGTATGTATGTATGTATGTATGTATGTATGTATGTATGTATGTATGTATGTATGTATGTATGTATGTATGTATACTACATATACTACATATACTACATATACTACATATACTACATATACTACATATACTACATATACTACATATACTACATATACTACATATACTACATATACTACATATACTACATATACTACATATACTACATATACTACATATACTACATATACTACATATACTACATATACTACATATACTACATATACTACATATACTACATATACTACATATACTACATATACTACATATACTACATATACTACATATACTACATATACTACATATACTACATATACTACATATACTACATATACTACATATACTACATATACTACATATACTACATATACTACATATACTACATATACTACATATACTACATATACTACATATACTACATATACTACATATACTACATATACTACATATACTACATATACTACATATACTACATATACTACATATACTACATATACTACGTATACTACATATACTACATATACTACATATACTACATATACTACATATACTACATATACTACATATACTACATATACTACATATACTACATATACTACATATACTACATATACTACATATACTACATATACTACATATACTACATATACTACATATACTACATATACTACATATACTACATATACTACATATACTACATATACTACATATACTACATATACTACATATACTACATATACTACATATACTACATATACTACATATACTACATATACTACATATACTACATATACTACATATACTACATATACTACATATACTACATATACTACATATACTACATATACTACATATACTACATATACTACATATACTACATATACTACATATACTACATATACTACATATACTACATATACTACATATACTACATATACTACATATACTACATATACTACATATACTACATATACTACATATACTACATATACTACATATACTACATATACTACATATACTACATATACTACATATACTACATATACTACATATACTACATATACTACATATACTACATATACTACATATACTACATATACTACATATACTACATATACTACATATACTACATATACTACATATACTACATATACTACATATACTACATATACTACATATACTACATATACTACATATACTACATATACTACATATACTACATATACTACATATACTACATATACTACATATACTACATATACTACATATACTACATATACTACATATACTACATATACTACATATACTACATATACTACATATACTACATATACTACATATACTACATATACTACATATACTACATATACTACATATACTACATATACTACATATACTACATATACTACATATACTACATATACTACATATACTACATATACTACATATACTACATATACTACATATACTACATATACTACATATACTACATATACTACATATACTACATATACTACATATACTACATATACTACATATACTACATATACTACATATACTACATATACTACATATACTACATATACTACATATACTACATATACTACATATACTACATATACTACATATACTACATATACTACATATACTACATATACTACATATACTACATATACTACATATACTACATATACTACATATA